>CM034708.1:136778589-136789321 GCA_020142125.1 Phrynosoma platyrhinos | reverse complement strand
TAGCACTGAGCCAGGTCTGTTAAAGTGGACTCAATTTGCACTATTTCTGTCAGTCTGCAAAGCCCCTTAGTTAGATAAATAAGGTGAACTCAACTGGGAAGTACTCTGTTTTTGTGACTATGCAAAATAAGCTTACTTAAATTTTTTTGTATGTATATGTGTATGTGTTGTAATGAATGTTTTGTTTGTAATGTTTGTTTTATTGTTGTTTTTAATTTCCTAATAAAATTAAAACAAAAACAAAAACAGGAATCCGATAGCAGAGAAAACAGGATTTGGGTATCATCGGCATATTGGTAACATCCCGCTCCATGTCTCCTAATGATTTCTCCCAGCGGCTTCATATGAATGTTGAACGACATAGGGAACAAAATGGCGCCCTGAGGGACACCATATTTTAGCTCCATTTTTGATGAGCAACTGTCCCCGAGTGCCACCATCTGGAATCTGTCCAAGAGAAAGGAGTGGAACTACTGAAGAACAGTGCCTCCAACTCAAAGTTCTCTCAGGTGATCCAAAAGGATGTTGAAATGGTCTATCGTATCAAAGTTTGCTGAGAGGTCCAAAAGTACCAACTGGATCATACTTCCCCTGTCAATGCTCAGGTGAAGGTTATCCACAAATTTAAGTAAGCTTATTTTGCATAGTCACAAAAACAGAGTGACCATGGCCGTCTCCACCCCATATCCAGGGCTGAAGCCGATTTGAAATGGATCTAGAAAATCGGTTTCATCCAAGATCACTTGGAGTTGAAAGGTGATGGCTCGCTTGATCACCTTGCTCAGGAATGGTAAATGCGAGACTGGTCTATATTTTTTCATGTCCAGGGGTCCAGGGAAGGTTTCTTCAGGAGTGGTCTAATGACCGCTTCCTTTTAGGCTTGATGGAACAACTCCTTCCCTAAAAGATGCATTGATGACCCTCTTAGGAAAGGTCATCAAGGCATCATCCCCTTGGATGACCAACCATGATGGCAGGGATCAAGGGGGCACGTCGTCTTCCTTACTTTTCCAAGGATCTTGTCCACATCATCGATACTCACCAACTCAAATCAATCCAGTTTAATCTCATAAACGGGTTTACCTCATCAGTCACTTCTGTTATAATCTTGGCGTCTAAGTCAGCTCTTATCTGAGAGATTTTATCTGCGAAATAGCTGTTAAAAGCATCACAACAGCCTGTTGTCAGGTTAAGTAAAGGATTCTGCACAGGTGGAGCTTGTGACAGTTCCCTCACCACCCTAAACAGTTCTGCTGGACAATATTCCGCAGACGCAATACGGGCAGAGGAGAAAGACTTCTTCACTGCCCATATTGTCTCTCGATAGTAATGAAGAAAGTTAATTTTCTATGACGAGTCTTGTCAGATAAGAGTTGAGTTTTCTGCCAGGTGCACTCTAGTCATTGTCCAACCCACTTCATTTTCCTAAGTTCTTCTGTGGACCAGGTATGATGGTTTGGAGCGGGTTGGAAAGGACACTTGGGAGTGATCGTGTCGATAGCTCTGGTGAGATCGGTGTTCCAAGTATTCACCAGGGCTTGACAGGATCATTGGCTTTACCAACCAAGAAACCCCCCAAGGCTTTCTGGAATCCAATTGGTTCCATTAACCTCTGAGGGCGGACCATTTTAATGGGTCCTCCACTCCCGATGGGATGGGCAATGGCTCTTAGTTCAATCTTGACCAGGAAATGATCTGTCCATGACAGTGCAGAGCTATTTTTTACCTCCGCCCACAGATATGCCTGCTCTGTACTAAAGACCGCATCAAGAGTATGACCTGCAGAGTGTGTAGGCCCAATAACCAGTTGGGATAGGCCCATTTCCATCATGGAATCCATGAACTGCCGAGCCACACCTGTTAAACTGGTATCGAGTGGAATGTTGAAGCCACCTAGAACTAAAAGTCTGGGTGACTCCAGCAATAACTCCGAGACCAGCTGCGTCAGCTCAGAGAGGAAGTCTGTTAGGCAATGGGGTGGGCAGTATACCAACAGAATCCCTATACTATGCCTGGTTTTTAGGCTCAGGTACATACTCTCGAAATGGTCTGTTTTCCAGGTAGGTATCCTGGTCAAAGAGAGGCTGTTTTTGTGAACCAGAGCCACACACACCCTGCCCATTTTCCCTCACCTGCTCCAACACAGAATATCCAGCTGGGAGAGCTTGAATCCAACTAATGGCACTATTCTCTCTCAGCCAGGTTTCCGTAAAACATGCCAGGTCAGCTTCTTAATCCATGAGAAGATCATGGTTGATATGGGTTTTGTTTTTCACTGACCTGGCATTACAAAGGAGCAAGGTGAGGTTCCGTGGCAAGGTTCGTGAGCTCCCCAACTTACTTTGGGCAACAGAGTGGTCTGAAGGCGGGATCGCTTTCAAACATCGAACCCACCTTCTTTTATAACATGGTTCCACTCTCTTCTCGCCATATCTTCCTCTACCCTGTATCAGCTCAATTGCTGCTCCCAGTGAGTCATCTCTCAGCTCTCCCCCGCTATGCTGCATCTGATCAGTTGTTTTATAAGCCCCTGGAATCCCAACACAAGATACCCACAAATACACAACCAGGGCATCTTATTTACTCCAATTCTCAGTCTCTATATATTTAGATGGTGAGAGATTGGGTGGGCCTTTTGGCCTTCCCAAGTCCTTCCAGGCTCCGCCCAGCCTCTCAGCTGCCTTGGTACTGCTCTCTCTGCCACAGGTGGTAGTGGTCCATTCTGGGCTCTAGGCTTCTCACAGCCCTGCTGTTCCTGTCTCGAATCCAGCCACTCAGCTGGTGGAAAGGGAGGGGCTGGTCCAACTCTCCCTGCTTGGCTCTTGGAGCCTTTGCCACTGCCATTGCTGCTGGGGAGGCTAAGAGTATTAAATAGCCTCCACTCCAGCTGCTCAGCTGGTGGAAAGGGAGGGGCTGGTCCAACTCTCCCTGCTTGGCTCCTGGAGCCTTCACCACTGCCTGGCAGCATAGAGTCTGTCTCTCCCTCTGCAGCCTCCTGCATCTCCTCTGAGACTATAGAGCCTCCAGGGAACTCCAGATCTGTCTTCTCCTCAGGCTCAGAGTCTGCCTCTGCCTCTAAAACAAAGTCAGACCCAAAGCAGTCCATGACATTGGGGAATATTAATTTAGCTCAATTATAGCTGGGTTACTCAGCCTTGGGGTCTGTCTCTATGCTTATGGAGGTTGGAGGCAAACAACTGTAGAGACAGGATTCTTCTATGAACTACATTTTATTAAGAAATCAAACACACATACAGAATTCACAACTCTCATACAAGCACCCCAGAAGCTTGAACTGGCTCTGAAGGGCAAAGGAGTTACACTGGAATAGAATTAGGCTTTCTAATTGAAAATACTGTACCTAACGGCTGTTGCTCCTCTTGAGGGATCCAGAGATGGGTTGTGGGACTCAGTCACTCCTGGCCAATGCAGGGTGGTGAGTGACTAAGGGAACTAGCAAAGGAAAAACCAGCAGAGTTTATTCAGCAAACCAAACTAGTTGACTGAGCAGAGAAAAGTTGGGGGGGTTGTTAAATAGGGAATTTCTAGCCTGGGGCAAAGTCCAGGTATTTCATGGCCAATAGAATTGTATGAGGCAACCTTTTTGGGTGGAGACTTCTGAGGTGAGAATTGGGATGCAAATGGGCAGATTCTTGCTTTAGATAGCCCACAGGGCCTGATAGACAAGAACAAATACTGCACAGAAACTAGTGTATTGTCCCTTGATAGGCTTTCCTCATCTCCTTTGATAGGTGTGGGTAAGTCACATCACCCTGGCAACTCCTAAACTGGCTCATGTGATCTCTAGCTTGAAGTTCATGGTTTCCTATTGGATATGTTCTGACTAATGCGGTGTAGTGGTTTGAGTGGTTAGAGACCAGAGTTTGATTCCCACCTTGACCATGGAAACCCACTGGGTGACCTTGGGCAAGTCACATGCTCTCAGCCTCAGGGGAAGGCAATGACAAACCTTCTCTGAACAAATCTTGCCAAGAAAACCCCATGATAGGGCAGCCATAAGTCGGAAATGACTTGAAGGCACACAACAACAAACACAAATTTGGTGCTGAATTGCCTATACGTCATCAGTTTGCATACAGACTGGGTCCTGAGTTGTCTGGATTGATCATCATAAGGATGGGGGCAGGATGTATTATTTGGCCTGTGCACCCAATGGGACTGGTACAGCTGCTGGGAGAGTGAGAAAATGTATTGCCTCACTTTCTCATTCACCCAGCAGCCATGCCAGAGCTGGAAAGGGCTGTCAGGAGGATGAAGCACTGCCCCCCCTCCATCAGCAGCCACAGGTGGGGAGGAGTGAAGTGCCTTCTGTTCTAGGTCAGGTGTGGCTGCTGGCTAAGCAGCTATGTCAGACCCTCAACAGGATGTCCGGAGACAATAACACCACTGCATCAGTGGTCACTGATGGGGAATACAGTGCCTTCCATTCCAGCTATGGTATGGCCACTGAGCAAGCAGCCATACTAGAACTCTAATTGTCCATCCAGAGGTGGCAGCACTGCCATCCACAGCAGTGGACTCTGGTGAGGGGGTGCACTGCCTTCCATATCTGATGCAGCTGCTAGGCAAGCAGATCTGCAAGATGAATGGGCCACCTGAAGGCTGCAGTGCCCCCTCAGCAACAGCCTGACCAATTGGGTTGGTGTGGAAGCAAGGTAGTGCATGGGTGGGAAGCAGGGGCAGTCTATCACCACTCTCAGCCCTTTCCAGGGACCCACATTGGGTGACGCCAATTGCAGTGACACCACTGATTCACATGCCTCCATATTTTCAACTTGGTGGTAGAACTCTTCTTAGAAGTCAGAAAAGAGCTCCTAGATCTTTTGAGGGATTATAATTTCTTAGCCAGCATTGCCTGGTTAGGATGCTCCAGGAGCTGTAATTCAAGCAAGTAATGTTTCCATGATCTAGGTCAATATCACAATACACCGTTATTATGCTACTATTCCACTTTAACTGCTATGGCTGCCTTCTGTAGAATTCTGGGGTTTGTAGTTTAGTGAGCTCTCTGGCTGAGAGTTCTAAATGTCCCTCCCTAAACTGCAAATCCCAGAATTCCACAGGAGCCAGACATAGTAGTTAAAGTGGAATGATAGCTATAAATGTAACAGTGTAGTATGTTATTGTCCCTAGTTTCTGAACAGCTGATATCTCTTTAAAAAGAAGTGATATCCTTGGATGGCATCATTTGAAAAGTTAGGCATGTTCTTTTTAAAAAATGAACACATTAAGTACTGTTTAAAGACAGAACACTTCTCATTGACTGAATTTCTATGAACAAAGTGTTTTTAAAAGAAAATATAGTGTACTCTAAATATTATGAAGGCAAAAGATTTTTTTGACCTTGGAAGCTAAGCAGGGTCATGCCTGGTTAGTACTTGGATGGAGGGCCATCAAGGAATGCTAGGTGCTATAGACCAGAGGAGAGAAATGACAAACTATTCCTGATTATTCCTTGCTAAAGAAAACCCTATGAATTTTATGGGTTCTCTAAAAGTTGACAGGTGACTTGGAGGTACATGGACATACCTACACACATGTTCTTCCCTTATATAAGTGGTTCCCAAACTTTGATCATCTGGGTGTTTTGGACTTCAGCTCCCATCAGCTTGGTTGATGTTCAGGGATCCTGGAAGCTAAGTCCAAAAACCCAGAGGACTGAGGTTTGGGAACCACTGCAATTTGCATCATGAAATGGTGCATCTCAGAAATAGTGCATCACATGGGGGTACAAGTGGTTCAGAATAATGTTTGTCATGAATGAATGTGCATCTCTCAAGCACAACAGTTTTCCTGCCAACTTATTTAACTTAATACATTGTCCCTATTACTCCCCAACTTGTACATATTGTTATGTGGGAGCCTGTGATTGATCAGCTTGAATCTGCCACTACCATCTATCACTGTCACTTTTGTAACCAATTTAGATAACTGTAGGTAGCCTTGGTGGAGATTGCATTGTGTTCGTATGTGGCTGGTTGAAGAATAATTAAATTCTCTTGTCTCTTTGTAGGATAGGGAAACAGCTCTGATTTGATTATTGACACTAGCATATGGCCAGCAATGCATGAGCTCTGTGATTGAAAAGCAACTCAGTACTTTCCCTAACTTCAGAGAACTGAGTTATCAAATGCTATAGACTGGCAATGATCTGTCTTGTAAGTAGTAAGGAATACAGTCAAAACAGAGTACCCATGCTCCCTTTTGGTCTTTCCTTCCTGTGGCCTTTTGCACTGTTATCAGGCAAAACTTTTTATTTTTCAAGCTGTCTCTATCAATCAAGCCTCCAAACATTCTAGGCATTAAAGCCATACTTTAGGTTGTGTGAACTAGTGTTATTATAGAGAATTGGGGATGAGAACAATTCAAATGGAAAGTTTAAAGCTTATTAAAGTTTGTTGAATAAAAATATTTGTTGCATAGGAAAAAAGATTTAAAATCTGGTGTACATATACTCCATATGAATAATTGATGTCTCAAATTAGATGACTCAAGTAGGATCCAAACCTTTTTGTGTTTCCATTCCCTGGATCACTGTATCTGATAAATATTGTCATTGTCTTCTGCTGTTAAAGGTACAGGATCCCTGTTAGGAGGAAAGGTGACTTTAAAAAGGGTTTATGATAAATTCATAATAATTTGGGACTTAATCACACCAGCCTGCTGTTTTGCCACAACTGCACTAGTTTAAGAATGGAAGCATAGCATGGCTTCATTGAAATGAAATGGCTTCATTTCTTATCTCACTTTCTCCATGATAGCACATAATCATGACGTGATTTGTTTTCCACACTATTAAATGCTATGTTCCAGGAGGAAAACGGGAATGAGTGATCGCAGCTGTCAACCACTTCCTGAAGTTGGTTGTTGTGTGAACGTGCACGCAACAGTTAGCATCAGGAAGGTGTTGGCAGCTACGATTACTGCTAATCCTCCCTCCCAAAGAGTGCAGTTGGTGTGTGCATATTCAGGATTTTTCCTGCCAACCACCTCCCAAAGCTGTCTGCTATCTGAATGACAGCCAGAATTACTGCAGGGGAGACAGGAAGAATCCTGCTCATTCATGCCATGTGACTGCCTGAGAGATGGAAGTGCAGCAGAAGGGACCTATCACATGAAGGCAGTCATGAGATAACAGTGAGATTGAGAGCCTATTGACAGGTTTTGCCCTTCAATGAAGAAGTGCTTTACAATAGCAAATGCAAGGCAGCAGCAGGGCAGACATTTCATCATGTGACAAATACCGACCAAAGATACTTTTATCTTGTTAAAATTCCACTTTTATAGTCTTGTGTGATAGTCCTTGGACTTCAGGTTGCATGCTCTTGAAACATACACAGAGAAAACCCAAGCTTCTGTTTGCTATCTATAATGCATTTGAATATAAAAATGGTACAATGCGATGGCTGATGGGTTCTAGGAATATAGTTCCCCAAAGTAACTTATTCAAGCTCTGGCTGTGGGAAGCAGACTGTGTATAAACCTAGTTCAAGATGTGCAAAGTGTTCCCTTCCAGATATTTTTGGAATGCAATTCCCACCACTCTATGCCAACATACTTTGCTCACCCCTGCCTTAGATCTTAAGAAATGAACCCTGCTCACAAACAATATGATGATTAACAAGGATAAAAACCTTGTATTTGCCAGAAAAGAATTCAGGTAGGCAGCCAAATGGGACTGCTTTGACCATCAGATGTGAGATGACAGCATATGGCAGCATACCCATGGGTGTCATTGCTGGTCTTCAAAATTGCCATGTTTATGAAGCTGTAGGCTCCTGTGGTATGGCATAACTGAGGAACTGCCATAAATAATATTGTTGAGTTGCCAAGAAAACTCCCCCATTTCCCTCCACACCAGCTAATAGAGCATATGCCATTCATGGGAGCTATAAAAATTTGGCTTAGCAGTCTAAGAGATGAATTGCTACATTTGTGAAAGCACAGTTGGAGTCTTCTTCTTCTAAGTGTAAATAGAAAGCAAGAAATTCAGAAGCAGAGAAGGAAGAGGACATTATTTTCCTCAGAAGAATTAAAGTCATGACTCACTTGAAAAAAATGAAGTCTTTGGAACCATTCAGCACAAGGCCTGTATCATTGAGATTTATTTCTCATTTAGAAATATCTCCCGACAAGTGGGAAGCAAAGCAAAATAGCTTTAAATTATTTTTTAAAAAATGAAAAATACAATTTACTTAACTTCCAAGCTCAGTCTAATAAGTCAAGAATTAGTTAATTGTTCCAGTAAGAACAATTGTGTAGTTAATGTAAAACCTGGTTTTAATCCAGAATATTTCCCATTGAACTGTCTCAGGAGATCTGAATCATATCCTAGCCAGCTAGAATAGACAACAGTGGGTCCATAGTCTAACACAGGGCTATTCCAAAGCAATCCAATGTTCCTGATCTTTAAAACATGGTAAGATAATTAGGAATTGGCTATGGCTCCATAATCCTTCTGCTTGATTCTACCCATTTTAGTGTGTTTTGTTTAAACAATAGCATCATAGTGTATTGATACTATTAATAATAGTGAATGATGACTGGATTCCTTCATATTTGGTGTTTGTAAACCTAGTTCAGATCCTATTTTCAAGCAGTAAAATAAAATAAAAAATCTCATTAGAATTTGCTGTAGTCAGGGCTGATTCAGACACAATGCTTCACCAGTAATGAGAGGTCTTCCATCATTAGTCCTCCATGTCTTTATGTTCTTTGAAATGTAATGTTTTCAATTCATAATGCAAACTCAGAATCTATTAGTATTTAAGACATAACAAGTGTGTATTAAGTGATCTTAATCTTTCTTACTAATAATAATGTTTCACTGTTTCAGGCTGATATCCATCTTGTCTACTACTTCTTGGAAGAATCCTAGCCACCTCCCCCTATTGTCAGATCAATGTTGGAGGAACCTTTGAGCCTTGAGATATTTGGTACTACATTTCCCACAGTTCTTTGCTTATGGCTGTGTTGACTGAGGTGCTGAGGAAATCCAAAATATCTGGAGGAACCTGCATTTCATAATGCACCAGAAATTAGCCAATGGTCCATCAGTCATCTTTGTTTATTCTCCAGACATACCTGTGCTACACCATGATTAGATGATTAAGAATATAATGTATGTCCTGAACCTACCAGGTCTTGGAGGCTGCATCTCACTTATTACCTTTCAATGACTTTAACATGGATGCATAAGCACTGACAATGAGTCTAATGTTTTAAACATGGCAAAGTACAAGATGACACAAAACTATGGAGCACTCAAAGCACAGAACGCTCACAGTCACTGGCTCAAGATGTTCAGATTAATTATGTTTGTGTCATTGAACTTCTTGAAGAGTACCTGCACAGTCTGCACCTACTTCATTTACTCAAGCCTGAAAAGTTGTAAGAACAGAAGAGAAAAATAAACATGGGAAAAGGAAGAAAGAAAAACCAATTAAAACATTAATTGCCAAAGCACTGACCTTTCATTGTTAAAGCTTTTGAAAAGGCCATGGCTATCTTATAGTATAGTTCAAATAGCAGAGTGGAATAAAATGATAAGGAATACTGATTATATAGTGATTAAAAGTCATAAACACCTGGTAGGTGGAATGAAGTAGAAAGAAAACACTCCACACACCATACCAAATGTGCAGAGCAATTTGAGGACAAATAAAGGTTACAAACATAGCCTCTATGAGTTTTGATGCAGCACACAAGAAGTTGTACTGGGAACTCTCCATTAGCAATACCAAGCAAATACATTTCTATACCCTAAGCAGTTTACAATGTGTAAGCTAATTGCCCCTTACAAGCTGGGTATTAATTTTAATGAAGGATGCAAGGCTGAGTCGACTGTGAGCCCCTAGCTGATACTGAACCCACAACCTTATGGTTTGTGACTAAGTGGCAGCAGTACATGCCACTGCATCACCAGAGCATTATATTAAAGAACAAATTACTTTTTCCTTTATTCCAATAGAATTTCAGATCTGAAAAGGTAGAAACTAGTGCTACGTTTCTTGCAACACAGGTCTCATTTGTTCTCCTCTGCCTACACCCACAGTACCATTACCTTTCTTTGTGCTCCACTTCCTCTTCTATATGTCACTACACCTGAACTGGGACACAACATTTCTTATTAATTTCTTATTATTATTATTATTTAAAAAAACAGTGACAATGCAGTTGGAAACAAAATACTAAGAGGTGTATTTGACTAGCAACAAGGGGTATGTATACACTGAAAGGAAAATCCATTTTACCTCTGGAATACCCTGATACACAATGACTACAGGCTTGTTTACACACACAAAAGACAGTTCAGGAGAGCTGTCCATACAGTTCTTACTTTCAAAAATACCATGGTATGATAAATCACAGTATGTGCATGTTGTTATAATGTTCTATGGGCACAGAGCCAAATGCAGCTACCCTATTAGGTTCTTTGAACACAGAAGCCACCATTAAAGGTCCTCTGGGTTCCTTTTCCACTCCTCCTGAGCTGGATGGGACCCCTTGTGACCACCTTTCCAAATAGCTGCCACCACCTGATGAAGGGAGTTCAAGACAGATGGGAGTTTCTCAAAAGGGAGATACTGAAGGCACAATTTCAAACTGTTCTAATGAGGAGGAAAAATGGGAGGTGTCTCAAGAAACCATGATGGATGACGGGTGAGAGTTTCTCAAAAGGGAGATACTGAAGGCACAATTTCAAACTGTT
>CM034708.1:136739351-136752648 GCA_020142125.1 Phrynosoma platyrhinos | reverse complement strand
AGAGATATTGGGGGGAAGCAGACGGGCGGCACAAGGCCGCTCCAGGAAGCTGCACCGTGGGACCGAGGTATCCGCACAGCTCGGCCCCGTGGCGCAGCTTCACCACCCCTGGAAAGAGGGCTAAAATAGCACTCCTTCCACAAATCACCGAAGGTGCACCACAAAAGGCTGCCAGCACACCTTCGGTGACTCTTCCGCTGCAGCATGTACGGATGTTGCAGTGGGAGGTCCTCCTTGGAGCGCTAGCTGTGCAGAGAGCTGGCTGCCCCAAGGACATTTTGGGGAAGGGGTTGGGGCACCCAGCGTGTGGCTGCCCCTCCCCTTCCTTGCTATAATTATATAATTACAAAAGCAAAGGAAAAGGAAAGGTGGGTATTTAAACCAATAGAAGAGTCCCTACACTACTGAAAAGAACAAAATAAAAAAGATATTAAACCAAAGGGAAATTAATCATACTTACTTAAAAATATATTTAATTAATAAAAATAAATTGACAAAAAATAATTATTAAATGACTATTAAATGATTAAATAAATAAACAAACAAATAAGGAAAATTAGGAAAACATTAATAAAACAAAATAAATAAACCAATTTAAACCAACAGACTTTAGTATAAATAAATAATTGATTTAAAAAATCTCAATTATAAAGAAAAATCAAAGAGGACATAGGTGGTTGGATATAAGGGAACAATTAAGACATAAAAAAAATTAAAATAGATCTTATCCTTTCCTAGCCTACAAAACAAAACAAAACAAAAAACAAAACACAAACACAAACACAAAATATTAGAAAAGGCTTGAATAAAAATAAATAGAAGAAAATGGCAGCAGGCAGGAGAAGTATTGTACAACTACCCCAGAGGAGAAATCTGCAGACTAGCAGATTAAATGCCAAGATCCCAACATGGATCTTCTAGAAGAAATTAAATGCATGAGGCTCAAGATAAGCAGAGAGATCAAAGCAATGAAAGAAGAAATTAAAGATGAGATAAGGAAGGACCTAGAAACCATTACCCAAAAGTTGGACCAAGTAACAACAGATGTTACACAGATTAAAACATCAATCCAAGAATTGCAAAAGAAGACAAATGGACTAGAAAATAGGACAAAGAAATTGGAACAAGCTGTAGAGAAGGGAACACTAATGAATACTCTATCAGAAATTAAGAGTTGTACGAAATGCTTGAAGATAAGAGGACTTAGTGAACTAAAAGAAGAAAACTTATATGGCAGATTGATCCCAACCCTGGCAGAATATATAGGTTGTATTCCTGAACAGCTAGACCTCAAAATTGATAAAATTTTCAGGGTCATCTCTTATTATGCATGAGAAAAGAAAGTACCATGTGATATAGTGGTATATTTGGTCCGAGAAAGAGTTAAAGAAATAATTCTTCAACAGAACCAAAAAACTAAGCTAACAATTGAGGGAGAAGAAATAAGGATTTTTAGAGATGTACCCCAGGAAATTTTGAATGAAAAAAAAAAACAATACCAGTTTATAACTCAAGTCTTAAGAAAAAAAGGAATCTTGTATAAATGGGGGAAAATAGAAGGCATCTCTTTGACCTACCATCAACAAGATATAGCCTAAGCTCAACTTTTAAGGCAAAAGACTTCATGACAAGATTTAGAAGAAAATTAGAGTCAACATCACCAGAAAGAGACAAAGGGGGGTTGCAGACTGCCAGAAATAGTGCAAATTGAGTCCACTTTTAGGGTTAGGGTTAGTGCTAGGGAATCATGGGAATTAGTTTTTTTCTGAGACATTGAGCCTTCTCTGTCAGAGAGCTCTGGTGCCACAATAAAATACAGTTCCCATGATTCCCTAACCCTAACCCTAAAAGTGGATTCAATTTGCACTATTTCTGGCAGTCTGCAAACCCCCAAAGATGACTGAGAACAACAAGAAGAAAAGGGGATGAAAGAAGAGGAAGAATAAGAAAATAAATAGAAAGACCCGAAACAACCAAAGAGAAAAGGAAGTAGAAAAAATCCACCAAGAACAAATAGACAAGGAAGAAGTAAGTGAAGGTGAGATTTCAGACTTAGAGGAAGATTTGATAGAAGCCACAAAATTATACCAAGAAAAGAAACATCAAAATTGAAAATATAAAAATAAAATTACATCCAAGAGAAAAAAATAAACCATCCATAAACGAACCCAAAAATCTGTACGTGGAATGTAAAAGGATTAAACTCGATCCCTAAAAGGAGAAAAGTTTTCCACTATTTGGAGAAACAAAAATTAGATATAATTTGCCTTCAAGAGACACATATTAGAAAAAGAGAAACTAAGGGCCTTTGCAGACTGCCAGAAACAGAGCAAATTGAGTCCACTTTAACTGCCCTGGCTCAGTGGTAGGGAATCATGGGAATTGTATTTTTTGAGACATTGAGCCTTCTCTGTCAGTGAGCTCTGGTGCCACAATCAAGTACAGTTCCCATGATTCCCTAGCACTGAGTCAGGGCAGTTAAAGTGGACTCAATTTGCACTATTTCTGGCAGTCTGCAAAGGCCCTTAGGCTAATCTGTTTTATATGTGGTGGGGATGTAAGACAGCAATCGAGTTTTGGGAACTGATCCATATGAGAATTCAAAAAACCTTTCAAGTCAACTTTAACAAGGACCCCAAAGTGTATTTATTAAATATAAGAACAGAATTGAAAAACAGAACAAGCAAGGAAGAGATAGAAGCTATCCTTTATATGATCACTACTGCATGCCTAATATTTGCAAAACATTGGAAAGAGATAAAGGGGAATTTAGAACAAGAATGGATAGTCAAGTTACATGATTTAATGCTAATAGATAAGCTGACGATGATGCTAAAAAATCAAATGGATCACCAATACTGGGTTAAATGAAACAAATTGGACAATCTAAGGCAGTAATTAAGGACAGGTTGTTATATAAATAATGCTATGAGTAACCTTTCTCCCCATATCTACTCTTCATTCCCTTTCTCACTTATACTTTCCTCACTTTCTTACTTTCCTTTCTTTACTCTCTTTCTTTTTTCCCTTTTTTTCCTCCTCTCTATGTAACTCAGCCTGAGATATGACTAATGGATAATTTAGATAGGACAATATAAGCATAGATTATACTAAATGCCTCTTATACCATTCAATGTTATTATAACAACAACAGGATAAGATATACTATAATTTAAAATTTGTTTTAGTTGATGGAAACTCCTCCTGAGAAAATGAATGGCAACAGGCAGAAGTATTAGGGAACTTGTTTGTATAATGTAAACTTTTTCTTTTTTTATTTCTTTTTTATTTGTAGTTTTACTCTATATGTTGTTTTATATATGAAAAAATTAAAAAATAAAATAAAAAACTGATTCTTAATATAAAAGGGAAAGAAGAAGTAATAACCAACCAAAATAGAATTAAATGAATGCTTTTTAATTTCTATTCAGAACTTTTTAGTAAAAATAAGATGACAAAAGAGCATAAAGAAGCAATGGGGAAATATTTAGATGAGGAAAAAATACCCCAAATTTCAGATGATCAAAAATATATATATATATATATATATATATAGAGGCACCTATATTGATAATGGAAATAATTGAGGCTATCAAAAGAAAAAAACAGGGTAAAGCACCAGGACCCAACAGCTTTACAGCCCGTCACTACAAACCAATGGAAGTTAGTTTATTAATACCACTCCATAAATGACAAAAACCAAGCCTAAATCATGGGGAGAAGGCTTGATAACAATGATACTGAAGGGAGACAAGGATAACTTAGAAATTAAAAATTATATACCAATATCTTTATTAAATTTGGACTCAATTGAGATATTTGCCTCAATTTTAGCAGAAAAAGTAAAATAAAAAAATGGATCCAAGACCAAGCTGTATTTTTACCAGAGAGACAAACTAAAGACAATTTGAGAACAGTTCTAAATTTAATAGAATACTATGAAAAACATAACAAAAAAATTGGCAATGATTTTTTTTAGATGTCGAAAAATGTGGGAATTCACATTTACAGTTTTAGAAAAAATAGGGATAGGAGAAAAATTTATTAACTGGATAAAAACTATATATATAGAACAAATGGCCATAATTATAATAAATGTAGAGAAGACACCAATATTTAAAATAACAAAAGGCACAAGACAAGGGTGTCCTTTGTCCCGACTACTCTTCATAGTTGTAGTAGAAATACTTTTGAGGAAAATAAAAAATGATGCACAAATAAAAATCTCCTTAATAAAAGGACATAAATATTGTGTTAAAGCATTTGCAGATGATATCATAGTGTTTCTAGAAGATCCTGTGCAAAGTATACAAAGAGTAAATGAGATTCTGGAAGAATTTGGAAAATGGTCAGGATTTAAAATAAACAGAGAGAAAACTGTGATCTTAACTAAAAATATAGGAAAAAAGCAGAAGACTAGAAAACATATCAAAATATAAAATTCAAAAAGTAGTGAAATATTTAGGCATAAAATTAACCAAAAAAAAAATCTGATCTCTTTTATAATAACTACCAAACAACATGGAACAAAATTAAAGCAATTTTTTTTTTTAAATGGAATGAATTAGGTCTCTCATTAATGGGGAAAATAGCAGCTATAAAAATGTCAGTCCTGCCCAAATTACTATTTTATTTCCAAAATATTCCAATTATAACACATGAGATTCCATTTAAAGATTGGGAAAGGGATTTGTCAAAATTTATTTGGGGAGGGAGAAAAGCAAGAATAAAATGGGAAATTATGTATGATTCTAAAGAAGAGGAGGACTAGGACTTCCAAACATGAAACTATACTATCATGCAAGTGGTTTGAATTGTATCCTAGACTGGATTAAACTACAAAATGCAAAATTCTTAGATTTAGAAGGTTTCAATGCACAATTTGGCTTACATGCATATCTATTGGTATGAAAAAGATAAAAAACACAATGAATTTAAAAATCACTACATAAGAAGACCCCTTCTACAAACCTGGTTAAAATATAAAAATAAATTTTACCAAAAACTATAATTATGGATATCCCCACATGAGCCTTTCATTAAAAGAGAAACAATGGGTGGCAAACCCTGGATAAGATATAGAGATATATTGGAATTAAAAGAAGATAATTGGCAGATAAATTCAAGAGAAGTACTATTAAAAAAAGGAATCAATTGTAATTGGTTTCCATATAGGCAGTTGATGGAAAAGTTTAAAAAAGATTTTAAAATATCTGGTTTTGAAGAAAATGAAGGAGAATTTGATAAAATGTATCAATCAAAAAAGGTAAAAATCTAGCAAAAATATATAAATTATTATTAAAGATAGATATGGAGCAAGAGGTAATCAAACCACAGATGGTTAAATGGGCACAGAACATTGGTAACCCAATCCAATTAGAAGACTGGGAAAAAGTATGGTCAAAATATTTAAAATTTTCAAATAGTAACATATTAAAAGAAAATTATTATAAACTTTATTTAAGATGGTATTTAACACTGGAAAGAGTAGCAAAATTTAACAAAAAAGAATCGGGAAAGTGTTGGAGATGTAATCAAGATAAGGGTACTTTATTTCATATGTGGTGGCAATGCAAAATAATTCAAAAATTTTGGAAAAGAGTACACCAAATAATAATTCAAACACTTCACATTAACTGTGTTATGACACCAGAAATATATTTATTGAATATCTTAAGTGGTCTAGACAGAACAACAGAAAAAAATAATTGGAAAATTTTATTAAACATGATAACAGCAGCAAGACTAGTCATAGCTAAAAATTGCAAATCTAATCTAAATTTCGATATAAATTTCGACTGGTTATTAAAATTATTTGAATTATATGAAATGGATATTTTTACCCAGATGGTAAATTGAAAATCAGTAACAGAAAGAAAAGAAGATTGGAAAAAGATAATACCACTTTGGAAAAACAATTGGAATAAAGAAACAACACAACTTATAGGAAATTGGAATGAGAAAAGAGGAAATAGAAAACATATACTTATTAGTAATAATAAACACAGAATAATAAAATTATTCTGGAGAGTTATAACTAAATAAAAAGTGTAGAATTAAAAGAAATAAATTGTAACTAAGAAAAGGGAAGAGAAATACAAAGAATTAAAGAGAAGGAGTTATGACAGAGATGAGAACAGTTGGAACCTCCAATGGGGAAGTTTGTTATTTTAATTTAATCAAAGAATAAAAAATAGGTGGCTCAAAAATTAGTATGGGAGGAAAATGGGGATGAAGAGAATGAACAAAAATGATACAATATCTTTTCTGAAAGATTTCATTACCCGTACTTAACATTGTTATACCAAATAATCATGTAGAATTTCATTCATTGTATATAGTTAGTTATTTCTATACAATTAGAGAAGAAATGGAAAAGACTGCCCCCTCATTCTGATAATCAATGTATATACTATTTAAAATTCAAAATAAAAAATGGGGGAAAAATTCTAGGGGTTGTAGGTTGATGAAGCACTAAAGGAAGAATTTTAAATAACCCCTCTCTAAACTCCACATCCTAGGATCCCATAGAATGTTGTCATAGCAGTTAGTGGAATCATTGAGCTATAATTGTGTAGTGTGAAAGATTACCAGGATTCCCTGTTCCCTCTGGGACCCTGTGGTGTGGAGAGATGAATGTTCCCAGAAATAATATATTATTGTGCACTTTCTCTGATGAACACCTGCATTAGAGAAGGGACCCCTAACGGTGGTGGTGAGTAGTGGTAGCAGCGCTTGGCAGCTAGGTCTAGCAATAATTTCTCAGACACAATCCCTTGTCATCAAAACACAAGGGAGGATGTAACTCCCTTTTCCGAAACAGCCTCCCTGGGTGCTGTAAATCCTTTAACCTGGGTTCTTGTTTGGTTTTCTACCTCCACAAATACACTTTCTGTAAACACAGATGCCTTTTTAGAAGGTGACTTCTCTGAAGAGGAACTGTGAGGACCAAGGTAACATTGGAGCCATGTTTTTGACTACACAATGCAGAGAGGCAGACTGTGTTTATTTTCTTACACCTGATGAGCCAAATTGCATTTTGCACAAGCTCAGATGCATGCAGGACTGTTTCTTATGACTTTACATGATCAAGAATCAATTTCACAGCCCCAAAGGAGGGATAGTGCCTTGTGAGTCTCAGTTTAAACTGTACCTCCCTGGCCAGCTGAGAGGTGATACATAAGCCCTTTAAACAATAAAATTAAATAATAAATTAAGCCATCTTCTCCTTCTCTTTCAATGTGCCAGGGGATTTCCACAAACCATATTTTCAGTTCCCATGGGCATATACTGCAGAAAATCCCTGGCAGGGACTATAACAAATCAGAGGGACCAGGAAGGCTCACAGCCAGAGATTTTTTAAGTTCAGAGAGTCTATAATGACAGTGGTTAATACAGTTAAAATAGGTGAGGTGTGACACTTGCAAATCTTTTATATAAAGTGCACATAATTGGCTGTATATCCTCCATGCAGGCATGCTAAGCACAGTCCAGTGAGATCAATTACCAGTTCATCTCTGCTTGCAGGAGGCCAGACAGAGGGATATTTTGGGTCACTGGAACTCCATGCCCTTTCTTCCCAACCTCTGGGTCGACACAGGCTTGGCTGTAAAAGGGATATAAAACACAAGCATACCACATTCCCTTGGGAATCTCAAGGCATCCACAGAGCTTGAAAGAAAACAGTGGGGTTCTGCATGCAAGCTTCCCCTCTGAACTACCCTACTAAACAACTGAAAACCCAAGGCTTTGGCAAATGATTAATTCATATTTAATCTGCATAACAAATATAAAGGAAGCAAAATAATACAATCAGATAATTTGTTCCACCTGCCTTGAAAAGAAATGTCTTAGATTCACCTACTCATTTAATACAAACAGCAAGAGACTATTATTCTCATGAAAACCTTCCAGACCCTTCCAGGATTGTTAATAAAATATTCAGTTCCCCTTTTCTCCCTTGCTAAAACATGCTGCAGGGGTTTTTTTTCTCTTTTCTTTTATAGTCTAAGCACAAACTCTAAACACAATAAAAGGGCATTTTTAATTATAATGTTCAGTAGAACTGCTGTTCTTGGCTTTTTGACATATACCTGCCATTCATTTCAAATTTTATGCTTGATTTGGGGTGCATTTGAGAGCATAAGGGCATTCGTTTAGTAATTATATATTGTACATTTAGTTGTGCATGTTAATTCCCATGTAATTCAAGTTCCAGCCAGTTGCACTAGAACTAAAATAATCCCAAAATAGATCTCTTGCCCTGTGATGATACATTCCATACTTGAGCTACAATGGAAACCATTTGTAAATGAAACTATTTATTTAGCCCCAAATGTGACTGGTCTAAGTGTTGCTCATTAAAACTGCTGTGATAAGTTAAATCTGTGGTAGGTTTGCGACTTCCAGCTTTGTCATCCTAAGATATCAAGAGTTTGTTGATAATAAGAGGAGTTTACTGTCAGGCTGATTGATTCCACAAGTTCACAAGCATCAATATTGCTTGCCAAAAACCCAGATCAGGGCATCACAGGACTACTTCATTTACCAAATAGAAATGTCAGCTGCACATAGAGACAAGGGCAGCATTAAAATAGTTTAAATGGAAGTGTTGCTAAAGCAGGAATGAGGAACGTGTATCCCTCAGATGTTCTT
Source organism: Phrynosoma platyrhinos (assembly GCA_020142125.1). NCBI lineage: Eukaryota > Metazoa > Chordata > Lepidosauria > Squamata > Phrynosomatidae > Phrynosoma > Phrynosoma platyrhinos. The sequence goes on along the minus strand of CM034708.1, from coordinate 136,743,993 downwards.
GAAGACCATTTCCAGGATTCTTGATCATTGGCAATTCTGGCTGAAATGATGAAAGTTAGAGTTTAATTATGTCCAAAAAAAACCAAAGGTTTAGCACCCATGGAGTTCCAGCTTGATTTTGTTTAGGACTTATTTATTTGTCTTTTTTGCAGTCCATGGTATCTACAGAACTCATCTTCAGCACCACATCTCAAATGAGTTGATTTTCTTCCTATCAGCTTTCTTCACTATCTAGCTGTCACAACTATATAAAGAGATCAGAAACATAATGGCATGGATAATGCTAAAATTAGTATTTAGTGATATATCTTTACTTTTCAGAGTCTTGTCTAGTTCCTTTAGTTGCCCTTCTAAGTCCTAAACTTCTTCTAATTTCATGATTGCAGTCTTCACTCTAATTAATGATTAACCCAAGGTATGAAAATTTGTTAATTATTTTGATGTCTTCATTATATAAGTTATCTGAATCCTCTGTGATCATTTTTTAATGCTCAACTGTAGACCTGCCTTTGCACTTTTTTCCTTGTCTTTCTTTAATAATCATTCCAAATCTTTGGTACTTTCTGTATGGTATCATCTGCATATTTTAGAATATTAATGTTCCTTCCTCCAATTTTCACACTTCCTTCTGTTAGCAGAAGTCCTCCATTTTTATTATATATTTTAGCCTTGTGGAGTTCCCTATGACCCCAGCCTGACCCTTGGGAGATGGTAGCCATAATCCCCTAGATGTGAGGTCATGTAAGCAAGGTAATGTTACAAAAGACCACCAGAACAGGCAGGTTTTGGGAGTTGCTTGGGGAATATCCCATTATATTGGAAAAGAAACCTAATGGTGTTTGTTTGTCTTAGTCTCACACTTGATGAGACAATGATTAGATTTCATTGCACCCCTTTTCTCTAGCTTCCTTTCCTTGATAGTTTTGAAACCAAATGCATTGTTTAGACTATGCCCAGACCTAAGTAAACAATAGTAAACCACTCAAGCCTTTGTCCACCTATTGTCTAACTCATGGCTAGAAGGCAGAAATCACCCATAAAAACCCCTGGATTTTAGCAGACCGTGTGCAACCTTAGAAGTGCATGCTGAAACTCTCTCGGTCTGTGCTCTGAGATAGTTCCTGTGACCCCCTTTCTTGCCGGCCATGCCCCTTCCACAAAACTCATCCTCATTTGCTGCCAGAAGCCCAGAGAAGTTGCTCGGGTGTCAGTATATCCCCCTCTATCCTGGCTTCCCTCTTGCCTCCCCCTCTCTCGCTCTTCCCCACTTATTCTTCTAGTGTGTGTGTGTGCGCCACATTTGGATGTTTGCTATTTTTGTGTTAATAAATATTTCAGCCTTTAATTGGAGTTTGGGCCGTTTCAGTGTCTTTCCTAGCTAGAATTCTTACGTCTCCCGTAAACAATTGGATAAGGTTTTAGAAGTGAAGTTGGGCACTTCCCTCTCACATTTGAGCTAATTATAAATTCCCCAAAATTTGGTCTTGGTTTCCCAACACTTCTTTTAAATCTAATCCTACTTTATCTATGATGTTTTTGACAAACAAGTTAAACACAGGGTGATAAAATGCCACCTTCCCTGATCCCTTTGCCAATTGGAAACCACTCCATTTCTCCATATTGTCTCCTGACAGTAGCCACTTGTCCTGAGTACACGTTACATATCAGTACATATCAAATGTTGTGGCACATCCATTTCTCTAATGAGATTATCACACATCATAAAAACGTGATTTACCTCTCCCAAACTGAAGACTAATTTGGGCTGCATCTGGGTCCTATCACATGGCTTTTGTTACCAAATCTACCATCCGAGTACAACCAGGCTTTACCCAAGTCCCTTAATGCATTTTGGCAGCCATTTTTCAAAGTCAGGAGCTTTCTGGCATTAAGGGACCCAAGCTGCAACCTGGCTGTACTCAGATGGCAGATTTGGTGACAAAAGCCATGTGATAGGATCTGGATGCAGCCCAAATTAGACTTCAATTCAGGTGAGGCAAGTCATGTTTTTATGATGTGTGATAATCTCCTAAAAGTAATCCATAGCTTTTTGCAATCAAAGACTTTCTATATTCTATAAACTACAGATTATTTTTTCTTTAGAAATTCTTTGATATGTTGCATTATTCAATGTATGTTTGTAATATGATCCATGCTGCCTCTTCTTTTCCTGAATCCAGCTTGAACATGTAGTATTTCTCATGCTAAAAGTCTCTATTGTAGAATTTTGAGCATCACTTTGCTTGCATGGGAAATTAATGCAATAGTTCTGCAGTTGCTACAATCCCTTTTGTCTCCTTTCTTTGGGATTAGAATATATATTGATCATTTCCAGTCTGTGAGCCATTGTACTGTTTTCCATACTTGTTGACATATTTTAATAAGTAGATTCTGTTTATGTAAACAGAAGTGCTCTATCAGCATAGCATCTGTACCTGGAGATTTATTTCTCCACAGTGCTGTAAGTGCTGTTTCCACTGCATTTTCTAAAACTGGAGGTTCATCTTCATATGCTTCTTCTTAAAATGAATCTGTCATCCTTTCATCTCTTTTATATAATTCTTCAGTGTATTGTTTCCATCTTTTTATTTCTACTTGGTCATGCAATGTGTTCTGCTATTGGTCATATATCTACCCTACTCTAGATTTGAATTTCCTTTTGATTTTTCAGATCTTGTTGAGATCTCTAGTTCTTCTCTTTTTTTTGTCAACTTCTGTTTCACTGCATTGATTATTCTAGTAGTTCTCCTTATATCTGTCCAATAGTAATTGAACTGTAGTGTTTACTACTTTACAGTTGATTCGGTAGAGTTTAATAATAATAATAATAATAATAATAATAATAATAATAATAATAAGTTTTATTTTTAACCCGCCCCTCTGCTCAGCAATTGGGGTGGCATGCAACCTTATAAAAACAGTAAGCAATTAAAAATCCCACACCCTAACCCTCCCACCCCTTAAAACTAGATTAAACCAAGAAAGAATTAAAATGAATTTAAACATAAATACAAATAACAATATTTTTGGGCAGTATGCAAACAGTGGCAGATTGGGGAGCAGGTAGAAACATGATTATTCTTGGATTCATCTCAAAGGGTTTTTATTCTCCTTTTTTTCTTGCTCTTTTTCAAGACTGAGATTTTCCAAATTTCTTTCCTAAAAACCTCTTCACTGAGAAGATTACTAAGCACACAGGCATTTCTGAGCCAAATACCTTGTACATTATTACTGAACTTCCTCTACAATGCATAGCTGGAGGATAAGGATGGTCATGATGTAAAGTAAGGTTGCCAGCTGGCCAGAAAAACAAAAACTCTGGGGGCCTCTTCTTGCATTCATGGGTTTTTATCTACAGAAACCAGGAAGCAAACCATTGCTACCTACTAAAATTTTCAGGCAAAATTCCTTCTAAAGACACTGAGGAAGGATATGTTGTTGTGTTTAAGTTGGCAACCAAAACATTTAGGTGCTTGCTTGTTTACTGTGGAGCATAAAAAGTCAGGTCTATGTTCCACTTTGTGTGTTCTACATACTAGATTCCACACAGAATTCTCTGGGGTTCCTTTGCAGTCAAGTCAATATAGAAATGAATAAGAGCTCCTAGGTGGGGGACAAGTTATAGGCAATAAGAGGGGGCATGAATTAAGCCTGAGGAAGGAAAAAGGAAATGTATGCCTATTTTGTGTTGTTACTGTCTACTCAGTATAACCAGGGAAAAAAGAAGCAGGTGGTTTAGGTTTAACAAGAGGTAGGGTTAACAGATTTAAAACTGGGGAAACATCCTGTACCTTTAAGGGCTGATTGAAAGAGGGAATTTCAGCAGATATCTTAAGTGGAGTAGCTCAGGGGTCTCTCTTGGGACCCCTGGTGGGGGTCTCTTTCTCTGGATGTCTTCAAAAAGTTGTAAACAGTTATATAAACAGCTGGGGATGCTTTAGCTAGATTTCACACATTCAGTGGGAGGTTGGGCTCATTCACCTAAGGGACCCCTTCCAGTTCTGTGATTCTGTGATTCTATGGCTGCATTGATATGGGCCAGAATACTGAGAAAGCAAACTGGCCCCAAGCTGCCCAAATTCCCTTCATTACTGGGGTACTCCAGAGCAACACTGGGCAGCTGTTTTCATATGTGTCCCAATGTGCTGCCTGGCACTGCCATTGCTGCTGCTACCAGAACAAGTTGCTCCCTCTGAGAATACAGCAGGATACATGTATGAACAACTGTCAAGAGGGCTCTGGATTTTCTTGGATGACCTGGAGCAAAAAGTTTTAAGAGGGGTATAATGAAGGTTTGGTGCTGAACTGGCTGTATATCAACAGGACCATTTATACTAGAATTGGGGATTGGGCCTACACCTTCTGGACTGGTCACCATGAGGATGGTAGAATGATGCACTACTTGGCCAATGCAGACATAGCTTATGTTTTTTGCCAAGCAACCAGGAAACAAAGAAATAACCTGTGGACATTTCCTCTTTCACACATCCATTAAAGATGTTGTTGTTAACTGCCCTTGAGTCAATCTCAGCTCATGGCAACCCTATGGAGGAGACATGTCCTCCACTGCTCTGATTAATTCCTGAAACCCCTTAATATCCGTGACCTCTTTAATAGAGTCCATCCATCTAGCATGTGGCCT
>CM034708.1:136693115-136729500 GCA_020142125.1 Phrynosoma platyrhinos | reverse complement strand
AGTTGAAAAGTATCCATTAACACTGGACAGACAGGTGCCAAGGTTATACACACTGGCACTGTATCAACTGTAGCATCCAAGTTGGAGTGGATCTGAGAGACTTTATATGTAGAGAAAAAGCAAGGTCTCAGCTTTTAACCCTTTTTAATAGTCAGGGATTCAGGTTTGGCTGACATGATTATTATTTTGTAACTTATCTTTTAAGTTTGTGCCTGGAGGACCAATTGTCCTCCATGTCTTCATCTTTAATGTTCTTTATTTTGTAATAAACCTTTTCTTTAGTAATCTGCCTCTTTCTTAATTCCTTTTAATGGCCTTAGCTCGGCTAATGTCTGTTCTGATTGTAGGTTACCAGGATAAGGCCCAGCAATGTCCCAATGCATTGCTAGGGTGTGACAAGTTAAATCATTGAGTGGTGGCAGCAAGTTGTTGTTGTTGTTTTACTAAGGGGGCTCAAGGAGTGTCATCCATCTCAGTGGAGTAGAATGGGACCATAGAGAACCTTCACATTTTATATTTATATCTAGCTAATAGGGTGAAGAAAGAGATATCAATTTATGTATTTTCTGACTATTTCAAACAATTACAAATGAAAAAAAACAATACAGTGATAAATACCACTGTACAGTTGAAATAAAAACATTCGCCATATCTCATTATATTAATGAGCATGTCATCCAGTAAACCTAACACTTTTCCCACCCCATTCTTCTTTAAGTTGGCAGCCTTGGATGGAAGTAAGGTGAAGATGAAACAGCACTGATTTGGTTCACAAATAATCTTTGTACTTGCCAGCATCCCCACCGAATACTCAACACCCTTCAAGAAATGCTTGCAAAAGCTAGGATGCAATATTGTAGATTTCCCCTTTGCAAGAAACCTCACTTATTCTTGTAAAGAAGTAAATGGTCCTCTATTTCAAGGGCTCCCTATCTGAGGGGTCATGTCCAGCTTAAAAATAAAGCAAGAGCCTGCACCAGTAATGATCTGAGCTAGAACACATGTTACCTGATCTGTCTTGTCCCTTTAAACATCCTGAGATGTTGTTTACCATTAAACTGTAGCAATTATTTCTAACTTTACACTTATACATATATTATTACATGCAGGTTTTATGCACATTTGTGTCATTGGTTTGCATCATGTAATCATTCCTTTTTGGCCATGGGAAGCAACTTTCCACACAGACAGGTGGACTGATAGACTACATTCAGAACTGAAATTATTTTTTACCCCTCTAAACATGCCTTGCAAAAGATTAAAGAATTTGTAGTTTCCTCCAGACAGAAAAAAAGTTTCAGATATAGAGGTTTCCTTCTTTGCTCAAATTAGGTCACTTGTATTCATTCTTTCACAGCTGGATAATCTGACAACATGAATGCATATTAAAGTTCACTTTCAGAGTTACTAACAGGACTTGGGGCCTGAATCCTGTTGGTAATCCCAGATAGAGTGGATTTGTTGAATCAGTTGTTGAATGTTAAGTCAACAGTTGTGTAAATCCAATTAATTCAATGACCTTCAGTTCTGCCCTACTTTTCAATCAATCTTCCTTGCACTTTCATGCCAGCATTCTCTGAAGAAGCCAGCCACAGATGCTGGTGAAATGTCGAATGAAATCTTCTAGAACATGGCCACATAGCCCAAAAACCCCACAAAAAACCATGGATGCCAGCTGCAAAAGCCTTCAATTAAAATTCCTTCCCTTCCCATGGCATGGCTTCAGTGCTTTGAATGGGACTGAGAACCACTGGCTCTCTAAATAGTTTTGACTACAAATCCCACAGTCCCTCAAAACTTGCTATGCTCACTGAGATTTCTAGAAGCTGAATTTCAAAACCTTTGGAAACCCAAAGGTTTTCCACCTTTGGCTTAGAAAGACGTGATTACTGATGCAAGTGAGGATTTCTCCCCTAGGGCTCCAAGGTGGAAGGGAGATATTTGTTCCAGTTGCAGTTGTGGGGGGGAGCTCCTTCTACCAATGTTCTGGTTTCCTGCTAAGCATCACTTTCCTCACCTACCCTATGCAGCTTTAATCTGGTAATGGGAAACTTGATACACAGGCAGAGAACATTTAAATTGACCCCCCCCCCAATCCTATTTCCTAGGGTTCTGCTCTTTATATCAGACAAAATAATACAAACCTTCCCAAGGATTCAGTCCTCAAACACAGAAAGAAAGAAAAAAACTGTTCGACCACATGAAGTACAGAAAGGGGTTGTATATCCCCACCCATCACAAGAACAGATGATCCATCACCTTATGTTTGAAAAATACAGGAAGGTGAACATGGTCTAGCAAAATTCTTCCTCAGATTATTTACGATCCTACATAAGCCACTCTGCATAGATCCTATGAACAGATTTGCCATCTGTTTAAAAGACAGAGAGAACAAGACAAAAAAGAAAAAAAATAGCTCCATCTGTCTAGGAGGGCTGTAGGGTGGCCATGCTAGAACATTTGGCACAGGATATGTTTAGAAGAAAGTGCTCAGAGTTTATATTTCTGAAATCTGTTTGCAACCCTGTTTCATTCCATACCATACTCTTGTTATTCAGAAGATGGAAACTTTATGTAATTATCCTTAGTTGCAAACATTAATCAGTTGTTTTGTGTGCTCAGACATCCCAGATCAGAGAGCCAATTTTTGAATCAAATGCACTCTAAATCTATTACTGTAGTAGATTCCTGGGTGGGTAGTAGCTATTGCCATATCCTCTGGAATGCATTGACAAGAGTGAAGCACTACCAAGATAAATGCACCCCACCCTTCATGTATATTGTGACCCACCAGAAGAATTTTGAATAATTACTTTTTTGGACTACAACTCCCAGAATCTTCTCAGACATTTGCAGTCCAACCTCTTCCACTCCCCCCCGCCCACTTTTCCAGCTGTGGCCAAGATGCAATAAGGGCATTGTTCAGCATGAAGTTACACCTGGATAGCTATGCAACAGATGTGCTAAGATACCTATTTAATGGATCACACTGTTGCACAAGCAATCATGAAACTCATAGCCATTTCACACCGGCTGATAGGTGTCTACTTAAACATATGTTAAGGCAGTGTTGTTCGAAGTGGTGGTCCATGAGCCATCAATTTACATCTACCAGGTAAAGTAAAGATAAAGGATTTCTTTTCAACACATGTTTGATAAGCATTTACCAAGATGTGCAAAATTCTTAATGTTCAAGATGGAAGACGAAGAAAGAACCTTGCATTTTAAAAAATTAAAATTAAAATTCCACACAGGAGAAAAGAAGAGGTTTGTCCATTTAGGTCTGGAGCTCTTAGTTCTTAACTTTTAAAACTCTGGCTTTGAATCCCTGTGTCCCTGCCATGATAGTGCCAAGTTAAGGTTGCTATCTCTTTACACCTACATAGCAGATAGTTAAAACATGCAGGTTTTTTAATCTTGGGAATTATGATGCCTATTGATTTTGGCACATGTAGATGTGAGCAAATTTTGTTTCAATTCATCTCTCAAATTTAACCCCAGGTGCCAATTGCTTGCAATTTTTTTTTTCCTGACCAGCATCCATTGCAGAGACTGAGGTTGCATCTACATTGCAGAATTAATGCAGTTTGACACCATTTTAATTGCCTTGGCTGAATACTATGGAATTCTGGGATTCATAGTTTTGTGAGATAGCCTTCTCTGTCAGTTCTGCTGCTACAACAAATTACAAATCTCAGGATTCCATAATATTGAGCCATGGCAGTTAAAGCAGATGCCAAATGGCATTAATTCTGGAGGGTGGCAGCAGCCTGAGTCAATGGCTGAAATTTTGGGCTGCTAGTGAAACCACTGCTATGACTGAGATCCCAAGTCTTTTTCTGCCCAGTGTAGAAGACAAAGTGGCACCCCACCATGATCCATGTCCTGAAATTGGCTGGAATACTAATTTAATTTAATGTATAGTTTACTTTTATTTTAATAGTGGCAATAGGATAGTGAGGCAGCAAGTTAAATTTGGAAAACCAGGAAAGGTTAAGTGATAGACATAGCTCTGTCTCCAGACAGAGTGAAATTCCTGGAAAGTTCACTACAATTACCTACCAATATCTACACCATGAGGCATTTGCCTAACTCAGTCTAATGGTAGGGCTGGCTCTGGTGATGTCAGCTGTGGGATTCAAGCATCTTGACTTCCACAGAGTGCAGCATCATTACAAAAACACAGAGCTGAGAACAGCATATTTCATCAGTAGTGACGGACTCTCCTTCTTTGAAGGTTCTTAAACCAAGATTGAATTGCCATCTTCAATGAGTGCTTTAGCAATGTATTTCTGGGTGGCAGGGGGTTGGTTTAGATGGCCCTTGTTGTCACTTCCAACTCTATGATTCCATGGCTCAGGTTGCAGAGATCAAATCTTTCTAGCCATTTTTATCATAAAATATTTTGAGAAGAAATCTTTCTATCTTTCTTTTTCTTTTAAATTAGAAATACTACATTGTCTACACTCGAGTATAAAGTTAAAAGACTGTAACACTCAGTTTTCACAGCTTTTAATTCTAAAACTGTTATATAAATATTAGAACATGAATCTTCAGAAAACATATTAATAAACTGCATTTTTTAAAAAATGCGAGAAAAGAGAAGATGAAAAATTGAAGCTTGATCTTACCCCAAAAGAACAATGAAAGAAGGCTGAGCTTTGATAACTCCATGGAAAAATGTCAGTAGTTCTCATAAAATGTTTTGGGTGAGAATACCAAGGCAACAGGGAAGGAGGGGCAAGTCCATACATATCCCTGACATCTTCCCCATTGCCTCACTTGCCTGCCCATCATGGCAGTCCTGGGTGGGCATTTGGCCCCAAGCAGCCCTAGTCACCTGCACCAGGTGACACCAACACTAGGGACACCACTATCTTGGAATGACTTGACCAAGGCCAATGGTCTAAAACCTATGGAAGAGAGGAGAAATCACTGGCTTCTGTATTTTATGAGTTTAACAACACAACACTTATAGCAGCAGAGGTTAATGGGGGATTAAATGGACCTTTTAAATAAAGAAAAATAAAGTATTGAATATATAAAGGTTCTGTATGAGTTTGCCTTTTCTTAACAATTTTACTTTGTCCCCATGAACAAAATAAACAAAAGCTTTTATATTCATTTGTGGGGCAAGTTGTTTCATGATTGAGTAAGGCAGTCATTTCATTTGCAAAGTGTGTGTGTGGGGGGGGAATGAAAGAACAATGTTGCCATGCCTCTATCCAATAAGCATTATAGATTATTAAATGGTCTCTTAATTAAGCAATATTAAAGCTAAGCTGAGAACTGAAACATATTAACACAGTATTTCACTAAGGGCCTCTACAGACAACACAAAGCGCCATCTTGGAGGCAGGAAAGGGGAGGGAAAGCCACACGCCGGGTGCCCCAACCTCTTTCTGAGGACATCATCATGACATGCGCCATCAAGATGTCATCACAGCCCAATGTTTTTACACGCTGCACTGGAAGAGGCACAAAAGAGATGCATGGCAGCTCTTTGGGCACCCCTTTCGCCACTTGTGAAAGGAGCAGTGTTTTGGTGCTCCTTTCCCAGGCGGCGAAAGGGAGGAATGGCGCCAACTCGTCTGATAGACTCAGCCTCAATCTTCCATTTTCCAGGGTGGCCCAGGGCCGCCCGTCTGCATCCCCCCTAAATGAAGAGCCAAAATAGACATGATTGCCACTGGTACAGAGAATCTGAATGCATGCATAAAATATGAAAAGCTCCCCCTGATTTTCATAGAAAATTAAGACAAAAACCATCTACAGTTTTAAAAGCTCATCTAATTATGGACAGAGGGACTACATCTTTTAAGAGTCTCTGGATCTGGACAGGTCAATAACTACAGCTTATCCAGCATGCAGATGAATAATGGAAGAGATTTGTTTGATGTTTACTTGCTTGCTAAATGAACAGAGTATGAAGCTACTATCTCTTGTGTATCATTGGCTACATCTGCACTTCAGAAATAATCCACTTTGACTGTCATGGCTCCATCCTATGGAATCCTGGGATTTGTAGTTTGTTTGGCACCAGAGGCCTCTGAAACAGAAGGATAAATATCTACCAAAAACAGCATTCAACCATGTTAGTGAAAGTAGTGTAAAACTGCATTATATCTGCAGTGCAGAGCCATTGCCAGGGATAGTTTTAAGGCCATGATCTCTCTGTAGTGGCATCACTAGGGTTGGTGTCACCTGATGCAGTAACTCATGCTGTCACCCCCAGGCTGCCTGGTACCTCCCCACTCCAAAAAATAAAAAACAAAAACAAGCCAATGGTCCTGCAAGAGTAGATTGGACCACTATGGAAGAGAAGTGCTCCAGTCTGTTTGCCACCAACAGCTGGTGGACCAGTGCACCCAAAGGGACCATCCTTGTCCCAGGCCATTCTGGTTTACTGAGCTTGTTCACAACTCCTGAAGTGATAAAGGCACTATTTGGCAAAGAGAGTGGCCTCCAGGTTTGGCAAAGAGAGTGGCCTCCAGGTTTTTGCTGTAGCATGCTGACAGAGTCCCAGCTGTCTTCTTTGCTACCTGTGGGTGGGTGAACTAAATCCTCTGCAGGACCTTCAATCTCCAGAAGTCCTGGTATACCCATGGAGAGATACAAAAGTACACACCATAAGGCAGTCCCTTCCCTATAGGCACACCAGGAGACAACTTTTACCAAGGTTTCACCCAGTGCAATCCACACACCCCTAGAAATTCCCCTTACTCTATGCACTTTACTTGCTGGAAGCGCCAGTTGAAAGAATTGGGACTTTGAGTTACTTATGGATAGGCCTCTCCAGAATTCCATGTTGTATAGAAGATGGTAAACTCACAGCACATACACATTCCATTTTGGCCAAACTTAATTCAATTTCTGGAACAATTCTTCTTTGGAGTGGGCAAATTTACCAATAATATATACTTAAGTGTTCCCCTACTGCTAGAATGTAAAGAATTAAAGACCTTTCCATGTTAACTGGGATAAGGAAAAATACATTTCCCTCTTTAAAGAAATGGGATATTTGGGATTGCATGGAGAGGGAGAGATTTGATTTAGAGGTATAAAAAGCTCTGGTTCTCTAAAAATAATCTCAACTAATGATAATACTAATCTCACCTAAAAGTAATCTCAACAGTTTTGGTCTATTTATATAGGATGACAACACCGAGTTAGAATGCTATTCTAATTGGCCAAGATGGTTAAAGGCCTGCTGAACCAACTCTAGGCCAGCAACAGCTGTACTGAATCTATATCTCTTTCAAACTAGGGATGTTAGAAATTACTAAAATTCCCCTAGACTATATTTGTGGTTGTGTTCATGGGCTGGATGAGGTTTGGATCTATCATAATGGGGTTCTTCAATCACCTGTCCATTCATTTCTTTGCTCTCTGTTGAGTGAGGACAGATCTGTAAAAACAACCAGAAAAAGAAAAAAATAGCTGAAAGAAAGGCAGTTTTGCCTTCCAATGTTTGGGTGTAATCCCAAAGCATCTTTGAGTTAGGATCATGATATTACATAGTAAGAATATATCATCACTTCTGATAACAACATTGAGAGGGAGATTTCTTCAAGATATATTTGTATACCTCTAAAGTGAGAGCTGATAGGTGATGTGTGCAGTGGCTAGATTTGTTGCATTGGTACTAGAAAAATGTTCCAGTTTACATGAAATGCAAATGTTTCCATATATTTATATATTTTAAAAGACTTTGTATCAGACTGTATTTCATCTGACTATTAAATCCATAACTGTATATTCCATGTTATTTATCTTATATCTATTTTGAAATTAAGGGTTTGGATGATGAGAAACAGCTTTTTGCTAAAATACAATAAAGTCACTGAACACAATTGTTCTGGCCTAATGCAATTCTTTCTATTCTTCATTTTCATAGATATAATTCTAATATTGATACCCATATTTCATAATAAAAACACCATAGCCTGTTTTACCAAATGTAGAGTAAATCTCTGCCTCTAAAAAGAGTGATTAGTAACCTACAGGAGAGAGAACATGAGTTCCAAGAAAAGTATCATAGGTCTGATATATGAAATGGTTAAAGACAAGAGAATCAAATAGTTAAAGAAAAGAAATTGCACCTAAGCATTAGGAAGAACATCCTGACAGTAAGAGCTGTTCGACAGTGGAGCACACTTCCTTGGAGTGTGGTGGAGTCTTCTTCTTTGGAGGTTTTTAAACAGAGGCTGGATGGTCATCTGCTGGGGATGCTTTGACTGTGTATTCCTGCATGGCAGGAAGTTGGTCTTGATGGCCCTTGTGGCCTCTCCAACTCTTATTATTCTAATATTCTAAGAGAGGTTATATAAGTACACTGACATAGCAATCTTATGGATTCTAAGAAGATATGTGAGGTTATATTATTAACATGGAACCTCTTCTATATCAGCAATTCTTAGCCTTTCATCCTCAGATATTTTGGATTTTAAAGTCACAGATGCCCCAGCCAATGGCCTCTGAGCTCTGAGCTCACCTCTGAGATGATGAAGATGATGATGGTGATGCGGATGACTTTTATTTCTATCCTTCCTTTTCCCCCAGACTGGGACTCAAAGGGTCTTACAATTAAAAAGTGCATTGTTTAAAAAAAACCCTACAAGATACAAAAGTTAAAACAAAATTAAATATTAAAAAAATTAAAGCCAGTTTGAAAAAGATATATTCTTAAACACACACACAAACACACACTAGCACAACAGATAGCAAGACCCAGCACATTAGTTTAGTAGGACAGGCCTTATATAGTAAATCATCAAACATCTGTTTAAACAAAAAGTATTTACTTATCCCAGAAAAGAATGTCAGGAGGGTGCCAGTCTAACATCTCTGGAAAGAAATTTTCAGAGACTGGGAGCAGCCACCATGTTCCCACCAGATGTACCTGAGGGTGGTGGTGGTGAAGAGTATCTCCAGCAGATCTCAAAGCACGGACTGGTTTGTAAGGGAGAATGCCATCCTTCAAACAACCTGGACCTGAGCCATGTAGGGTTTTAAAGGACATAACCACCACTTTGAATTGTACCCAGAAATGGATCTGCAGCCAATGGAATTTTTGCAACAAGAAAGTTATGTGATCCCTATAGCTAGCCCCAGTTAGCGATCTGGCTGCAGTTCTTTGGACCAGTTAAAGTTTCCAAACCCTCTTCAAAGAATCAAGTCTCCATTTATACACAAATATCTGAAGGATTGTTTGTTTGTTTGTTTGTTTTTATTCTTTGCATATGCACACACCACACCCAAGCAAGTCCTCCTGAATGAGTAAGCAATACTTATTCACTGCTGGCATTACAATTGTGTTATATAATGATAATGCATTCTGGTGTTATAGCAGTTATGCCGTCTATGCCACCTTAGATAGTTATTAATTGGGCATCAGGTCACACCCTTTAGAACAGGAGTGTGGCATGTGTGGCCCTTGAGATGTTGTTAGAACCTAATTTTCAGGACTCCTCCTTTGGGCTTTGCTGACTAGGGCTGATGAGAGTTGGTGCCTAACAACATCTATTTATTCCCCAGCCCTGCTTCATTATGAAATGGAAGGCAGGTGTGAAAATGGCATGAAAATGATAAGCACTAAAAGTTTTTGAAACAGGCTAACATGGATCTTTTTTTAAAAAAAAAAAATAAATTAATTAAATTAAGCCAGAAAATGCTCTCAAGACCATGTGAATAATTTGATATGAAAATACCATTGCTTGTTTGATAAAACTATCAGTACCTGTTGGTACTGGTATTGATTAAATAATCAAAGCCTCTTGTTTTGCTTTCTGGTAAATATCAGGAAGGAAGGAAGACAAGAAGAGCCCTGCTGGATTATAACAAAAGATCCTCTCTTCCAGCATTCTGTTATTAGCCACCATGGCTGACAATTGCATGCCATGTTGTACAAAAAAAAAAAATGCTATCTATCTGTGCATAGCTCTGTAAAGTGAGAATTGAAAGAAATGGGAATTATTCTCCATTGGAGCTGCAACTCAAACCACACCCACTGTCCCTTGAACCATGCAAGAAACTGTGTCTCACAATTCCTTCTCTTTATGAAACATTTTGGTTGTAGCACTGCAAATATTTGGTTAGTTTAGTTATATAGAGAGAGAGAGCTCTTGCACATCTTTGATTTATTATGAAACATTCTCTCTCTGCCTCTTTCTCTCTTCCGCCCCATCTTCCTGGTGCTTACTCTTAGGAAAGACATTTCAAGAAAAGAGTGGGTGGAATAATCTTTTACACCTGCAGGTGCCCAAGAGCTCTTACTAGGGATTCCTTTTTCCAAACTACCTGCGCTGTTATCACTGACTGGGTTGCCATAGCAATATGCGCTCTATCTTATGTGAACATTCTTGCCACCAATTACTACAGCTGATGAACACAGTAATTATCATAGCTTCCTGAGGTGTACTTAAAATAGCAACGCTAAGGCAATGCATTTTTAGAATACTGTATATCACATGCGCTCTTTATAGACTGCCCTAGAAAAATCTCTCTCTCACTGGGAATGTTCAGCTTGTCTTCTGCTTAAGAATAAAGGTTACATGGGGACGAGATGTGGTAGTAGACAAAAAAGCAACTGATACACAAGCATTACACATATTAGAGTGGGTTAAATCTCCTTAATGATGGTCATTTCTTGGTCTGGAGGAAATGAAAGAGAAGATTCAAAAGGTACATCAGCCACACTTAAGAACATAGAACGTTACCTTATAGGGAGTCAGTCCATCTAGCTTAGCATTATTGGAACTGACCAGCAGTATCTCTTCAGGGGTCATCCATACTAGACAATTGTAGCACTATAATTCTCTCAGCCTCAGAGGGAGGGAAATGTCATGGTGCCAGCTGTGGAAACCTGGGAGGAATATTTAGAATTTTCAACCAGAGAGCTCTAGTTGTTGTTTTATGCCAGGGGTAGGCAACCTAAGGCCCGGGGGCCAGATGCGGCCCCTTGAGGCCTTTGGACCGGCCCCAGGCTGGTCCTGCCACCGCCTGCCACCGCCTGCCATGATGATATTGATTATTGTTGTTATTACTTGTTCTTGGGGTTTTCTTGGCAAAATCTCCACAGGCATTTTGCCATGGCTTTTCTGGGGCTGAGACAGCATGCATGCATATATATTTTTTAAAAAATATTTTTTAATTTTAATTTTTATTTATCTATTTTTTGGTGCTTCAGCCCCCCAATTGTCTGAGAGACAGCAACCTGGCCCCTGGCTCAAAAAGGTTGCCTACCCCTGTTTTATGCCTTCAAGTTATTTACAACTTATGGAGACCCTAAGGAGAACCTATCACAGGGTTTCCTTGGCAAGATTTGTTCAGAGAGGGGGTTGCATTTCCCTCCCTCTGAGGCTGAGAGTGTGTGACTTGCCCAAGGTCAACAAGTGGGTTTCCATGAATTTGAAACCTGGTCTCCAGAGTTGTAGTCCAGCATTCTAACCAATATACCACACTGGCTCTCGAGAGCACTAGTGCTGTACCAAATTACAAACCCCACACTTCCATAGAATGCAGCCAGACTGGTTAAAGTGGAATCATAGCACTATACTTGTATAGTGCGAAAGCAGGCCAGACTTCATAGAGACTTTTTCAGTCTTACCTGGAGATATTGAAAACTGAGCCTGGGGCCTTCCATATGCAAAATGGATCTTACAGTTCAGTCATAGCCCCACACCAGTTCTTTCTTCAGAAAATAACATAATAATTTTGTGCCTGTTCAAGGATTAAGACCTGCTAGTTCAGCCCTCCTCTGTGTCCCACTAGTGAGGTCAATATACTTGTTGAGGAAATGAGACAAGGTTTTATCATAAGTGGCAACCAGTTGTGGAATGCCCTCCCCTTAGAGGCCTGATTGGCACCAATGCTCATTTCATTGTGGTATCAAGTAAAAATTGGCTGTTCAGCAGAGCCTTTGGGCCTTGTTGATTCATCTCAAATGCTAATGCATGTGGCTTTAAAATGTTTTAATCTGTTTTAACCTGTTAATTATGATGAATCAAATTATGCTTAATATACTTAATACTTTATTTTATTTAAATTGTGTTATTGTTACAAACTGTTTTAATTTGTTTTTATTAACTTGTACCCTGCTTGAAATCTTTTGATACAGAGCAGTGTAGAAATATTTTAATAAATAAATGAATGAATAAGGGAAGGGCTTATGGTGTAACAGAGACGAAGAGCCAAAGCAGACAGCGCTTTGTGCTGTCTTCGAGGCAAGGAAGGGGAGGGGCAGCCTCACGCTGGGCACCCCAATCCTTCCCGAACATGTCATCGGAGCGGCCATCACTACACACGACCGGCGCTCTGACGACGTACTTCCGCCGCAGCGTCCACACACACTGCAGTGGAAGAGACGCTGAAGGTGCGCCGAAGGCCTCTTGTGGCTCACCTTCAGCGTCTTGCGGAAGGAGAGCTATTTTAGCACTCCTTCCAGGGCCTGAAAAGCTGCGGATTGGGGCCGAGGAGTGTGGCTACCTCGGCCCCAATCCACCGCTTCTCGGGGTGGCCCACGTCCGCCCGTCTGCTTAGGCCCCTAATATCTGGTCTAAAGTGAGAACCTGCTCTCTAAGTGATGTCTTCCAAATTCACATACTTTACTGATTTCAAATCCTTACAGACTACATCTTTCATAAAGTCATAGGCTTGATCCAGAAGTGGACATTGTATACTTATGGATCTCAATATCTAGGCAATAACCAAGTTAATTCAGTTTAGGCTGTGTTTTAGGCTTTCAAATTTTGGGGACTGTTTCTAGCCCAAACCCAAAGAAATGAAAAAGTTTAACACATGTTAGTCATTGACTAGATTCACAATTTGTATATTTTTAGTGACCAACTTGCTGGTGTCAATCACTTTGAGCAGCAGGCAAGACCTTCTCCCAGAATGTGGGATACATTTCTCAAAAAGGAACAGGAAATGCATTAGACAATGGGCTTGAAGTGGAAAACTCCTTCTAAAGCTTTTAAAAAGCTTTATAAGTCTCTACCAATGTACAGTGATGACAAGCTGTTCAGTTGACCTCAATCCCTGCCTTGATCCCATTGCCTAATGCATTTGCTGTTCCCCTCCAAGAAACACACCACATTTCCTTTTTTTCTGTTAAAGTTGGCTCCCAGACTTGAGACTTAACTTGAGACTTGACTTGAAAGTATTTTGCAAGGACTTGAGACTCAACTTGAGACCTCAAAGTAGAGACTTGAGAATTCACTTGAGACTTGGAGTAAGAGGCTTGAATGCATAACTGTGTGTATGCAACATATTTGGGAAAATCTTGTCTCTATACATCTATTCCCTTAGCCAGCTCCGTATAAACTGGGTTTGCCTCCTGCTAACCATTTGAGCTATATTAAAGTTCATATTACAATACTGATTTTACAGCTATGTCTTTGAACTCTAGTTATCATAGGGCCTAAGCAGACTGCCAGAAATAGTGCACATTAAATTGAGGCACTGCCCTGGCTCAGTGCTAGGGAATCATGGGAACTGTAATTTATTGTGGCACCAGAGCTCTCTGACAGAGAAGGGTCAATGTCTCAGAAAAAAATGCAATTCCCATGATTCCCTAGCACTGAGCCAGGGCAGTGCCTCAATTTAATGTGCACTATTTCTGGCAGTCTGCTTAGGCCTTTAGATTATGGGTATTTGCCTCGCTGGCAAAGCCATCTGCTTCACTGGCACAACCTTATGTGGATTTACTGATCAAGTGTGTGTGTAGCCTGTTAGATGGCTTGATGCATGAGTAGGCACTAATTCCTATTGTGATGTGATAATCTGACCTTTGTAGTTTGCTCTGAGAAAACATATGATTGCTATCTTCACTTCAGAGCCGCAGCTCTATGCTAATGTGAAACCAAAGAACTCCTCCTCCACTCTTGCTTTCCTATCAATCTCAAAATTTATAACCTCTCAGAGTCAGCTTTAATATATGAACTGCTTATTCTCATGTTTGTTCATTAGGAGTATCTAGAAAAACTACTGTTTTTACTCTTAAACACAAACCTCTGTAACCTTCACTGCTTCCTTGATAGGATGGGCTTACTTGCAGTGTGAACATTTTTAGCAACAGCTGCAGGGAAAAAGCTGGTTATTTGAAATTAAAGGAAGACCATAATGTTGGTAAAACTAGATCTGGTCCTGTCAGAGTGAATTTGCTATAATCTGTGATTCATTCCAGCGTCAGCCTTAAAGTAACAATGTTAGAAATCATTACCTCAATTAGATTATCCATATCCTTTTCAAATTTATCTGTACTTTCTTTCAAGCTTCTACTTGGCAATTGATTCTCTTCCTGTTGGTTCTCATCAATAGTTCATTCAAGAATCTTGTGGGTAAATTTGATGAAAGAACTCAAAAAAGAATTCTGTGAATAGAGTCCAGTTTAACCCACATGTATGAAGCACTTACTTCCTCACCTTCTGTTTATTTCTTCCAGGACATTTTTATATTCTTTAAGTGTTTGATAAGGATGTTTCTTTTAGCTGATAAAGCATAGGTTTAAGCTCATTAACTGGGGGACATTTTAGATTATTCTTAGTCTCAAATTGCATGACCGTTATTGATGTGGTCTCTGTGATCACTTTGGTCTCTGTGGTGATTGTGTATGTGTTACAGGAGCAGGGGGGGAGAAGCTTCAGGAAATACAATAAACTGTGTTGTTGTTGTTCATTTATATCCAATCTTTCTCCCAATAATGGGAGTAAAGGTGGCTTTCAACTATTTAAAAACAATACAGATTCAAAACTGTGCAAAACTTCAATAAACTTATAAATACAAAAGTTACATGTGAAAGGGATCTTTGAGTCCCAGTAGACTGCAAGTTGAACATGAGTCAACTCTGTGATGCAGTAGCTTAAAAAATGCAATTTTAGGCTGCATCAGTGAAAGTATAGTGTCTAGACTGAGGGAAGTAATTTACCACTCTGTGCAGATATGACATTTGCACATATTTCTATGTTGATTTTTCATATGTGTGTGCTTTGTTCAGATTCTGAAGTATAAATGGCATCTGGCCTATGGACAGTCCAGGGAGCAAACTGAACCAAATTCATCACACCTTCGAATGAAATCAGATTCCTCACACATCTCTACAGCAGGAAGATATGAGCAAGGTTACTGGGATGGAAGGATTTGTTGGAGAATTAATCATATTCTTTTCTTTTCTTTGACAAGTCATAGAATTCAATCTTTGATGAGATGTGCTGAGGATTTTAAATCCCCATTTCCCTCTAAGAGATGTACAGTTCCCATGGTACTTCTGTGACTGTGAAGCATCAGATCAGATGTCAGTACATAACCTAAAAGCCCATGAGTTTGCAGAAGGTAAAGCTATATCTGCTCATTATAAAGACAGGGAGATATACTTTGTATCCTGCTTTCAACTACATCATGGAGGGGGGGGGGATGAAATGCAAGTGGAATAAATATAATAATAAATTTACTCCATGAGCTTTGGCTGTTCTTAAGCTTTACCCGCCCCCCCGCCACCTCCTATTTTTTTCACTCTGCTTATTAAAAACCTACATATTCAGGTTATACTAGAGCAACAATATTAGAAAATTCTCACAAAAACTGTAAGCTTATCTGACCCTCAGCTTAGCTCTGAAAGAACATTCTGTTTTGTTTGTGGGTGTCACTTTTCACCTATAACCTAAAACATCACCTGGGAAGCACTTGATCCCTGTATTTCCTGAAAATGTAAGCCAATCCTATCAAAGGCTTCTTTAAAATAATTCTTCCCAGGTAAATGAATGACCTGAGGAATGTTAATGCTTTCTTGGCAGTTGTGCCACAGCAAAGCACATAAGAGATGGACTTATTATTGAATTTGACTATGAGAAAGTGACAGGCTGCCATCTTTCAACATGGGTTTTTGCCATGACGATTATTCCTTTCTTCATCAGGTCTAATGAAATGTCATTGAAAAAAGGCAGATCCACCACAACAGTCAAACAAGCAAGAAAGCAAGTTTTGAAACTATTTAATTTCTTTTGTGATGTAATTGCATGACAAGGTATAGTCTCCTATGTCTTAATATATTTGGTGTGACACTTGAAGGACTAAGGGTGGAAAGAGCTATTACTTTCCTAAATGGCAAAATGTAAGGTTGCCCATTCTTTAAATTACCTGTCATGACAGGACAAGGAGAGGAGATTCCATGTCCTTTGTAACTTGTTCTTCAGATATGAATCTAAATGCAGGGAAGAGCCAAGTCAACATGATCATTTCCTGACAGAACTAGTAACATTAGAAAATTAGAAGATTTCTCCACAAATGACTAGGTGCATATGTGTTTTGTTTGTTCTTCCTTTTGTATAGTTCAGCCTAGTTATTCCCAGTGAAGTCAACTGTATTGCTAAAATTTGATGATACAAAGGAGCTTATCGCATTCACAATTAAAATGTCTTACCTAAGTTGGTTTAAAATTTAAAACGGGTGGCATCCTGATCTTATCACAAGGATTTAGCCACCGAATTTGCTGCCCGGATTCAGCCTGGGTCCATTCCTGCTCACAGGGGTGCTCAGAACACCTCTTTTCGAAGCCGGAAGTTTTCCGGCTTAAAGAAATGGCTGCCCGAGTGCCCCTGTGAGTGGGGATGGACCCAGGCTAGACCTGGGCAGCAAATTCAGTGGCTAAATTCTTGTGATAAGATCAGGATGCCACCCATTTAAAATTTTAAGCTGGTTCAGGTAAGATGTTTTAATTGTGAATGCAATAAGCGACAAAATCAAAGGCTGCAGAAAAATCCAACAGGGCCTACACTGATTTTAGCCACTAGAATATTATTTACTAATTGTTCTCTCCTATTATCAGTGTTTTCACAGGTCTTCAAGTGGGTTGCTTTGTATCATGAGTGGGATGCATTTGTCTTGGTGGCTCTCAAACAGTGCAGTTCTGAGCCAAAGAGAGATATTCTTAACTGGCTGAAGAACAAGGAAGGCCAGAGGAGGAAATGCCAATGAATGTATAAACAAGATATGGTTTACTGAAATTTCTTCCATTTTTTTTTCTTTGGCACTTCATATGTTTGGAAATTAGCATATGGTTATGTTCTTGGGCTTAATGACCCCTGATTAAAAATGCTAGCATCTGGTTTTGTTAAAATAGCCATGACCTTAGCAGTTGTATATAAGGAATGTTTTATTAAGAGCTTTCAGATTAAAAGACTGTTGAATGGGAAAACTAGAAACCAAGCACAGTGCTGTATAGCAATATTGGGTACCTTAAAGGCTCTTGGGTGACTGAGGTCCAAAACACATTGCAGAAATAATCCTGTTTGAGACCGCTTTAATTGCCCTGACTCAATGCTAGGGAATTCTGGGAGACATTTACCCTTTTCTGTCTCTGGTGTCACAATAAACTACAATTCCCAGGATTCCCTAGCACTGAGCCAGGGCAGTTAAAGTGGTCTCAAACTGCATTATTTCTACAGTGTGTTTTGGACCTGAGTTACTGACAAAACTGAAAATAGTATAAAGGTGTTTGGATGGCCTAGGGAGTACATGTGCCTGCCACTATGCTTAAGAAATATCATGGTACCCAGCTGAATACACATGGAAATGAAAATACATGTCCCCTGATCTCTTTCATTCTCTCTGGAGAGTGGAAGGAAAGCACCTATGACAGAATATTACAAATATCTTCAGTAATACATTCCCCTGAATTTTGCATTACATTTAGAAACAGGCACATTCCTGAGTCTGACGTACTATTCAGTCATACATAGACTGTTTCAAAAATCATAAGGATAAATTCATGCATGGTGTAATAAAGTGGTAGAATCCTCAGAGCAGAGACTATATCATTCTAATTTTCACCATTTAAAAAACAACTCCTATTAAAAATGAAGGTCACCTAGGGAAGAATCTTTTTTTTTGGCCTGACATTTAGGTCTTACACAAAATACAGTTTTCAGGGAAAAACATTTTCAAGCTACCCATATGAAAACTGATATATTGCTACCCAGATGGTTCTACCACCTTACTATTGTATCTGTGATATCATTTAAAGTAGGGGTAGGCAATCTTTCCCCTTTAAGGGCCGAGGGACTTCAGCTCCCAGAATCCCAGGAGCTATTGGCCAACATGGGACTATTGACCAACATGGCTGACGCTTTTGGGAGCTGAAGTCCCTCAGCCCTTAAAGGGGAAAGGTTGCCTACCCCTGATTTAAAGCATAGATAAGCTATATTAGTCTTTTGTTTTTCAAATATTGCAATATCATAGTTTCATGTATGAAAATTATGCTCCTAGACTAACTGAAAAATTGAGATAATCAATATACGCATACATGCACATACACATGCACATGCATACAGAGGAAGAGATTTTAATGGCCTTGAAGTTTTAATTTGTAGCACATTTTATTTCCTTCCATTCTAAATGTTAAGCTGTTAGCTGTGTGTCCTCATATGACTTTTGGCTCAAGCAAAATTAATTCCAGAAGTGAGGGGATATGCCTGCTGAGATCACTTCCTGCTCAAGTCTGTTTCTTGGCTGGGAAACTAGCTTCTCTTGTTCGTGCTGGAAAACATTTACAATGGAGAGGTTGTAATGTACTGGCAACATTACTCCAGGACATGTACACAAATATAGCTAGCCATTTAAATAATGCTAGGCTGCAGAATCAGATGTACAATAATAAACCAATAAAGAGGCCAGGGAAACCCAACTCACTTCATGATTTTTATATACAGTAGTTACTTACCCCCTCCTCCCAAAATCCATATTAGGATTATTGCAATGTAACTG
The DNA here is from genome assembly GCA_020142125.1 of Phrynosoma platyrhinos. NCBI lineage: Eukaryota > Metazoa > Chordata > Lepidosauria > Squamata > Phrynosomatidae > Phrynosoma > Phrynosoma platyrhinos. The sequence continues at coordinate 136,710,741 of CM034708.1, read as the reverse complement.
CCATTACTGAAAACTGACTGTGCCATCAGGAGGGGATATCACTATCTAAAGTTGCATCTACACTGCAGAGTTAATGCAGCTTGACACTACTTTAACTGCCATGGCCCAATGCTATGGAGTTCTGGTATTTGTAGGTTAGCAAGACATTTAGCCTTCTCTGTTAGAAAGTTCTAGTGCCACAACAAATGACATATCCCAGAATTCCTTAGGGTGGAGCCATGACAGTTAAAGCAAAGTCAAGCTGCATTAATTCTGAATCTTTCTGTGTGGCTTAGAAAAATGCACACTTTGTTTTCTAAAGTCCCTGAACCCCCATCCTTGAAAAATAATATAATATACATTTTTGTGAAATAATATGGACCCTGACTTCACAGGGTCCATATTGTTCACAGTCCCTCCAAACTTCACCATGACATGTTTTATATCCAAATATACTTTGATTTTCCATTTTTGCTCTCTGTCACAATAAAAAAAATCCAAAGCCATAAGGCTGGTATGTAGGAAAGAAAGCCCTTCTCCAACATTTCATTTTGGAAGTGGATTAGCCAATTCTATTGCTCTATGATCACACACCTTTCTTCACTTCTGATGTAAGCTTTTTTCTTTCCTCTTTTAAATGGTTTTGAAGTTCCAGAGAGCCTGTATGATGTGGTGTGGTTTCACTGTTTGGCTAGGACTTGGGACATCCAGGCTGGAGGTCCCTCCAGAATCATCAAATGTATATGGTGGTCTTGGACTCCCTCTCACCCTGACTAACCTCATAGGATTACTGGGAATATATGGTGGGGAAGAAGGTAGCCATACATACCACTTTGAGTTCATTAGATACAGAATACAAATGTATCTAACAATAATAAGGAAACATGGGGAAGATATGCCTCTGTACCTTGTACAAGTAGGAGATGATTTATCAGTTTACCCTACTATTGTCTATTCCAGTGATGGTGAACCTTTTAGAGATCGAGTGTTCCAGCACCGAGTATCACCTGGTTCTGGGGGACAGGACTTCTGGGAGGACCTTCCCCCCCCCCCATCCAAGCCCTCAGCTGCCTCTGAGAAGGCATCTGAAGGCTTGGGAGAGTGGGGGGAAGGAGGAGGAACAGTGTGCACTGTCCTCCTCTTCCGTGCCATCCTGGGCAAGAGGCAGATGAAGCTCTAGAAGAGCAGGGGGGAAGAGAAGGAGCAGTTCTGTTCTTCCTCTACCTCTACCTTTCTGTCTTTGTGCGTGCCCTCCAAAATGACTTTGCATGCCAAAGATTGGATGTGTGCCATATAGGTTCACCAACATGGGTCTATTCTAACTGCAAGTAGCTCTCTGAGAATTTAGTTATCACTTCCATTATCCTTCTTCTGGAGATGCAGAACTCATCACCTTTTGCATGTGAGCAGTGTTGTCCACCTATAGCTATGATCTCCCCTGTCGTATTAGGATGATAAACCTTCTAACCCAATACCTAGTCTCCTGAGTAATTTTGTTAGCTTTAAAATGTTTGCAATCAATTAGTAGAAAAGCCAGTGAAAGATGAATGGATAAATGTATATCCAGCACTTTCTGTTAAAGAAGGGTGGACAATCAGGATGGGGAAGAAGGTTCAGAGTACCAGTGCTTGATTTGCTAGTATGTTATGTTGAACCATCATAGTATAATGGGCAAGGACTCTGGGAGACCAGTATTTGAATCCTCAAGGAAATCCACTGGGTGACTTTAGGCAAATCTCACTCTTTTGGCTTTAGAGGAAGGTGATGACCAACTTCCACTTAATAAATCTAAGAAACCTAGGATAGGGTTGTGAGTTGAAGACATAAAACAGTAGCAGCAACAGCAATATCTGTTTCCATATTGTGAAGGCTGGAGAGTGATTAGCCCTAGAGACAGAAGTCTTGGTATACCCCAACACATTTCATACCATCAGGCATTTAAGGAGAATTCACATGTAGGGGGCACAGAAGTTGCCCCCTACATGTGATTACCCTGCAGTGGTTGGTGAGTAGGAGTTATCTACTCAGCTAAATTTGAAAAACTGTTGCCACTTTCTGTTTCTTTCAAAGAAAGGCAGTCATATGAAGAGAGGATAGAAAAACTGTTTGGTTTGCAACTGGATTCTAATAGCATTTTAGACAGACTTAAACCACAGTCACAGCGGACAAAAACTAAAGCTTGGGAGGAATTAGTTACCAATAACTATTTACAAATAATAATTTGTTTGCTTTGAATTCATTTCCCAGTTTAACTAAGTTATAATTACTTTTTTAAAACTTTTCTATATTTTTTCCTTATTAGTTGCATGTATAATTATGGAGATACATCACTAAAAGCTGAGGGAGAATTATTCCATGGTTCAATTGTTGGATCATGATGTACCTCATTCTCCATCGGTGTGTTAACAACAGTGTAGTGTGTTTTGTACCACAGGCCAGTGGCTTGTAGCATTCAGATTTCAAAAGTAATTAACTATTCCCTTTAAGTTTGAGCAATAGTGAAGTAAAGAATCAAAAACTGTAACTGTAGCAATAATTGTTTTTTGAGGACCCTAGGACTATCACTGGAGGCTTCTACTTTTTTAAAAAAAAATCAAAGCTCTGACAAAAATCAGTTTCTTATGGTACAAAATCTTAAGCTTCAGAAATCAAGGATGAGATCTATACCCACTGAATGCTCCAGTCTCACTACCAAACTAAGGTACAAATTGGAATGATATTGTAAATATATGGAAGAATGGGAATTTTAAAAAATAATAATTAAAAAACGTATAATCAGAATACATAGGATAGAGTGTGCTTGGCTTAGCACTCCTATACGTGAAAAGGACCTTGGGGGTTATTGTTGATCATACATTAAACATGAACCAGAGATTTGATGCTGCAGCAAAGAAGGCAAATGCTATCTTAGCCTATATTAATTGAAGCATAGTTTTCAAGTGGAGAGAAATAACAGTCCCACTGTCTTCTGCACTAGTCAGGCCTTAGTTTGAAGTACTGTGTTCAGTTCTGAGTAACTCATTTTAAGAAGAATATAGATAAGTTGGAACATGCTCAGAGAAAGGGAATGAAGATGATAAGCAATAAGGAGAACAAAACATGTGAAAAGAAGTTGAAAGAGCTGGACATGTTTACCTTGGTGAAGGGAAGACTGACAGGTGACATGATCCCACTCTTTAAATATCTCAAAGATTTCCCCAAAGAGGATGGTGCAGGCTTGTTCTCTCCTGTCTCAGAGGGTAGGACCAAATCTAATGTTTGTAAGTTACAGGAGGGTAAAGTTCTATTGAACATTAGAAAGAATGTATTGAGAGGGTGAGCGGTTTGGCAATGGAACCAATTGCTTACAGAGGTAGTGAGGTCTCCTTCTCTGGATGACTTCAAAATGAGGCTGGACAGCTACCTACAGGAGATGTTGCAGGGGATATTCTAGCTGGAGATCCTGCATTGAATAGGGTGTTAGATGTGATGACCATAGGTCTCTTTCCAAGTCTATGATTCTAAGTCTATGATTCTATGCTTCTAGCCCATCATTCTTCAAGGTATTATTGCATTATTTGCATTGGTGTTAAACAAAAAATAATTGCCCAATTCATACATGAGAGGAGGCACCCCTACCTCATCCCTGTATAGAAGCTTCCAATGATTTCATATGCGGCTAAACTTACACTTAAAAAAAATCTCTTGATAAAACTGAGAAAGTGACTTATTTTCCCCACTCTTGCAACAACAGAAGAACTGTATTTGTCCAAAGATTCAGGTCCTAAATGGCTGAGAGGAAAGCTGACAGTTTTAATTATCTGTTGGGATATATTTTCTTCCCTGTTACATTATGAGTATGACCAGCAATCAAAAGTGATAAACTGAAACCAAAGAAAACTGCAGGAGAATGATTGTATGATCATAAGTTCAAAGCCTGAATTGACACATACACAAACACTGCAGATTCTCAAAATGAAGAAGCAAGCCAAAAGATGAATGAGGAAGTAACTGTATACAGTTTTGGAAAGGATTAAAAACTCTCTCTTTTTTAAAGCAAAAAACCCTGCAAGCAGCAACATTTTAAACCAGGATGCGGGCAATTTCAGCAGATTTTGGGGAACAATTTTCCCACTCCCAGAGACTACCATGGGTCAATCCACCACCCCCACTGCTGCCCACTGGTATTCAATACCCGACTGGGTGGGTGGCAGGGTGTGCCTTCAAGTTACCAGTCCACTCATGGCAACTCCAGGAATTTCATAGGGATTTCTTACACAGGTGATTTTGCCTGTTCCTTCCTCTGAAATAATGCAGGAAATTTCTCTTTTAAATGTCCTTTCATGATTTGCTGCCCAAATTCAGCACCACAAGTGGGGATTGATGGGTAAAAACACCCTTGAGGGAGACAAAACACATATTTCAACCCTTGTTATGACAAAAAATCTTCCCCAATCTAATGTGTTCCAGAAATTTTTGTCTATACTTCCCACTGGTGGAGTGAATCTGGTTTGTCACTGACAACCCAGGGAGATTCATAGTTGATCAGAGCTTTTCACAAGTTTAAAATTCAGCAAGAAAAATTAGCTTTAATGAGTCTCTGTTCTTCATATACTGGTGGAAACATGAAGTGAGGAGGTGGGCAAATCTATTTCCAGTCTTGTGTAGTTCTGCATGTGTCTACCCACAATTCTATTTTCTTTCATTCCAACCTTGTTCCTTTTCTTATACAAACATAGCAAAATATTTGTTCATTTTTAAAAAAATATCTGCCCAAAGTGTGCCTTCCAGAGCTTGGAAAATAACATTTTTGGACTACAGTTCCCAAAAACTGCCAGCCAGCAGGGTCAGTAGCTCTAGTGTTTTCTGTCAAAATACAAATTCAAATCTGTATTTATTGGTGCATTTACACTCCCTGAGAATTTGAAGAAGCAACACATCCGCTAAGTTCTGATCTCGACCAAGCAGTGTGGATGAAATCACCTTGTCCAGGAATTTGCAAAGACCAGACTTCTGAAACACCTCTAACTCTACAGGAGATAAATAAGCTTATCGCATGGCACTTGCAAGAACGGGAATGGAACAGACTGGAAGGGAATGGAATGGAGCAAAAACGCATTTTACTGCATGGGAGAATGCCACCGATGCCGCCGGGAGTCCCCAAGACGTTCCCCAGCTGTTTCTGGCAGCCAATTTTTGAAGGACAAAATTAGCTGCCAGGAACGGCTGGGGAATACCTTGGGGACTCCTGGCGGCATCAATGGCATTCTCCCATGCAGTAAAATGCATTTTTGCTCCGTTCTGTTCCCGTTCCTTAAGTGTTGTGCGATAAGCTTAAAAGTCTGATCTATCTGACAACTCTGATCAATTGATGTAAGATTTCCTTGATTTTTATCTGTGAACTTGAGCTGTAGAGACACTTCTGTCATAAGAGTTTGAGTTACATGTCATCAGAAAGTCATACTTCCTTCAGCTGAAATAGCTGAGATATGTCAGCATCTGGGGGGGGGGGGGACTGATTTGACCCGAGAAGCAGTGCACAAGCCAATGTCATGAACTGTATTACTTGTGAGGAGAAAACAAAGTACATCACCCCAGGGCATCTTGAGTCCCTGACTTAACATGTCATAGCTTGTGTAGCTCTTGCCTTGCTTTTAGTGCAATGTTGGGCCACTTAGTATTGCTTTAAGAAAAATGGCCAGCCATGCATGCTGAGCATTTTCTTCATCTTGTACACCACAAAGATATGCAGGATTGCTTTTCTCATAGTAGCACATATCATTTTTAAAAACTTTCCTGTGTTCAGTTGATACACTAGCCTCTTGTGTCAATATTCTGAGCTAGATTTTATACTTGCATTTATGGTACCTAACCCACTTTTTTTTTTCAGAAAATGCAGCCTTTGGAGGCCATAGTTCTCTTCTAAAACAAAGTAGGTTTTGTTTTCCTCCATATACAAAGACAATTCTGTAAGCCCAGGATTTGATTGTGTTTTCAAATGCATAAGACATGATTTCAAGTCATCTTTGCAAGTAGTAATGAAGATACAATCAGCTTACCATGGGTCATCATGTCTTTCACTGACATTCTTTCAAAATGAGAAACTTTATTGCTGACCACAACTGTAACATTTGCAGACAGCCAAACTGTCACATGAATTATGACTGTTAAAGACTGGGCAAGTTACCACTGAAACACTCTACTTCCAGGAAATGTCTAGCTCTTGTTAAATACCTCAGCTTAGGTCAAGCTTATCTGAGTTTACACCTGAATTTTTTTCTTAATATACTAGTGATTCCCACAGTACATTCATTCTGTATTCTTTTCACAGTGACTGAGACTTACCAGGATTTGTGCCAGGTCATCCACAAAGCAAGGTGGTCAAAGTGACATTGGCTTCAGGCTGATTGGGAACCAACCCAAGCCTGCTCCATACAACAAACTGATGAGAGGAGGAGGTTTTCTTAGGAACAAGCCCTGAGAAGTCAATATGTTAAGCTTCAGCCTAGGTCAACCTGACATGGATTGTGATAGTGTTTTGGTAAAGGTTCCTAAGTGATATTTGCTTCATGTATATAGATCTTTGGGCTGCTACACCTACCTATTGTTTCTCTGGAACAGTTCTTGATGATCTTTTCTGCAAACTTTATACAAAGAGTGTGTGCCCACTGGCAGCAATGTGTGCATCTCTGTGTGTATGTATGTACAATTTATTGCCAAATATTGTGTCAGCAAGGACATTTTGTGATTTGTCAACCTTTGATTTAAAAAAACAACTGAGACTGTGTATTAAACAATTTTAAATCCTCTATTCCCAGGCAACCCATTCTATGCCAAGGAAAGCTTATTTCTGTGGTTGATATAAACTGTGCAAGTAGACTATATTTTCATAATAAATCATATTTGCTTACTTTATTTTGCATTCTTTGCTATTTAATTTTATTTGCTGCATTTATACTCTTATAGCCTGGCCAAAAAAAGTATACCACAATTTGGCATAATAATACTGTGTTGAGCACCAAGTTTTAGACTAGATTCTTATGAGAATTCAGCTACATGCCTGACTTTTGCTATTTCAACTGAAATTATGCATGAACTTTTGAGTATAGCATTGCAGTTATAAAGACAGGATTTTTCTTGATTCTTGAGAATCTCAGATTTCTTTTTAAACATGCAGGGGTCTTAAGAAATGTAACTCTGCACACAAGAAATTTGGTTATTTTTTTTCCTTAGAACATATTTGGGCAACTATACTTACCTATTATTTCTCTAGAACAGTTCTTGATTATCCTTTCTGCAAACTTTATACAAAAAAAAATGTTCTGTGTCTTTTCTGCATGGTTCCAAAGACTGCCAAAGCTTTGTTGTGAAAGCAATACTGCTCCAATACTTCTGTCTGTCCATGGAACTGTGGGACAAATGACACATTGGAAAGTTGAAGATGAACTTGTTTGGCACACAGATACCATTAAAGCAGCTGACTTTTTGTATCAAAAAACAGAAGTCCCAACAAGGATCAGGAATGCAGTCTAGTTGAGGGTCCCACATACCTGCTTTTCTTCCAGAATAAATATGGCCAATTTGAGCACACATAAAACAGTTTAATTCCCAGCTTAGCCATGAAACCCACTGGGTAACTTTGAGCAAGTTACATACTCTATGCCTCAGGGGCAGGCAATGGCAAATCAACCTCTGAGCAAATCTTGCCAAGACCACCCCATGGCTTGGCAAATCTTGCCAAGAAGTCCCCATGAGCCTTAGGTTTGTCATAAGTCAGAAACAACTTGAAGGCACATAACACACACACAAGGGAAAAACCATATTGAGCATATTGCCCAGGACCCTCCTACTGCTGCACATCACTGAGGTAACTCCAAATTATGCCAACATTTGTAATTTTTACATATTTAAGTAAGGTGTCCCCAGCACCCCCTTATACAAGCAGTTCATCATCTAAGATAGTACAATGGAGTCAGCTTAAAGGTGGTCTGGCATGTGGGCTTGTTGAAAAATCTTTGCATTCTCTTTCCCCCTCCTTAGATAGATAGGGATGTTCTGCTTGGAAACTCCTCCCCTCTCTCTCTCATTCAAACTAACCTTGTGACTTCACTTGCTCCCTCTTTGAGAATAACAGTATTTTCTCTTTAAAGATTTTCAACTGAACTTTTGGTTTTCCATCTTCTTCCTCTCTCAATTTTCTTTGGAAAGAACTGCTTGTATAAGGGAGTACTGGGTACACCTTATTATGTAAATAAATATTTCTCTTTACCTGAACTATTCACCAATTGGATTAGGATATAGTCTTTTATGTAAATGTAGATTAAAGACATTGTTTTAAACTACAAACTACGTGTTTGTTGTTTTTTTGGAGTCAGTCTCAGTTCTTAGGGAAGCATGGGTTAGGCAAAGGCACATTTCTGCTACTCTGCTAATTTAAAGCCAGACTCTAACAGGCTTGGCTTTCATATTTTGATATTTAAATATGTTTGTTTCCTTTAAAAAAAAAAAAAGGCTGAAGCCTTAGGAAACTTAAATTACTTCACATGACATCCCACTTAGGACCTGGAATGGCCCCTGGAACAGCAACAAGAATGGTATTGAGTGGCCCCTTGAATACTATCCAGAACACTGGGGTTTTATGCTCTGCAGCACTGAAGAAGAGCTCAGAAAATGTATTTGGCCATTAACTGTAGCTGCTCATTACAAAAGCTATGCCCCATTCTGTTTCTAGCCATCATCCTGCTTGTAGTCCTTCCTTTTTGTAAATACTTTTATGTTCAATATATAACAATGCCTGAAATCTGATTCCAATGGGCTCTCAAAAGTGTAACAGTTAATGCACTCGGTTGCCATATTTAACATGACATATGCTGATCTATTTGAAATCAATGATGGGGGGAAGGGACTAGAATGTAATTATTCCCTATCTTTCACATTGCTTAAGTGATTCACCAGATTTTCAATGTATGAAATTCTATAAAATAAGCATATATATGTATTAAAATGCCAGTTTTCATGTGGTCATTTTAAAATATGCAGATTGTTGTCAAAACAAGATATAACAAACTTACAGGTGAGCAAATGCAAATATGACACAGGCCAGAAGCAGATTAATTCATCCTTACCTACTCTTTACATGTTGGAAGCCTGGGATTAGATTTGTGCAGAAGGAAGATGGGGCAATTATGCAAATGTACTGGGGTTTTGCATTTTAAATAAAAGGATAAGAAAAAGCATATGTCAGGCATTAAGACTGGCATCAGGACTGTGGAACACAAAAGAGATAAGTGCTATAATTTTGAAAGCCAATGGATTGGATCTGGACTAGTGTTTAGCTTAGTTATGTTCATGCCAAAGAAGGAATAATTGTCATGATCATCTCCCAATTTCCACCTTCCATGCAGCCTCAACAGAAGGAGTAGGGCAGCAGTCTTCCACAGTCTTCCTCTTTCCTATAGCCAAGAGTACCACTTAAAATGTTACTTTAGAGGGCAGGGGTGTCAGAAACACAATGAAAGGGAGCACATTGTATTGAAGACAGAAAGGGAAATTTGTGAAAATAATCTTCCCACCTCCACTCAATATTCTAGAGGTAAGAGGAGGAAGTCCAGAATCTCCATGTATAGTTTTCAGGGCTACGTGGCCATGTTCTGGAAGAATTTATTCCTGACATTTCACCTGTATCTGTGGCTGGCATCTTCATACTTGTGTGACCCTTGGTTGGGAGGAAAACCACAGGAGTGAAGACAAACAATCACCCAAAGGGAAGGTATTTTTACCATACATCAAAGGAGTCATGGACAGAACAGGGAAACTGATGAGGAAACACAACCTCCAAATGATCTACAGACCAACCAAGAAAATTGAGCAAATGCTATGCTCAGCGAAGGAAAGGAGAAGCTCTCTCACTGCCGCAAGACTTTACCACATACCATGCAGCTGTGGGCAGGCCTACATAGGAAGCACTAAATGCAGCATTCAAACACAAATCAAAAAACACAAGAAACACTGCAGACTGAGCCAGAAAATCGACAGTAGCAGAATACACCATAAACCAATCTTGGCATAGAATCTATTTGAAAACACTGAAATTCTGGACCGTGCCAACAACTACCAGGTCAGAATGCACCGGGAGGCCATTGAAATCCACAAACACCTGAACAACTTCAACAGGAAAGAAGAAACACTGAAGGTAAACAAAGGGGGGATGCAGATGGGCAGCCCTGGGCCACTCCGGGAAGCAGAGGATCGGGGCCGCTGCTAGCACACACAGCAGCCCTGATTCTCCTGTTTGCCAGCTCTTACAAGAGCAGCAAAATGCCGCTCCTATTAGAGGCAGCAAAAGGCCGCCCCTAGAGCCCCCAAGGGCCCCATGAGCATGTAACGTCAGGACATCTTCGGGGAGGGGTTGGGGCGGCCAACATGCAGCTGCCCCTCCCCTTCCCTGCCTCCAACTCGCCACTTTGGGCCCATCTGCAGAGGCCCAAAGTTTGGCTACCAGTCCTGAAGAACACCAAAAACAAGACACAATACATGCAAATGAACACTGCCCAGAATCAGGGGTTTTCCCCACAGATAATGGATTGTGAATTAAATAGACACACATCCACCTCTCATATCCTCCCACCCTGAGACCTTGCCATTCAACAACAGACCAACACAGAGATTAACATATAAAGCACTTCCTCCCAACCAAGGTTCACACAAGACCGTATATATATACCCACATACTTCCATGCCACCACCCTCTGAAGATGCCAGCCACAGATGCAGGCAAAACGTCAGGAATAAATTCTTCCAGAACATGGCCACATAGCCAGGAAAACCCACAGAAAACTATGAACACCAGCTGTGAAAGCCTTTGACTTCACAATCTTTATGTACCTTAATAGCTTCTATATTGGGAAGGTACCCTTACATTCATGGAATGCCCAATTTAGAATCCAACATAATCTGTGTAAACTTTATGTTTACACAGCTCCAAAGAGTTCCTCACTTTGCTCTTTTGGTGCAATGCTGTGGATGTAGACCTGTTTCTTACTGCTCTACTGATCTCTGTCCCATCAGCTTTAATGGGCACCACAACCACGGTGTACAATGCATCTGATATTTATTTGCAATTTTTTTTCAGTCCCCAGATTTCTAGCATTTCTGAGAATAAGACACTTAGGACTCTTCTGTTTGCTCTCTTCTCATTCCCTTGGTAGCTTTGTCTGCCTCTTTTCTTTGGGTACTTAAAGTCTATTTCTAAATGCTCAATGGAAGCTTTAAATTGTGACAATGCTAGAAATGTGGGGACTGAAAGAAAATTTCATTTTAGTAGTGCAGTATTCTATATCCCTGACATCCTGTACATATTTGTTGACTAAACCATACCCATGCAGGAGCCTAAAGTTATGGTGTGAACTGGCATGACACAGTGTTTTGAGCACTGGACTATGATCCTGGAGAGCAGAGTTCAATTCTGAGCTCGGCCATGAAAACCCACTTGGAAAGCATCTTGAACAACAAAATTATGGTGTCAACATATCATCCATTCTAGACTGTGAGCAACTGTCTAAGAAATCTTGACTTCAAACCAAACTCATAGAACAGAGGTGAGCAAAGTGGGTTTCACTCTCAGGGTGGATGAAGGCTCCCAAGGCTTTATTTGCAGTCCTAAAGCCAGACTCCCCAGATCACCTTTTTCAAAATATTTCCTGGCCAGAAAGGATTAATTGTCTCTCTGGGATGTTCCTAAGAACAGCAATTTACCATCCAAATGGGTTACTGACCTCTCCAGCCTGTGCATTGTTCAATGTTCAGCATCTGGACCATGCGAACAACTACCAGGTCAGAATGAACAGGGACGCCATTGAAATCAAATGTTCAGAATTTAAAAGCAATACTCATTATTCAAAATTCAAATTAGAAATCTATCCATTTTTGTTTGCACTTTTTACAGTGACTGGTCATCCCTGAGGTCCAGAGGTGATTCTAGGACTGAAAATTGGCCCCTGGACCTGCCATATTTGTCCCACACAGATGAAATTTAGACAAAAAAGAAATTAAGAAGCTGCTCCTACAGGGGGACTAATGGGTTGGGAGGTTGCACTATTTTTTATTTTATTTTATTTTGTATTTTTATTTTTATTTTTATTTTTTGCTGTAGAAGAAATTAATCTTCAACTCATATAAGAAGGCAAGATGACTAAAGTGAGACTGTCATAATTTGGACATGTCATGAAATGGTGTGTGTGTGTGTGTACATGCCTTGAAATCATCTTTCATCTTATGGTGACCCCATTAATTTCATAGGATTTTCTTAGTTGAGGAATACTCAAGAGGAGTTTTTGACAATTCTTTCCTCTGAAATATAACATACAGCACCTGGTATTCCTTGGCGCTCTCCCATCCAAGTACCCTTCTTAGATTCCAAAATCAGACAGGATCTGGTGCTTTTAGGGTATTGAGACCCTTTTGATGATGTGGCTCACTGGAAAAGACAAGAATGCTCAATAAAGTAGAAATAAGAAGGAAAAGCAGGAGATCCTATAGATAGTTTGATTCAATGAAGGAAGCCACACCTAAGTCTGCAAAACTTCAGCAGGGAATATGACTGCAGATCTTGGAGGACTTGTGTTGCCTTAAATCCAAGTTGATTTGTCAACAAATAACAACAAATTCAGGGGGTAATATGCTGGACTATTTTTTTGGCCCAGCATTTTATAACCCTCTCCTGTGGGGTTCTTTTTCATTACAACATACATTGGAACAAAAATAAATAAATCTTTGGCTCTTTTTTTTCTCTCTCTCTGGAGTTATAAGGCATCAGTGGATCAGTGAAATGGCACTTTTTTGTATTTTTGGGCCTTTGCAGACTGCCAGAAATAGTGCAAATTGAGAACACTTTAACTGCCCTGACTCAGTGCTAGGGAATCATGGGAACTGTAGTTTATTGTGGCACCAGAGCTCTCTGACAGAGGAGGCTCCATGTCTCAGAAAAAAATACAATTCCCATGATTCCCTAGCACTGAGCCAGGGCAGTTAAAGTGGACTCAATTTGCACTATTTCTGGCAGTCTGCAAAGGCCCATAGTATCATAAAAAGGAGAGAGAGAGAGAGAAAAGAGAAAAGAGAAAAATGTCCTTCACACAATAGGACCACCTCAGCAGACTATGTCCCAACTTTGTTTTTTAAAACTCTTTGGAATCACTCTAGGTCCCAGAAATCACATCAAACAGGCCCTGAAAAGAGTGGCAGAAGTGACTGTGTAGGAAATAACAACTCAAAAAAACAAGGAGCTATATCACAAGAAGTCACTTTAGTCTAAAGAAGTTCTTTAGACCAATTTGAAACCACCCATTGTTTAGTGTTGAAGTCATTTCCCCAAAAAAAGATATTGAAGTATGGGAGACATATAATGCTAATGGCCATCCAAAACAAAAAAGGAAAAAGAAAAAGAAAAAGAAAAATGAGGGCAGGAAATGAATGGCCCCTCTCCCTCCCCATCACTCTACACTCTCTGAATCCAATAGAAGGATAAAAAAGTACTAAGCAATCACAGGTGTATCATTGCATTCTTTCCAATGGCTCCCCCTCCCAAGTCATAATCTTTACAAAAATGCTTTGAAGTCTCAAAAAATGTGAAATTGTTACACGTACTATGTATGTATCCACATTACCACTGTGGATAGCAATGAAGGCTTGGTTTAAAGAATCCCAGATGACTGTTTGAAGAAAATAAGTGGAATGACAACTGCATGCTGTATGAAAGCAGGCTCAAAGGAGAAGGTCAGTGCTGCATGCCTGATGTGTCTGTATATATATCGACGTTCAACTCTTACATATGCTTTTATGCAGTGAATTAAAACATCTGTCTGGTATTTCTGAGGATCTGGAAAGCGAATGGAAATAAGATACAGTATTCCAGGCTTTTGATCATACTGTTATTAATTGCAGATCAGAAAGCCAAGTAAAAGTCCAGGTGGATTGCCTTACTATGCCTTTTTCTGGCACAAGGTTTGGGCCACAGCATCGAGACTGTGAGGGGGAAACAGGCCTCACATGAAAAACACATCTGTGCAGGAATGTGTGTGCATGCCACACACATACCATTGTTCAATAAAGCCTCTTCTCCTCCCTTCTCCCAAGAGCTAGCCTTCAACTCTCATCATCCACAGCCAGCATGGGGAGGCTGAGTGCATAAAATCCCACTTTAGGATGCTAGCTGAAAATCTTATGATTCTGTAGCCTAAATGATGGGAAACTAAGGGCCTCGGCAGACGACTAAAAAGGTCGTCCTCGAGGCCCGGAAGAGGAGGAGCCACCGCACGAGCGGTGCTCCTTCCTCTTCCTGAGGTCGCCCTGGAAGCTGCCGGCCCTCCACACGGCCGGCGCTTCCAGGGCAACCTCCCGCCGCAGCGACCACATGCGCTGCGGCGGAAAAGACAGCGAAAGTGCACCCTACGCGTTTAGGGCGCACTTTCGCTATCTTGAGGAAGGAGCGCTGATTTAGCGCTCCTTCCAGGGACGCCACCGGTGCGCCGAGGTGTGGAGGCTGCGGCGCCGCGGCGCGCCGGCCCAGGGCGTCCTGGACGCCCTCGTCTGCTTCCCCCCTATGGCTGTAGTTTTAAGAATTTGCTATGGTTTTCAGGTTCTTTTCACAGTTTTATTGTTGTTTTCCTTTGCACTGCTTTGGTAGTTTTGTTGCAGAAACAGAATTTACCAGTATTGAAATAATGAAGGAATGCATATTATAATTAAATGAATACACTACAGTTGTGAAACAATGAGATAGATGGGTTACATATTAAATATAGAAAGATTCCGACATATGAAATTACCATTAGAAGGTATTCATATTACAATTATTCCCATATTATTTATGTTTGTTAATGTGCAAGTATTTTTAGTTGACTTATTGTTCATAAATACACACATTACTCTAGGCAGCATCAGAAGAATTTCTCTGTCTTACCACCTGGAGGTATGGTCATTTCTACAGTCTAGAAATGTTACTTGTCAGTCTTTCATTCCAAGAATCCTCAAGCCAGCATAACCATAATGGTGGAGGTATTATGGATGTTGCTGTCCAAAAAAAGTTGCTTTCTATGCTTTGGAGAGGCTTCCAAAGATGTTAAGAATGGTTGTCAGTGTCCATCACCTATACCAGGGGTAGGCAACCTTTAAGGGCCGAGGAACTTCAGCTCCCAGAATTCCAGGAGGTATTGGCCAACATGGGACTATTGGCTAACATGGCTGAGGCTTCTGGGAGCTGAAGTCCCTCGGCCCTTAAAGGGGAAAGGTTGCCTACCCCTGACCTATACTATATCCAGCTGATTTGGGACAAAGCCAATACCACAGTGTAAACCAGACAGTGCTTTTTCAACTATGCAATGTGGGGAATCAGCAGAGTCCCCCCCTCCCCAAGGTGCCATTGACCAACACCATGTTTTTCTTCCCCCAATGGCTACAGCTGTTTCTTTCTTGGAAACTCCTCATAGACCAGGAGCCAAGAGCTCCCAAGCTGGTCCTGGTCTGTGGACCACCACTTTGAGTAGCTTGGGTATAAACAACAATTTCTATTTAATAATACCCGGAGGTTGCATTAAGACACCCTTTGCTGGAAACAGAAAGGAACAAATATCATATCATATACATATACATATACAGATGACAGGGAAACCAGTGTCTTAAAATAGTGGGGTTATCAGACAAAACAGAAGACTGGGAAAATGTCAGTTGACAAAGAAAGGATTTTGTAGAAGAATGAAAATATAGCCTATTGTACTAATGCGTACTTGTTTGATATCTAATAAAACCCCTATTCATCTGAATTAAGGGAAGTTTTCACTGAAGGTTCCTCTGAGTTTCTGCCAAGACTGAATGCAGCTGCATAAGGATATCACTATTGGAGAATAATCTCCTGTTTGGGTCATATCAATTCATAACTGAAACTGAGATCTTAAGGGTCATATCAGGGCAAGGTGGAGCTGTCAGAAACCAGCATTAGTGCCTTGAAGAAAGAAGAGTAGAGAAAGGATTTCATCCATGAAGCAAGCTTTGATTGCTAAATTCTGGGCAAAATGGCTTTGCCAGATCTTCGGATTACTGGGGCTACCTTCCTTTGTACTAAGCATCGGTTGCATATAGCACTGTGAACATCTGCAAACATCAGAAATAAACCTAATCACCCATGTCAGCTTTTTGTTTTACGGATACCATGCCAATCTTATTTCGACACATATGACTGATCTCCGATGAGACAAGACATCTATCCCATTTGCCTACAAATAGCAAGACATTAATTTCATAAGCCAGTCATTGCAAAGGCTGTAATTAGTAGTAGATTTCATTATCAATGAGATTATGCCAACAAGGATGAGAATAGAGCCCTTAAATGGTAATCTGTCAGAATGCACCTCAACTCAATACAGTAGCTAGACAGTATTGTCATAATAGTGAACTCATAAGAGTTAGATAGCCTTCAAAGCCCATAACTGTACCTGTGCTATTTTGCTTTCCCTTTGCTCTTTCTTTTCTCTCATCTGTCTAGTTTTCCTACACCACCCCTTTTTCTGATCTTTCTCTCCATCATGGTGCTCATTTAATTTTTCCCTACTTTCCCCCAGGCCACATTCTCTGTCTCTCTCCCTCTCAGTCTCCCTCACTCTTCCCGTTTGAAAAATTTGGATGATCTGCAGAATAATAATAATAATAATAATAATAATAATAATAATAATAATTTATATCCCGCCTGTCTGCAATGCAATCGAGGCAGCTTACAACATTAAAACAGCAATGGAATACATACAACCCCCCAAACCCCCAAAACCCACCCACCCCTTAAAAAAATTAAACTTAAACAATTTAAAAGCATTTTAAAATAATCACAACATATGCAGGAAGCATTGCAATAACAGCAGCACGGACAGGGAGAAAAAATAGCTAACTCTTGGGGCCAGGATAATTATTCAGGAAAGGCCTGCTGGAAGAGGTCCATCTTAACAGATTTTTAAAAGCTGTTTAAGGTGATAATAAGAAGGATTTCGTCTGGCAGGCTGTTCCATAATCTGGGAAGGAAGCATTATGTGAGCTTGCAGGGTTTTCACACATTATATGAGGGTTTGCACACTTTATCCCGCTGCTGTGATCACTAAATGTGGTGGTTTCCCAAGCCTTATCCCATCAACTGTGGGATTTACATTTGCACAATCTTACCAGTGCTATCAATTGTGAGGATCCCTCTCAGGCTATCTCACTGCTGTGACCAAATGTATGGATTCTACCCTTTAACCCACCAGCTCTGAAGATTTCCATGGTGCAGTTACCCAGAGTGAGGGCTTTCACTGATTCCCACTTCTGTGACACCAGTTTAGGGGACCATCTAAATGACTTCAAGGTACCTGAGGATTTATGTAGCTTCTGTTTTCAGTGCTGCCACCACAGATACCTTGTATGAATCAAAGGACCTAATCACACATGGGTTTTACATCACAATTTTAGCAAGAGAATAGTGCCTTTGGCAGTACCTATCACATGATATTGCCTCCAATCCTTTGCTACCATACCCCTGAAGTGTTGTTAGAGGGTATCTTTTCATTGATAGGAAAACCCATCAATAAGTGGCCAATTGCACTGCCACTCGATTACTCCACAGGTGTGATAATGACAGTCCGTGGCAGTC
>CM034708.1:136639142-136656782 GCA_020142125.1 Phrynosoma platyrhinos | reverse complement strand
CCAAAGGCCTCGGAGGGCCGCATCTGGCCCCCGGGCCTTAGGTTGCCTCCCTCTGCTTTAGACCATTCTGGAAGAGCCCTGAAACTGAAAATGACTTTTGGTTATTTCTGAGAAAGAAAACTGGCTGATTTTCACCTGGTTTCAGGGCACTACAGTCCATTAGAGAGACATAGGTCCTAAATTTGGTCCCTGACAGAGTTTGCCTGTCTGCCTGTTTGCCATGCTATGTTGTTGTTCTTGTTCTTGTTGTTGTTATTCTTGTTGTATGCCTTCAGGTCATTTCTGACAAATGGTGACCATAAGGTAAACCTAGCATGGAGTTTTCTTTGCAAGATTTATTTCAGAGGTTTGCCATGTAGTACAAATCCATATGTTGGATGACAAAATCACCATATTTGCTGTGTTGTCTAATGGGACCCAAACAAAGTTTTGGACTTGATCCATCACCTACCATAGATACCTCCCAAACAAGCACATCGCATTTCTGTTTCCCCCTCCTCTAACATGTACATTGGTGAACTGACTTTGACATTTAAAAACAGTCTGATATCCCAAACATTTTTTCTGCAAGTTTGAGACTGATCAATAAACATTGGCTTTCTTCAGAAAGTTGCTGTTTGTGGTCCATTTTGCACAGAACCTAGTGTGAAACAAATTTTAAAGATTACACATGCTACCAGTCAAACCTACCCTTCATTCAAATCATAAGCAAAATCACTATTATGCCTGGGCAATGCTGGCTAGATATTCTAGTGCCCCTATGTTCCTAAATTGCTATTAATTGTGGAAGGGAAAGCACATGAGTATGTTCTGAAATTGAATGGAGTGGGGAAGGATGAGCCATGTGTCCACCTTTCCTATTGCTAAGCAGTAGACATATACCATTTGCCTCATTTCCTCACTGGCCATTGCTCAGCAAAATCCATGCTTCTTTAGTCTGGTGAAGTGATATAAAAGCTCTGACTATCATGTTGTATCTGTGATGGACCATTAACATCCCAGATAGCAACTAATGTACTGTACATATAGATACGTGTACCAGTGCCAGAAATGTTGTGTATTTAAAAATCTTATCTCCAGAGATACACCTTATGCATTTAGAACTCCTGAAGCTGTAACAGTATGCTGGAAACCAGAAATATATTCTTATGAAAATATTATTTTCAAGTTTCACTGGAGATACATTTAATATGTCTTTCAAGAACACAGTATAAACTTTTATTGTGCATCCTTGATTGCAGGGATGGGGAGGGAGGGAAGCTGAACCTTACAAGTAAGCAAAGAATGACATTTCAAATGTTGTCCTTCTATCTATTCATATTTAAGGAGGAAAAGATAGACTGTCATAATTTGACACATTTTTCTTCTGAAGTCTGCATGTGCTTATGACTTTGGGGGAGTCATTTATCATCATCATCACTCTTTATGGAAATCTTTTCCAAATCCACCATAAATCATCAAGCCAAGGGACTTGTGTTATTGCTATTTAGACAAGAATCCCTCAGTTGACTTAGAATATGCAACCATGGAGTTGAAGGACATTTTTTTGTCTGCCAAGCTCTGGAGGAAGCTGCATGTGTGGCATTGCTTTCCTGATACTCACTGTAATCCATTTAATCATGGGTAAGTAAAGTCTGGCTTATGGAGCACACGTTTCTCCCAGTGCCCCATGTGCAACCCCAGAACCCACAGGCACTCCTTTTGGGGGGGGGGGCTGCTATTGTTGTTGTATGCCTTCAAGTTGTTTCTGACTTGACCCTATCATGGGGTTTCCTTGGCAAAGAGTTTGCCTTGGCCATCCTCTGAGGCTGAGAGAGTGTGACTTGCCAAAGGTCATCCAGTAGGTTTCCATGGCTGAGCAGGATTCAAGCCCTGGTCGCCAGAGTCATAGTCAAATGCTCAAACCACTACACCATGCGGGCTCTCAAGGAAGATTACAAATTAAAAACAGGAAAAAAAAACTTGAGGGAGATAAAGTGAGACACCTTGACATCTCTCCACATTGCCTTCAAATAGAAAACTGAACTATCCAGTAACCAACCAGTAATTCCTATATCTTAAAATGCCTTTTTTAAACCTAAGAGGTTCAAGAGGAGGAAAAAATGGTGAGATTGTACGATGGAGTGTGGAACCCAGACCTTGAGAAGGTGCCTCCCTTGCATTTAGTTGATGGCTTCCAGTATCCAGACAAAAAAGCTTTCTGGCACAATCAAGATCAAGGACTCTTCCATCAACTCTGGGAATCCTGCTCCCTGTGCAAGTTTACTAGAGCACCAACTCAGGATGCCTGAGCCAAAGCACAAGATCATTCCTGTGCCCTCCTTCCACATAGAGAAGCTATGGACTGCCAGGTGAAACATCCTTTAACAAAGATGAGAGGACATCCCCTTTAAGGGCAGCAGGTTGAATGGGAGCAGGACAGGACATGGGATGCCTTTCTTTCTTCCAACAGCAAGGATCTAGGACAGGGACCAGCAACCTATGGCCACCTGCACTTACCGGCCCAGGTGGACCCCTGCTGCCGCTGCCGCGCGCCACCACTGCTGCATGTTTTGCTCGCCGTGCGGCTGCACGCGGTGCAACTGCCATTTTGATTTCCAAAATGGCAGCCACAACATGTTTGCGCATGCACAGGAGTACTGCGCATGCACAAATGAGTCACGGCTGCCATTTTGGAAAACAAAATGGTGCCCGCGAGTGGCAGCCACCATTTTGATTTCCAAAATGGCGGCCATGACTCGTTTGTGCATGCGCAGTACTCCTGTGCATGCGCAAACGCATTGCAGCCGCTATTTTGGAAATCAAAATGGCGGCTGTGACATGCGCGGAGGTGGTGGCAGCCACAGTGGCAGTGCACAGGGGGGTAGTGCGTGGTGGCGGGGGGGCACGCGTGTGCATGAACGCATGTGCCGCCATTTCCCCCCCCCCCTTGCCCGGCAGAGGGGAGGACTTCAGAGGACTGGTCCCCGGCTCAAAAAGGTTGCCTACCCCTGATCTAGGAGGAAAGTCTGGACCATCTAGCCACTGCCACCTGAAGCAGATTGCCTCTCTCTTCCTAATGGAAAGGTTAGCCTTGTGAAACAGAGCCACACTGTTCACAGGTGTCAAACCACAGAGCACACCAGCAAGCATGAATCTGCAAAAATCTTAAGCCTGTAAGAACAAGTACCAAAAGAAGTGGGTTGTCATCACAATGCATGCCTCTTCCACAAGAAGCTTAGGAAGTACATAAATATATAGCAGATATAAAGGCAGCAGATCTAGACTAAGGAAACAAATGTCAACAAACCAAGGGTGGTTATTGATGTTGCTTGACAGTCATTATACTTCATTTTTCCTGACACATCAGAGTTTAGCTATGACAATTAAGTGCAGATTCCAGACTACAGATACACAAAGTCTAAGTCTGACATGTGCATGATGACCAAAACCCTATGCATACAAACACACACCCTCTCTCTTACTCTCTCACACACTCCACTGTATGATGCTGATCTCCCTTTTGTCACTGCCTTGCCCTTGAAGCATGGTTAGCCTGCACTTTGCCATTAATGGGAAAATCCATCAATAGCACAAATATAGTACTAGTCCTCAGGTGTGGTAAGTTACCTTCATGGCAATTCCAGGATTGTGTGGTCACATGGTTTCAGTGTTTCCTCCTTTCTTCCTTTCCCTTTGCAATTCCATAACAGTCTCTCTCTCTCTCTTCCTCTCACTTTTACTTTCTTTCTTTCTTTTGTGTGTGTGTGTTAAACTATATTCACATAACTCTAGATTTGTGTTTTAAAAAAGCAACACCCTTCCCACACACACAAATGCAAAGCACGCTGGGTAGAGCATAGAGCAGGACACTGCGGTTAAAGATGAGACTGGAAAAGAGTGTGAGGGGCCAGCAACAACCTAGTTGCACTAGTGGAGGAACATCTGGTAGAGACAGCTCCCAAACCTGTATGTATGCACTTGCTCCTATTAACACAATCATGGAGAGAACAGAGGTGTTGTGATAAACTCCTAAGATGCATCCTCCCTTCAGAAATTCTATGCACATTTACTCTGAATTTAGTCCCACTGGATGTGGTGGGGATTACTTCCTAGTAGATGTGAATAATATCACAGAATAAAGTTGGTAGGTGGGACGAGGAGAGAACTGGGATTGTATATTGGAATATTCCTTCCAAAGTCCTATGTTGTCATCTTGTCAGTCAGGAAAGTGTCTTTCTTTTTTATTTTCCCAGGCTTTTAAAACAACTTTTAATTCTAAACAGATTGGCTTTTATGGATAATTTACTGCTGTTTTTAATTCATCCCTGTGATACTATTCCTTTCTTCTTGTTGTTTATGGAAATTTTACTGGAAGAGTGAGATAAAATTCTATCGAACGTAAAAGTGCACCTGTACTGTACAGTTATAACACAAGTTTAACTGTTATAGCTCTGTCCTAAGAAATCTTGGGATTTGCAGTTTGGTGCAGTAGATAAAATAATTTCTGCTAGATAGCGAGTGTATACTCATCCAGGCTGCGCTTTTCTGGCAAAGAGGTCAAAGTCTGTCACCAAACTATAAATCTCATCCTTGTTAGATGAAACCAAAGCAGCTGAATCAAACTGCTGTCACTCCAAGCAGTAATATCTTATAGGGCAATCCTCCAAATAGGTAAGGATCAGTTTCAAATGTGGAGGAACACCTTATCCAATGTCTATCCAGGCTCACACACCAGGAGGGTGGAAGACATGAGGTATAGAGGTGTAATTCTTGGCTAATTTTGTTGTCAAAACAAACAATGAGTAATTTGAGCAACAATATACTAGTATTTTGTCCATCATCTTTTCTAACTTTGCACTGATAGAACAGTTGCCTGTCTCTCTTTGCATAGCTATATCTTTCTTTCTCTTTTTTAAAATATGGTTCAAAAAAATAGAAAGAAAAGGGCAACCTCCTATATAGGGCTACTCTTGTTTGTTTTTTTTAAAGATAAACATGCCCTAAGCATCTGTTTATTGCCTCGTGCAGTGAGGCCCTTCCCTAACTTGAGAGTTTCTTGGCAGAAGGAGAACACATATAAAAATGTTATTGACACAAGTTAAGGTTTGCCTTTTTTATTTGCTGCAGCCCATAATTCTTGTGCCCATTTTAATATTCATGAGGAGCAGCCTGTTAACTATGAACCACATTGTAATGCATCAAGTACACCAAAGAGGAACTCTAGAATCAAAAGATACTTTATGAGAAACATCTGACACTATTAGCAAATCATCCCAAGCAGAGCTACTGAAATATTTTTGATAGGCCCTTTCAAACTAAGGTGCAAGTGGAAATGTGTGGAATTTGAATTAATGTTTCAGAATTAATAGTAAGCTTCCACTCACAGAGCCACTATCTTGCCATGATGATTAAACTTTACCTTCTTTGTTTTTATCCAACCCTAAATAGTTTTCAGACCAGATCTTGGAAAAATTACATTTTTGGATGACAACTCCCAGAAAACCCCAGCCAGTGTATTCAGTGGCTGTGCTGGCTGGTTCAGAGAGTTGCATCACAGAAAAAAAGAGCTTTTCCAAGTTCTGCTTCAGACTTTTAAAAGTTCAGCAGCCTCCCTGGGATTCACAGACAGATATGAGAAGCAGAGTTGGGTCATCCACATATTGATGACATTAAAGCCCAGATGCCCACATTACTTATCCCAGTAGTTTTGGCTCTGTCTACATTGGCCACAATACTCTAGGAGCAGCCTGGAGTATCCTGGCCTTGTAGCTGCCCTGATCTGCCCCCCGTTACCTTGGTTTTCCACGCTGCCCCATTTCCACACTGTGAGTCAATTGCTTCTGAGGTCAGAATGAGGCACCCAGTGATAGAGTGACCCATGGCATTGCAGATGTGCCAGGTGGCCTAGCAAGATGCCCATGCAGACAACTGTAGTGGTGCTGGAATTGAGGTCTCCAGATCTTCCTGCCCCAACTGACCTCCTGAAGGACAGACAGACAAGCAAGAAATCACTGCCTTGTTTCCTGAGTGATGATGCAAAACAAAGGCTGTGGTGGCACTGGGATGGAGGTCTCCAGAAGATCTGGACAATCTGGAGCAACACTTTTTAAAATTTGTGTTAACCTTGTTATGCCCTGATTCTGGTACAGGATGTGCTAGACATCATCTGGATTGCCTACATGAGAAACAGAGTTTGGGCCATGTGTCATCCAAACTAGATGACACAAGAACAGAGGGGAACAGCCCTTTTGGCCTGTGAAGACAAGTTTTTTGTGTAACCATCTCTGCAATGGTGGACAATAAAACCAAGTCAAAATAAAGGGGAAAGCCAGCACTGACACTGTAGCTAATAATAATAATAATAATAATAATAATAATAATAATAATAATAATTTATATCCCACCCCTCTGCAGAGCAATCGGGGCAGCTTACAGCATTAAAATTACCATACAAATGTATGGTCCCTACCCCTACCCGCTGCCATATTTATAACTGTTTGCCTGCCCGCTATTAGGACTCTGTAGCTGTATTATCACTTGTTTTTACTGTTTTAAAATGCTTGATGTTTAATACTATTTTAAGGGGTGTATGTTTTTTGGGGGGGTTGTACATTGTGGTATTTTATTGCTGTAAGCCACCCCGATTGCTTCAGCAGAGGGGCGGGATAGAAATATTATTATTATTATTATTATTATTATTATTATTATTATTATTATTATTATTATTATACAATATAAACACAGTCAAAAATCCTGAAACCCACCCACCCCTTAAAAAAGTATTAAACAAAAATATACATTAAAACATAGCTGAGTGTTATTTTTGTAGACTAAACTTCCCAGAATACTCTATACTGGCTAAGAGATTCTGGAAAGTATAATGAAAAGTATGTTTTCCAAGCTCTAACCACAGTCTTTGCTTTGCATCATAACTCAGGAGACAAGGCAGTGATTTTTTGCCTGTCTGTCTGTCCTTCAGGTGGCCTTTTGGTTCAAGGGTTTTCTGAGACATACAGATACAGCAATTTCCCACTCTTTACCCCACTAGTCAATTGTTACATATAAGGCCTTGCTGCAGGGAGATCATCACTATGGGATGCTTTCTAATGTAACCTCATTAATGCCACCATTTTGTATGCCCAGACTCTCAAAAAACTGTGAAGATTTGTTAGTGATTCATGAATTTGGTGATATCCCCACCATTTCAAGGCCTTTGGTGTCTCAACGTGTGTGGTGGTGGTGGGGAATTGCCACGTGAAGGTTTACTCCAATACTTACTGCTCTTTTTGACAATGGGAAAAATTGAGGATATGGCCAACTGCAAAGGGGTTAAAAGCAATTTTCTTTCGCATGCACACACCAACATACACACACAAGACCCAGTTTTGCTTCTGGCATGATTGGGAATAATGCAAGATCACTTTCAATTCCAGGTTTTAGCTGTGGGGGAAAAGGAATTGATATTATATGTTTGTGGCAAGTGGTGGGGGCACTGAGGCACAAAGGTACCCAAAGTACCATGTTGTGTGGTGGTTTGGGGCTATAGCTGATTAAAAAAAAAACATGAGAGGATATGAGGACTCCTGAGGGTTTCTGGGGCCACATTTTCCCCACCCTGATGTACAGAAGTGCACTGAATTGGAAGATGGATTTTGCTTTGACACAGGTCTCTGAATGATCTCCACTTCAGCTGAGGCTGCATATTTGATTAGAAGGTGTAGGCAGAGGTGTAGTGGAGCCAGGCTTCAGAGGGTCAAAGACTTAGAACTTTTTTTATTAGTAGGAACTATTTGATTATCTGTCACCATCCTTTGACTCCCTTGATTCCTCTGAACTTAGCAACAATCCCCACTAGGGGCATCACTAGTGAGTGCAGGAGTGCGGTCTGCCCCAGGTGACACCCTGGGGGGTGTATATCTGGTGGGGTGGGGCACCTAGTTGGACTTGTGCATGAATGAGAAAAGATGCCGCTTCCCTTGCTTGCTCACCCAACAGCCATGCCATATCCAGAACAGGCTCCCTGCAGGCTGCAGCACTGTTGGGGTATGCAGACAGGTAGAATCTAGCATACACACATGCAGAGTTGATGCACGTATGCAGGAATGCCCAGAAGATGGTCTTTTGTGAAGAATCTTGCTCCAGACGGCACAGGCAAAATCCTCCCACATGCAGCTGCTGCTTTCAGCTTGGAGAAATGAATAACTGGACAGCAAGACTTCACTCAGTGAGGGCTTTAATCTTTGTTGCAAATATTTACAAAGATACATAAAGTTCCAGACATCCATCTTGAATACTCACAGCTATACAGGCCAGCAAAGTGCTTCGCCAGCCGCCAGCCACAACTAACCAACAACGGAAATTCTGACTCTCTCCCATATATAAGTGGTCTTCTTGGGAACATGTGACACCCATACACTAATGAAACCTGACTGGTTTCATCCCCAGTGCCCATTGCATCAGACTTCATATGATGCATACCTGGCTTGTCCCATCCACTGTGCATGTTGCATCAGACTTCCCATGATGCACAGCTTACCAAATGCTGACTCATGCACCCACCACTTAAACTGTAGTAACCTTGTTACCATTGCTGCAGTTCCTTTCAGTGGCCACATCCATGTCATTTTGCAGACCAGGGTGCCACATGGTCTTGACAGCCACTGGTGTGTGTGGGTGTGCGTGGGTGTGCAATGCCTTATGTTCCAGGTCTAGTATGGCTGCTGGGCCATTGAGAGGCTGTAGAAGGGATGTGTACATGGCCACGCCAGCTTCTCCACTGCCATGGTGCTCTCATCCAAGGAAGCCAAGGCAGCAGAGAAGCCTCTCTACCCTCCCTTCCATCTCCTCCTGATGTCTTGCCCAGCTGCCCCTGGCAGCCCTTTTGTGGTCTGGTCAGTTGATGGCCAGTCAACCTGCTGGGGCATGGCAGACAAGGGAGGCAGCAGGAGAGAAGGGGAGGCCAGGACAGGGCATGGAGGGCAGGACAGTCCTTCCTCCCCACAGCAGTCCTTTCTGGGTACCTGTACTATGTAACACCAATTCTACTGATACCACTGATCCCCATTGAAGGTGGACAGGAACTGGATTTCTCTGGGAAATATGTGGTGTTATCCTCATTTGAAATAAAAGTGTTTGAGAGATGGACTTAACCTTGAGTGGTCAAGATCCATTAAACTGACAAAAAGCATCCACATGGTAGAAATGGCATGAGCCAAAAATGTTGCTATCAAGACAGCCATGATGAGGGCCTGCACTTCAGGATTAATGAGTATACAGGGGAATACAGACTGGCCAAAAGGGAGTGGAGTTGGGGTGTGGTGACCACATACTGGCCTCCCGACTGCTCCTCAACTCCACCCCATGCCGCCGTCATGCCATGTGCCCCACTGCATGGCAGGCATTGTCAGGGCCTTGGCACAACATTCAGACAAACTGCTCCAAAGGAGCACAGAAAAGCCACCGCCACTGTGGCAAGGGCAGCTTTGTGCCAATCTAAAAAAGAGCAACATTTGGCTCTTTTTAAAGTGGCAAGGAAAAGGGTGGCGGGACGCCACCCCTTAGGGGCTGTCTGTACAGCCCCCACCACTGGGTCTGGATAGGCTGTGATGCTATATCTGCCAACATGGGATATCCTCTGCTAATGCATCCCCAATAAGTCAATGTCCAGTCTCTTCTAAGAACCTCTGTCAAATGAGAGTCCACAGGAGTCTTTTCCACTGTCAAGCAGTTGGCATCAATAGGAAGTTTTTTCCTCATGTTTAGTCAAAACCCTTCTGCTGGTAATATGAAACCTTTGGTTTGACTCCTATTCTCTGGAGCAGCAGGGAACAATTTTAAATAAACAAAAGAGCCATGCTTGTTTCAGTTGAATTCTAGTGTGGCTACACATTATTCAGGTTTCTCGCCTTCATTAACTATTCTTTGAGGAAGACAGCTCTGTTAATTAAATCAATAGTAATATGTTCATACTGCTCAGTTTGTCACTACTTCCCCTCTCTCTGATTAAGATTTGGGGATTCTGTGAGCTGAAGTCCTAAAAGTAACTTCACCCATTCCCTCTCTTATGCCAGGAAGATGTTCAACACTTACAGGCTTGTTGTCTTTCTATGAGGGAAGGCAGGACTAGTGAAATTTCTGCCTATCCAGCAATTTTAAAAGTCAAGGAAGCATCCTTGAGAAAGGGTGGCAACCATGCCTTTGTGACACTGTTCTCAATATACACACCTTCCTGAACACAGTCTGTATTATTTCCAATAGACAAAACTCACTTTTTGGATGATATCTCAGAAGATCCCACTATCTCCCTGCATCTAGCAGAGTTATTGTGGTCTTAAGGAAATTCAGTGCTGCTCCTTTCAACAGGCACAGCCGGGGTTGTCCTTCTCCTAGGCTGGCTTCTAACATTGTTCTTCTTGGGTTTCCATCTAAAAAGGTTCATCTCTCCTCCACCAACTGCACCCTGTGGCTAAAGGGAAGATATGGCTTAACATCATTACCTGTCTTATCATTTGTTAGAGAACCAGAACTAAGACACACATGTTCTAAGCGCACTTAGGGCCTCAGCAGGTGGCTAAGGACAGCACAGGCTAAGCCCCTGCTATCCTGGTCCTGGTGCTCACCCAGGTTAGTCCCTGAGTCATCACGGGGATGGTTCACACACTGATCCCTGCACTAATCCAGGACCTGGGACTGGCATACCACTTCTTACCTTTCTGGTAGGTGATCCCTCTGAGAAACCTCCTAGATGCCCCATCTGACACAGAAACAGGGCAACTGGCTGCACCCACATGGTCAGGTGCCCTGTTTCTGTATCAAACAAGGTGACTGGAGGGCTTCTGAGGTGAATCACCTGTCAGAAAGATAAGGACCTAGGGAGGTAGCTGTCAGAACTTTTTACTCTGGGATAAAGTCTCTTTACCGCGGGGTCAGACCAGATCTGTGTCTGTAATGGCAGCATCAGGCTCAATATCATCACAGGAGTTTCAGCCTGCATTGTTTAAACTAGATGATGTAAAGCTAGGGGGAACCCAGGCCATTTGTCTCATGTAGACAGCCCCATAATCCATTCATAAAAGCAAGTGGAGGGGACTCATGAGAATGACCATATGCTGTGGGGCAAAAATTTCCACCAGCCCTAGAGCCACCAGGGTATAGATGGCAGTAGTCCAACACATTCCCTTGAGCTAGATAATGGGTGCATCAACAGTGTAGAAATAATGCAATTTGCCATCACTTTAACTATCATGGCTCCATCCTACAGAATCCTGGGATTTGTAGTTTTCTCAGGCACCAGTGCTCTTTTGGCAGAGAAGACTAAAGACCTTGTAAAGCTACAAATCCCAGGATTCCATAGGATGGTGCTACAGAAGTTAAAGTGGTGTTAAACTGCATTATTTCTACCCAATGTCAGTCCTTCGTGGTTGTTGTTGCTGTTGCTGTTGTATGCCTTCAAGTCATTTCCAACTTATGGAGAACCCAAGGCAAACCTATCATGGCTTGTTTTTGTTTTGGGGTTTGTTGGTTTGTTTGTTTGTTGGAAAGTTTCTTCTGAGGGGTTTTTCCATTGCCATCCTCTGAGGCTGACAGATTGTGGCTTACATGGCTGAGCAAAGATTCAACCCTGGTCTCCAGAGTCACAGTCATTCTGATAAAGCCACTATATTATGTTGGCTTCACTTCATAATGTACCTTCTCTGACATTCTCCCTCCCAGTATCGTTTCCCCCAAAACATTCTTAAAAAGGAGTGTCCTGATTCCAAAAGCTCAATTTTTCATTGTCTTTCCAAATGCCACCCCCCACATGCCAATTGTCACTAAAAGGATGCTTTACAAGAATGAGACACGTAGTTTTGTCTGGTGCTTTTCTACCTTAGAAACAACAGAAATCAGTGTGCCTCAAAACCAAGGACAGCTGGCAACATGATCATTTAACTTAATTGATCCCCATTACTTTGAACTACCTCTTCACCATCTGTTCTTCTCTATAATTATGACTGTAAAAAAAAATGGAAGAAAAGAAACAGTAGATGAGAAAGAAAAAAAGGGAACATCTTTCACAATTTTGTTACTCCAGTGCCAATATAAAGAGACTTTAAATGCTATGTGCATTCTTTGCATCAGGCAGCATCAGCCTGTGATGTTTGTCTCATGTTTCAGGCATGATTTGAATAGAGGGAAATGCTTACCTTGCTAGAATGTACCACTTGAACACTTAATTATAGAAAGAGGCTAGGGATTTATTTAATGTTTTGCCTATTATGTTTGAAGGCAATATAAATACATCTACAGATGTAACAGGAATGTCTTGACTCTGATCATTTTGGATTATTAGTCTCCTTAAGGAAAAAAAACAGGCTTATCTAAACATTACCATTTTCCTTAACCGTATGCTTCCTGTTATTTAATGGGCAGCAGTGAGGTTTTACTTTGATCTCCCGGGACTTATCTACTGGGAGAAACTGAGCTAATCATTTCTTTAGCATTAACCATACAATATTCTAGAATCATGAAAACATCGCATCCTGAGATAGCAGGGCTGGGGGATTCATTAGCACATTTTTCTTTACTATTCTATTTAAGATCATTTTTTTCAGTACCAAAGGGAAAATAAAAGATGACTGAGGGCTCAGAACAAGCACAGATTCAAATGTTGGAAATTCCTATTAAAATGTACCTTATGGTAATAAACAAAAGACAGCCACCAAAGACAAAGAGAGCTGTACAAGAGCAGAAAAGTAGGCTCAGTGCATAAAATGGAGATATAACATTGTTCAATCCAATAGGGAAGGCCAAGGAATGTGACCATCAGATAAGGGATGTACCCAAACTGTTCCTGTACAATTAGCCCTCAGTATCCACAGAGTCTGCATCCAAGGATTCAATGATCCAAAGCTTGAAATGTTATATATATATATATATACATACACACACACACACACACACACACACACACACACACACACACACACACACACACATATATATATATATATATTCCAAAAAGCAAACCTTGATTTTACCATTTGATATAAGGGATACCATTTTACTATGCCATGGCATTTAGTGGGACTTGAGATTCAATGTATTTTGGTATCCACAGGGAATCCTGGAACAAAACCCCAGCAGATACCAAGGGCCCACTGTACTTGAGAAAGGGGCATACCAAAGTTACTCGGAATGACTTTTTGGTATCAGTGATATAGTGGTGAATTCTGAAGCGCTGGTGCCATTATAACTGTCCCCAGAGCTACCCCCTCAAGGGAAATCCAGAAATGCAGGCATGTGGGTTGATCCATATCAGTCAACCTGTTATAGTAGTTTTCAGTTCCATTTGGAATGAATTTTTCTGTAAAGCTGATGAACTGTATTCTTCTATATGATCATATCTCAGCTAACATATTTCAGAAATGTTTTTCTCTTGGTCTCACCACCCTCTGGTGCAAATGTAAGAAATGGTCTTCCTTATGACTGTTCCCTGGCTCTGTAACACCCTTCTTAGGAAGGCTAGGCTGTCCTCCTCCTCCTCCCCCTCCCCCTCCTTAATTTATTTATTTAAAAGTCGGCAGTTGGCTACAGACTGTTTTTAAGAAAGGGTTTTTTGGTAGTGTGCCATATTACACTTTAACTAATTTTAAAGGATTTTTTAAACTGCTTTAAAATTATAATTTACAGTTTCCCCTCCCAATTTGCAGGGGATCTGTTCCAGATCACCTCGTGAAAATGGTGGCTCACAAATATTCGAGCTCTATTTAAAATAATGGCACGCAAGCCCATGGCGCACAGGCGGAGCCGCACGTGAGTGCACACAGCCATTTAAACTATAGCCCTTGTTCCTCCCTGTGAAGAGCAAGACCGCGGACTCGAAGTCTGTGAACGGGGAGAGACAACTGTACTTGCATTTTTAATAATCTTCTACATGTTTTTACAGGAAAGCCAGCATGGCATCAAGGTTTGAATGTTGGACTGTGACTGCAGAGGCCAGGGTTTGATTTATAGTTAGGCTATGTAAATCCAAGAGTGACCTTGTCACATGCTCTCAGCCTCAGGGGAAGGCAATGACAAACCTCCTCTGAAGAAATGTTGTCAAGGAAAACCCACGATAGCTTCACTTTAGGGTCTCCATAAGCCAGAAACAACTTGAAAGCACACAACACACACACACACACACATTTTTACATATAATGCCTTCCATCCTATTAGTGACATTTAAAGGTTTAAGTCCACCTTAAACCTGTGTGTGGCTTTCACCCTCCTTTCCCCCCTTTCTCTCTTTTGGTCATTGTGGAGTGTCTGGTATTCTCTTTCACCTTCCACAATGCCCAACGCCAAGGGCTCACCTTGGACTCATTGCTCTCCACATGACCATTCCATTGCTGGGGCAGTGTTGGGGTGCTGAGTGAAACAGACACCATCACCCCCACTAATACAAATATTCCAGTGTACAAATATTCTACCCCTGTGAGTCCTGACTGCTGGACATCATTGCCTAGCACTCCAAGCAGGTGCAGGTTGAGTAAACACAGAGTTAGAGCAAAGAGTAATCTCTTAACTCTCTGTGTGATTCATCACCAAAATAACATCTATACCCTTTGTGTCAGTAATCCTTGCAAAAGACAGATGAGGCTGCTACAGTTTTTCCCTGTGGAAGAATCAAGACAGAAAGTGAAGGTTGTACCTTCTTGCAAATTCTTTCAGAAACCTGTTTCTTACTCATTCAGGAGCAGCACTTGAATTAGGAAGGAAAGAGGCCTGTGACTTCTGTGCCAGCAAGGTGACAAATCTGTCCAGACTTTGCTCTGAACTTGAAAGGAAAATCCAAGGTGCTGGCCCCCTCCTCAAAATAGTGTCAGCATTCTGCATAGCATCTTTAAAGTTCATACAGAGCAGATTCACTAATTCACAGACATGGAAGCCAACAGATGTCGCTGGAAAGAAGTGAGAGTGAATGACATCTATACCCCACTCCAAACTAACTCACCCACCTTTAAACAAATCATGTCCTCCACAACTTCCTAAAAACAACTGAGACGGACAATTAAAAATCTTGATTTGAACAATCTTGCATAGTGAGAATAAAGGAAAAACCCCATCACTTGGTCTTTTGACTTGCATGACTGTAAATACTTCCACTGGAATCAGCTTTGCATTCATATAATTGATTTGTTTTATATTTTATTTAGCAATCCTTGCTAAAACTGACTTGCACTTTTATACTGTAAAGTAACAACATGTTTCTTGTGGAGATATTTCATTCTGTGATTTGCCAAAGGGCCATTAACAGCCACAAAACTGAAAATGCTCTTTTTGAGTGGTCTCTCATTGAAAAACAGAATTCTATGTATTTCCTAGAAGTGAGATGAAGATGGGTAGTCATTAAAGGTACAAATCTGTGAATACTTGGTTCAGTCATAATTAGAATCATAGGGCCTCAGCAGACAACTAATACAGTCGTCTTCGAGGCAGGGGAGAGGAGGGGCAGCCGCACGAGCGGCGCCCCTTCCTCCTCCCAAGGTTGCCCTCGGAGCTGCCGGCCCTCCACACGGCCGGCGCTCCTAGGGCAACCTCCCGCCGCAGCGTCTGCACACGCTGCGGCGGAAAAACCAGCGTCTGCACACGCTGCGGCGGAAAAGCCAGGAAAAGCCTACGTGTTTAGGGCACACTTTCCCTGATTTCTGAAAGGAGTGCTATTTTTGCGTTCCTTTCAGGGACGCCGCCGGAGCGCCGTGGTGCGGAGGCTGCGGTCCCGCGGCGCTCCGTCCCAGGGCGTCCCCGACGCCCTGGTGTGCTTCCCCCCTAAGTGTCATGAACAGGAACAGTTCAGTTCAGAAACCCAGGCTTCAGTAGTAAAATCACAGAAAACCCTTATTCAGAAATTTTAGAGGTCCTCCATAGATGTATGTTGTCAAGACTGAGGCATAAGCATTAACACAGCACAATTAAAGCACATGCAAATTCATACTTTTGCATGGGCTGACATCCCATTCATTCATAAAATCAAACAAACTCATTTCTCCCTTATTCCCATAACTTTCTCTCCTTCCATCCCATACCATCAGTTCTCAAGAGACCCCCCCTTGAAATTCTCAACACAACTTCTTTTCCCTTTTTCCCATCTGCTCCATAGCCCAAAGAGGAATGTAAAAAACATCAACAATTCAGTTTGGACTACATGTCCTATTGTCCACTGTTAGTACCCTACAACACACTGTGAACAAGTGATGCTACAGCAGCCAAACCAACCCTATTAACCATGGCAGGCAAGCTGTACAACTCAGCTACTAGTCATGATATTGTTGGGCCTTCTCTCTACCTGGAACCTCCATCAGAGAAAGCAAAGCAGCTTCATTTATATACCGCTTCATATCACGCATGGGATGTCTAAGTGGTTTACAACTGTGAGCTGATTGCCCCCCAACAATCTGGGTACTCATTTTAGTGACCTCGGAAGGATGCAGGCCTGAGTTGCGCCTCAGCCCTGACTGGTATTGAACTTGCAACCTTGTGGTCTATGAGTGAGTGGCTGCAGTACAGGCATTTAACCACTGCGCCACCAGGGCTTTTTCAGTCTTTTTCAGGGCTGAAAAGACTAAGATGGCAGTTTAGGACAATTATTTATTTGTATTACAACTCCCAGAATCCCCCAAGTGGCATGACCAGACTGGCTGGGGAAATCTGGGAGATGCAGTTCCCTCTTCTCATCCCCCCCCCCCCCCACATGTACATTTTGAATGAGACAATGGTGACAACTAAAAGAAACACATTCTGGCAAACTGAGCCAGAATGCCACATGGCTTTTCAAAAAGTCCAAATAAGCTTTGGCAGACTGAAGCATCAAAGAGCATCATTTAGATGCTGTTCAGAGAACAGTACAATCTCTGGTAACAGCTACATTTAGCTAAGAACAAAATGCTACCATGTGGCATGGTCATATTGTTCTCTCACTTTCATTTTCAACAACATTTTGATTAGAGCTGGTCTGCAATTTGTTGCCTGCGTAAAACAACAGCATCAGAGAGATGGGAAAAAGTTCATTCTGGAACACTTTGTTTCCACTGATATCTCTCACTTCTTTTGTAGTCAAAAAGAAGGAGAAGGAGGGGAAAAAACCTCCATGACAAGGCTAGGAAAGAGAATTGCTGAATCTAGGGTAGATCGACAAAGATTAGCGACTCCCTATCCTAATAACAGTATTACAACTTAACTCAAAACCTCCTCCTGCCCCAAATTAGGCTGCTGAAAAACAATGGTTGGAGAAAACCCACAATAATTGCATGGAAGGATATGCTAGCTTGGTTCTGCTACTGACAAATCCAGCCCAAGACTTTGCTATCTGAGGGAGGAATTGAAGCTGCATAGTATCCAACACCAAGCAAGCTATTCCGTCAATCAGGCAGGAAATCTGAGAAATGTCTTTCCCTATTCTTGAGAGTAAAAACACAGCAATGGCAAATCAAAATAATATGAAATGTGCTGTTCTTTCATGACAGCCAAACTCTGCTGCCTGAATTGGATACCTTGCAAGGCAAGTAGGGCCATCTCTAGTATTGACCACAAATTCCCTAGATTAATCCACAGTCATCTGTGCGTCAGCAATTAGATTACTATGATGCAGTCTACATAGGACTGTCCTTGGATACTCCTTGTTGTTGTTATGTGCCT
>CM034708.1:136618553-136632093 GCA_020142125.1 Phrynosoma platyrhinos | reverse complement strand
TTTGAATACTTGCTAGGGCCATGAAAACCCATTGGGTGACCTTGGGCAAGCAAGTCACATTCTCACAGCTTCAGACGTTGTGTCCTTTGAAGAAACTTGCCAAGAAAACCCTATGGTAGATTCGCCTTAGGGTCACCATAAGTTGGAAATAACTTGAAGGCACACAACACACACATTGCTCCAGAGTTTCCAGGAAAATCCAGAGCACTCTGAGCAATACCAGGCAGCCAAGGCTCACTTCAGCACTGAATTTACCAGTGTGTCTGCAGGTATTTGCTATCACTGGGGATATATATATATATATGATCTGTTCTATCAGATCACTTTTTGACAAAAAGAATTGTACTACCCCCCCCCCCACACACACACACCATTTCTGTATCAGGACCATAATAGGGACAAAGAATTAAAGCTTCCACCCCATCCATATGCCAGATGCAGATCTATCCCATGTCCCTAGTCTAGGGAGATTTTTTTTTAAAAAATGATTTATTCTATTCTTTGTCCTATTTTATTATCAATCATTATTTTTAGCAACTAGTATCATTGTATCTGCTTTACCATAAAGCACTTTGAGATTTTTCAGATGAAAAGCAGCACAAAAATGCTCATATATAGGAAGGAAGAAAGGACATCGCTGTGAACAACATCTTTAAAGCACCATCTATTGTGAGTCTCAGTGGTAACAAAACTTATTTCAAGTTTGGATCTGAAGTCCCACATCTCTATCCCAATCTGCATCCTAAATGTACTGGTGTATAGTCATGCAGTGATGTTATATCTATGATCTCATGAAACCAGGGAAATTCTGCTTCAGCTCTATGAACGTCTTCTTTCACCACTTATTCCTTTGTCAGGAGAGATTTTATTTTAAAAAAACTTAAAAGCTGCACACGTCTTTGATCCTCAGCTCTTCAGCTTGCCACTGACTTTCTGGATAGCTTATGGCAAGTCACTTAGGCTTTCTTCTTTCATTTCCTCATCTGGAAAACATGGATAATAGTATCAACAATTTACTACACAGGGGTAATAAATTAATGTTTGAATCTTTCCTATAAATGTTTGCTGTGTCATGTAAATACTATTTTCCATGTCAATTGATTTTTCAAAGGACAAGCATTCCAGCTGTCTTAGCGAAGGGAAATATGCCTGAGGTTTTCTTTAATGCAGACAGAACTCAACAAAGAGGGAGAAAAGGGAATAGGGAGGATGCTGTTACATTTCACCCATATAGAGTTCTGTAATAATTTTGAAGGGAGGTAGCAGAGATTTTCACAGTGCTTGCACTATGTATTAAAATAGTGCAGCAATATTTGTCATGCTGTTTACTATTTTATTTCCTCTGGTTGCTGCCATCTCACAGAGGATCAGGGTAAAATTAAAGAACACAAAGTGACTCACAACAGAGAAGTGTTGTCTTTAATACAGTGGCCCCTTGGTATGTGCTGATGTTTGGCTCCAGAACATCCCCCCCCCCCCGTAGATACCAAAATCCGTGGATACTCAAGTCCCATTAAATACAATGGCACAGTAAGATGGTGTCCCTTGTATCAAATGGCAAAAGCAAGGTTTGCTTTTTGGAAGTTATATATTTTTAAAATATTTTCAAACCGTGGATGTTTGAATCCTTGGATAAAACAATCCATGGATATGGAGGGCTGACTGTAGCTTGGGACCTCAATACTTGAAGGAGTGCCTCTCCCTACATATGCTTGCGAAAGGTTTGTGGCCTGCAGGAGAGGCTCTTCTTTGTTCCCTATCAATCAAGGCAATATGCTGCCAAGGGATGTGGGAGAGGGTCTTCTCTGTTGTGGCACTCCAGTTATAGAATAGCCTCCCTTTAGAGGCCCAATTGATGCATACATTGCTGTCATTCCAGTGCCAATGTAACCATGGTTGTCTACAAAAGCCTTTCAGACCAAACTGGTTTTGTAGAAATCCAACATTTGCATGGTTTCGAGTTATTTAAAAGTATTTTATCTGGTTTTAATCTATTTTATTAATTGTTTGGCATGCTTTTATTCTTTTAAAATCATTTTATCATTTGTGCCATTTTATATTGATCATGTTGCTTTTACTGTACATTTGGCCCTCTGTAGCCACAGATTCTATATTGATGGATTCAACCAGCCACAGATTCTGTATTAATGGATTCAATCATATATAATCCCCAAAACAAAACTTCATTTTGCCATTTTGCCATAAGGGACACCATTTTACTACACTGCTGTATATAATGAGACTTGATCATCCAAGGTTTTTGATATCCATGGGGGATCCTGGAACCATACCCCAGGGGATAACAGGGACCTAATGTACACTGCTGTGAAATCTTTCAAATAGCATATTTAAATAAATAAATAAATAATAATAACAAAATAAATTGGGAAAGTTGTCCTTTCTCTTGACCAATGCAGCCTGCCTAGCTGTGGGATAGTTGAAGATAAATCATAGAGACAGCATGTTCTGAAACTGCTGATAGTCAAAGTGTTTATGATGGGGAGGACATCATACAAATCTATTGCAATGTGTCTCTGTGGGGAAAAAAACTCCTTATATTTTACATTTCTGGCACAAATGAATACTTGACTCACATAAGTGTAAAATTTTACTGTCAGTGATGCAATATAATGTGTATAATATAATGCAAAACAATTCATTGTTTACTTTATATATGTCTTTCTCCATAAATAATCTGATCTCACCAACGCTTTACAGCGTGGGTACAAGCACACCACATTCCTTCACTCTCTCTGCATCACAGTTCTCATCATTAGTAACACTTCTGGCACTCCACCCAATAAAAAAAATATGCTTCCAGGTCTTCCAGATACTTATATCTACCCTAACTATATATATATGTAGACATCTCTAATTAAGTAATTATTTTACTTAACACTAATCCATAAAGGTGAAATGAAATCTGAAGTATTATAACTATGTGCAAAGCTTTGTTCTCATCTTTTCAATTTGATTGATCTAATAGCCTTACCGGTACCTCTCCATCCATCTTACAAACAGACTGGATATGATTGTGTACTGAATCATAGGAATGCAGGCTTGGAATTGTGCCCTTTATAACAATGGCCATACTCTTGGTTTGCATTGGCAGAACTCAGATCATAATCTGGCTTTGAGGAGTTGAGTAACTTCCACAGTTTCAGTATGAAATAGTTGGTAAACCAGTCAAAACTTGCTGGATTGGCTCAACTTCAGAAGAGTTATTTGTGGGAAACTGTTCAAGAAAGAGCAAACTAACAACCTACACTTTCATCCCTTGTAAAAGCAAGCAAAGAAGTCTACCACTGTATGGCCCTAATTCAGCAATATATTTTGTTACAATAATAGGAAAGGCTATTATAGCACAGAAAGATGTCATCAAGCATCTTTAAAACACCCAGCACCCACTAGGCCCGTGCTGAAAGGCCAAAATTGTTACCAGTCCTGATGGTATTATCTCTCCATTGAGAATTCCTTTCTCAACAAAAAGGCAGATGGTGCAGAAATCCAACAATGCATATTTTACATACTTAATTTATTCTTATAATTGCACCAAAGGCTTTGGAGAATATTCTACCCTACATCTTGGCAATGCACAGTATGATTTCTATTACCTTAATATACCGCTTTAGGCAATATCTGCATTCATTTATATGCTCAAGTCAGCATAAAAATATAAGAGGCATTCCAAACTGCTGGCTCCAACAGTTGAGAAGTCGGTGTGTGTGTGTGTGTGTGTGTGTCAGAAATTATAACAGATTATTTGCTTTGCTTCAGATCCTTGCACTGCAGACTGAAATCAACCTTCAGGAAGGAATGGAACCTGAATTGTGGATTAGTGTATGCAACTTCCTTCCTTACCAATCCTCAATGAAATCTCAAGTAATGATAATAGACTAAATCAAGCAAAACATCAGAATCTGTATTGAATTATTACAAGTCAATTGGCTCAATGCAATTGTCAGCCCTAAAAAGCCATCATGACACATTGAAAAGCCAGATCTCATAGAAGCATAAGAGTTGGAAGAGACAACAAAGACCATCCATTACAACCCTCTGCCATGCAGGAATATACCATCAAGCACTCCCAGCAGATGGCCATCCACTGTCTGCTTAAAACCCTCAAAAGAAAGAGCCTCTACAGCACTCAAAGGCAGCATGTTTCACTGTCTAAGAGGTCTCACTGTCAGTAAATTCTTCCTAAGGTGGAACCCCTTTTCCTATAGTTTAAACCCATTGCTCTGTGTGTTAGTCTTTGGAACAACAGAAAACAAGCTTCTTTCACTTTTTACATGGCATCCCATCAGATATTTAGAAATAGATATCTTGTTACCTTTCAGTTGTCTCTTCTACAAACTAAACATAGCCAACTCCCACAGTCATTTCTCATAGGGAATGGTTTCGAATTTTTTTTATCATTTTGGTTGCTTTCCTCTGAGCATGTCCCACCTTGACAATGTCCTTCTTGAAGTGTGGTACCCAGAACAGGACACAATATTCCAGGTGAGGTCTGACCAAAGCAGAATAGAGTGGCACTATTACTTTCCTTGATTTAGACACCACACTCCTATTGATGCAGCCTAGAATCACATTGGCTTTTTTAGCTGTTGCATCACACTGTTGATTCATGCTCAGCTTGTGATCTACTAAGACTACTAGATCCCTTTCACATGTATTACTGTCAAACCAGGTGTCACCCGTCCTATATCTGTGCAGTGCTGCTGCTAAGGTTGGTGTCACCAAGTTGGTGAGGGAAACTGTCTTGCCCTCCGCATCCCAGCCACCTGCCCAGCCTGTCAGATCGCTGTTGAGGGGACCACTGCTGAAGGTCCTAGAAACATTTCCACCACCACCACAAAAGGCATTCAAGGTCCAGCACGCCTGCAGCAACGCCAGACTCTGAAGGCCTTGGAAAGTGCCCTACCTACTGGAAAAGCCTTCAGGATTCAGCATGACTAGAGCCATGCCAGACCCTGGAGATGCTGTCCCTAGTAGATGCCACTACTGGGGGGGGGGGCAGCACTGCAGCCTCCAGAGGGCCCATTTAGAGTGTGGCCCTGCTCTCTAATCTGTTAAAGCAATCTTAACATGGGGTTTCCTTGTCAAGTTTTTTTCAGAGGAGGTTTGCCATTACCATCTTCTGAAGCGAGAGAGTGCAACTTGCCCAGAGTCACCCAGTTGGTTTCCATGGTTGAGCCAGGATTCAAATCCTGACCTCCAGAGTCATAGTCCTACACTCAAGCCACTACACAACACTGGCCCTCAGGGATATTAGCTACTCTTCCTATTTATTTATTTATTTATTTATTTATTGTCATCTGCACATTTGATAAGCATGTCCCTGTTCCATCATCCAAGTCATTGATAAAGATGTTGAATAGCACTGGGCCCAGGACAGAACCTTGTGGCATCCCACTAATCCAGGGGTAGGCAACCTTTCCCGTTTAAGGGCTGAGGGACTTT
This sequence comes from Phrynosoma platyrhinos, assembly GCA_020142125.1. Lineage (NCBI taxonomy): Eukaryota > Metazoa > Chordata > Lepidosauria > Squamata > Phrynosomatidae > Phrynosoma > Phrynosoma platyrhinos. Next base: position 136,626,630 of record CM034708.1, on the reverse strand, counting down.
AGCTCCCAGAAGCCTCAGCCATGTTGGTCAATAGTCCCATGTTGGCCAATAGCTCCTGGGATTCTGGGAGCTGAAGTCCCTTGGCCCTTAAAGGGGAAAAGTTGCCTACCCCTGCACTAGTCACTTCTCTCTGGGATAAAGAAAAGCCATTGGAAAACCCTCTTTGGGTTTGGTCAGTAATCCACTTAACATTTTAAGAAGTCCACATTTCACTAGTTTGTTCCCAAGAAAATAATGGGAGCTCTTGCCAAAAGCCTTTCTGAAATAAAGATAGGCTACATCTACAGCATCCCCTTCATCTACCAGTTTATAACACAATAAAAAAAAGTGATAAGAGTTATCAGATTATTGCCAACAGTTCTGAGATTGCTTCTGCCAGTTTTTTTTAATACTTTTGGATGTATGTCGTTTGGCCCTAAAGACTTGAATTCATTTAGAGTAACTAGGTATTCCTATACTACCACTTTACCTAGGACCTTATCCCACGGGGCCAAAAGCAGCAAGAATCCACTAAGAATCAGGCGCTATAGCGCTATACATTCCCGGGTGATCACACGACGTCGCTCAGAATCGGCTAAGAATCAGGCGCTATAGCGCTATAGTTTTCCGGGTGATCACACGACGTCGCTCAGAATCCGCTAAGAATCAGGCGCTATAGCGCTATAGTTTTCTAGGTGATTACACGACGTCGCTCAGAATCCAACAAGAAACCGCTCGGAATGCAGCATCATTCGGGTTCTTTTGAATGTCGGTTTCAGCGGGCATTGCAATAGCGCTAGCTTATCCATAGCGCTATTATAGCGCTAGCGCCATTTTTATACTAGCGCTATAGTACTGCAATGATGCTCATATCGCTTTCTTGCCACTTTTGAGAGCAGCGTGGGATAAGGTCCCTAGTGTCTGCTGCATTTCCTCTACTGTATCATATACTCCATTTTCATCCAAGTTGAGCACTGTTTTCCTTTTGGGAGAAGACCAACTCAAAAAAGGTGCTAAGTAATTCTGCCTTTTCTTTCTCCCTTGTTAACATTTCATGAACTCTTATACAGTGGCTTTACCATTTCCTTGTTCTTCCTTTGGCTATGGACATAAGAAAACAAACAGACAAACAAACAAAACAAAAAACTTTATTGTTTTTAACTTCTCTAGCAAGACTGAGCCAGTTCTGCACTTTAGCTATTCTGATTTTCTCCCTAAACAAACTGGCTATTTGTTTGAATTCTTCTTTTATGATTCCCCCTTTTTCCATTTCTTGTACATGTCCCTTTTAAAACTTAGCTCTGTTGAAAGTTTGTTAGACAGCCATCCTGATTTCTTTAAACACCTCTCATTTTTCCTCAATGGAACTGTTTGAAATTATGCCTTCAATATCTAATTTTAGCTTATTGTCCAAATGCTAACATATATTTTAGCATGAATCCTGACAGGTGATTCACTGGACAATCCATGGTCCAATTGTCATATATGTCATATGAACGTGGGCTTCATCTTGGAATGGAATAATTTTGAAAGCTCTTTAAAATGATCAGTTCAGACCTTTGCAAGAGCAGTATGTTCCTTCTTTAGGAAGGAAAAGAGAAAGAGAGGGAAAAAGTGAAGAGGCACATGACCATCTTTCATGGTCTTATTCATCCCACTCCTTCCCAACACTGAGATGTGGTCCTTGACAAAGTACTCCTAAGAGAATTCAGCCCTTGACACAAAATGGTTGCACATTCCTCTTTTGCAATCCATTTTATGGGTAGACAAACAGAAACAGTTCTCCACAGTTTGTACTTTCCTAAACTAGCTGCATGAATATTCCTCGATCCCGGAACCCTGGAAGCACAGCAGTATTTACAGAGAGCACCTGCTAGGGTCAATGCCTCTATTTACTTCAATAGAAATTACAGCTCCATGTGCACATCCCCTTGGAACATGTCCTTAATATAAGAGGGAATTGGAAATTATGTACATACCAGTGCCTCTGTGCCCTGAAGAAATCACTGGATCTGGGAGATATTGTTACAGAGACACTCTTGTTGATCAAAGAGATTGCAACAGGAGAGAAGAGAGGAAATAATATTTTCAGTACACAGGATCAGTGCCAATGACTGCCAGACTGAAGGACAAGAAAGACACAGAACAGGTGTGGGATGATTTTGAACTTGTGAAACCAGTCAACTTTTCTATCCCACAGTTCTGTTCTTCAGTGCCATAAGTGACAATGTTTTATCAGGAACAGTGAAGAAGGCAGGGCATTACTACTGATGAATTTTGCACTCTGGGCATAACAACTTGCTTTCTCTGCAATTGCTAACTTCTGCTGCAGAATACCACAAAAATCTATTATTTTGCTATAACTGTGATCTCGTCAAATTATGTAAGGAAGTAGAAATAAATAAATTAATGGTGCAAAACATTTGTTTATAAACTGCCTGCTTGTTGTGGGGTGTGGGGTTTTTACTATCCAGCAAAAAGAATTCTTAAGAAAATCTCATTAGGGATTGAAAGAATATTTGAAAATAATTTGAAAGCAAGTTTCTAGAGTTTCAGGGAACCCTGACAAAAGAATCCTGGACAGATGAGATTTTTCATAGTCTGGGACTTCTTCTGTGCAAAAGTTAAACATGGGTGTCATCCTCACTGCAGAAATAATCCATTTTGACACTACTTTAATTACCATGGCTCAGTGCTATGGAATTATTGGAATTGTAGGTTATTGTGGCACCAGAGCTCTCTTACAGAGAAAGCTAAATGTCTCATAAAACTACAAATCCCAGAATTCCATAGCATGGCAGCATGACAGTTGAAATGGTGTCACACTGGATTATTTCTACAGTATGGATGCAGCCATGGTGTTTTTGCTCACAAAATAGCATTTTCTACACAAGAAATAATGCTTCTGTGTACAAATACAATGTTTTCCATAGAAAATGCTCTTAACTGTTCAGAATTTTTTTCCCTATGCAGAACCATCATATCTAAACTTTGTGCAAAATAAGTCCCAAACTGCAGCATTCTCTTCATAGAAAATACTATTTCAACACAAAAAAATTGTTCTCTGTGCATAAAAGGCTGTTCTCTGCTCAAAAATACATGTAAATTTTGTGCAGCTATGTCCCAAATTGTGAATATTCTAAAAACTGCATAGTTTTTGAAGACTTTTTTGCAGCAAGAAGAAAATTACTCATTGCTTCTTTCAAGAACAAAATTAATGTAGAATTGCACCCCTAGATCTTGTTCATATTGGGGTTGCTTCCTTTCCTGCCTACCTACTGAAAGCAGAATGAGAACAGTGTGCTTAGAAGGATTTTAGCAATGCAATCATTTGCTTTTTATCTGTTCCTTGCTTGTTAACAAATATTCCTCTTTTGTTTGAAAAAGAAAATGTGAAAATCAAATTATACGTATAGGAGGACAGATAGCAGATATTTCTTAATTTTTCAACACCTGCACAAAGTGCTAAGAGCAACACATGAAAACAGTACATGTGAAAAGGATCTAGCGGTCTTAGTAGACCACAGGGTAAACATCAGTCAACAGTGCAATGATGTGACCCCCCAAAGCCAATGCAATTCTGGGCTGCATACACAGTAGTGCCCAGATCAAAGGAAGTAATAATGCTATTCTATTCTGCTTTGGGTAGACTTCACCTGGAATACTGTGTCTGGTTCTGGATACTACATTTCAAGAAGGTTATGAACAAGGTGGAACATGTCCAAAGAAGGGCAACCAAGATGATCAAAGGTGTGGAAAAAAAGCCTTAAGAAGAAGAATGACTGAGTTGGCTGTTTAGTTTGTACAAGAGAAAACCAAGAGGTGATACAATAGCTATATCTATATATCTGAAGGGATGTCATGTAGAAGGTGGAACAAGCCTGTGTTCTGATGCTTCAGAAACTGTAACATTAACCAGTGGATTCAAATGGGAAGAAAAGAGTTTCCACCTAAGCATTAGGGAGAACTTCTTAATTGTAAGAACTGTTTGACAGTGCCTTAGAGGGTGGTGGAGTCTCCATCTTTGGAGGTCTTTAAACAGAGGTTGGATGGGCATCTTTCAGGAGTACTTTATTTGTGCGTTCTTGCATGGCATGGGGTTGGACTGGATGGCCTTTGTGGTCACTTTTAACCCAATGATTCTAAGATTCTAATTTCACTGACTTTCTCTTTACTTGTCCAACCCTAATTGTTTACTGTTAGTCATACAGAGAAGTGCTCCTCCCTGACCTTGCTGATAAATTCATTGCCAAGTTTCAATTCTCCTCTTTTTAGGTTACTGAGCAAAAGCATGTTTGTGGCTAAGGAGATGTATCACATCCAGGGGGCATAGTACATTGGACTAAACCAGAAAGAGAAATGAGCTGAGCAGAGAAGTCCTTGGAACATTTTATAATCAGCATAAAAACCTGGGTTGGAGCAGGCGCACTCCATAAAGGGCATGCAGTTCCCAGCAAAGCTACAGGTGGCATTTCAAAGTAAACAAATATTACATGTCATTACTATGTGTCATATAACACATTGCATGGTTTTGCATTGTTTAAATTTTTCTGTTGTCTGTGCCTTGCCCTTAGATCTTTAAATATAGGGCGGGATATAAATATTTGATTAATAATTGAGCAAACTGTTGCTTCGCTTTGAAAAGTGCATTCAGTTATCCCCTGTTGAAGAGTTCTGGAGTACCTGGCTTATTCTATTTACCAAAAGTCTATAAGGCTTTGGCAATCCATTTGTAGGACAGAAGCTTTAAGAATCAAATTGAATAATAAAATAAAGCTAGCATCAAAATCTGACCACAAAATGGTGATGGTGGTGATCCCAAGAAGAAATGCAGCTTTGTGAGTAACGTTCTGAAATTCTCAGAAATATGCATTCTTTAATACTTCTTCTCTACAACATGCTGTTTATACAAGTGTAAAGGGGAGGGGGGAGACAAAAAATTGATACCAGACTCCCTTGTCCTCCTTGTAAGAAATATTTTGAAGACATTAATGCCCTTGCTGAGTAAGGTAAGGAAAAGGGTGGGGGCCACACATTATAATTTGAACAATAGTTAAACCAAAAAGCCACGGCAAAGCGATGCCTGGAAGAAAACACCCTCCTGTCATCCTTATCTGATCTAAGGGACTAAACGCAAGTTTCGCTTATATGCACACATTCTCGTTTTTCTCTCCCATACATGGGGAGTTTTTAGTCATTAGAGAGGGAGATAATAGCACGTACAAGCTATCATACTGGAGCATCTCAAGAAAATCAGACATGTAAACAAAGTCTCTCCACGCCCCAGAAAGAGATTTCTGGAATGCAACCCATTTTATTATTATTCCACACCATATTCTGTATAACACGCCTGAGGTTTCCTGAAATACTATGGGAATATCCACACCATAGAATTAACAGTCATTCCCTTTCCCCTGAGGAACTATGAAAGAGTCTGGCATACAGTTTTTAGCAGTCCCACCAAAGTACAATTTGAAGCAAACTACCCAGCTTCTTTTAAAACACACACACATATACACACCAATTAAAGATGGAATAAAACTAACTGATGTTTGTAGGGCAGAAATTACTTACTTTTAAAAAACCCTCCAATTTTGCTATTGGTGTAATTGTCCTGCAGAGTTGTCCTTTGTTTTCAACATGCAAGGTGGCTTCATCAGGTTTGAGATGGTAGCACTGGTGATGTCTGTGTTGGACGACTGGTGCGTCTACTCTGAATTTTAGTCCAGACTATAAGAGAAGTATCCAATATACTCACAACTATCCCCACCCCCACTCCAAATATGATCAGTACTTTGCATGTATGGATGTGAGAGCTCGACAGTTAAGAAAATGAACAAAAAGAGAACAAATTCATTTGAGATGTGGTGCTGGAGAAGAATGCTGAAGATACTATTGATGGCAAAAACAACAAATAAATGGGTCCTAGAACAGATCAAGCCTGAAATTTCCCTGGATGCAAAGATGACTAAACTGAGGTGGTCATACTTTGGTTACATCAGGGGTAGGCAACCTTTCCCCTTTAAGGGCCAAGGGACTTCAGCTCCCAGAAGCCTCAGCCATGTTGGCCAATAGTCCCATGTTGGCCAATAGCTCCTGGGATTCTGGGAGCTGAAGTCCCTCGGCCCTTAAAGGGGAAAGATTGCCTACCCCTGGGCTACATCATGAGAAGGCATGAATCATTAGAAAAGACAATAATGTTAGGAAAGGTGATGGGAAGTAGAAAGAGAGGAAGACCACATACTAGATGGAGGATTCAGTGTCCTCCTGACACCCAGCGGCTCTGCGTGGCATGAAACTTTCTGAATTGGCCACAGCTAACAGGTAAGCCTGAATCCAGGGAGACACCATTGACTATTTTAACAGGGAAACTGAAGGGGCCAAGAACTGTCCCTAAAACTAAGCCGATGATCTTGGGCTTTTAAACCATGATTAGACCAGGAAAACATGGCTTTGATGATACTTATCTCACACTGCTTCTGGCCATGGCTGCTCTGTCCCAACACGTAGCTGTTGCATTTTCCCTGTCAATGACCTCAATTGTGTAAGTCCCATGGTGGGAAACATTGCTGCTGGAGCAATTCAAATACTGGCAGTCATGTGGTATCAGTGTCCCCTCCTCTCCCCATGTCCCCTTCCCCATTCCTAATCCCAAGCAGCCTGATTCCTGATTTTTCTATTTCTTTTATTGTTGTTGTTTGTTTTTTTAAAACAAACTTAACTCGCAGCTGCAGAACTCTGGAACTGTATGAAAAAAGTAAAAATAAAACAACCAGAAGCCATGCCAGGTAGGGCATAGGGTAGGAAGTTAGAGTTAAGGGTGAGTCAGGAAGAGAGTGCAATGAAGGCAGCAGCCCCAATTGTGTAGCCAAGAAGATGTGTGGTGATGGTTGCTCTGAAAGTGATATGTTTTAATTTTTTTTTCACACTAATTTGATTGCTGTGCGATTGAGGCTCATATTGTAATGTCCTTAGAAAGGCAGTATTTTTTGTAGCAGGATAGAAGGAAAGCATAAGACCTAACTCACTGAAACAGAAAGAGTTAAGATATAAATTTAAAACGTGTTGTGTGTGTGTTTGTGTAAAGGTATAGATAGAACATATATAATAAATCTGCTAAATAATGCATTATTCAAATTAAAACTACATAGTCCATACTATAAATAGCAATATGGGAGAAGGTCCAAAAGACATGAAGCATTTATTGAAGGAAAATAGATGGCCCAAGGTCTCATCAGTGGCCAATTGTTTTGTTATCCAAATTCTTATGTTGCTCAATGTTTCCTCCAGCCAAAAGACTAAAGTGTTGTTAAAAAAAAATCCTGCATAATTATATTGATATTCAAAGTTCACACTTACAAACAATTAAAATCCAGTACTTATCAACACTAGAGCATAGAGAGGAGGCCTGAAACTATAATGAATACTGTCTTTCTAAAGTGACATAAAAATCTATACTCAAGTATTGGTAAGTGCTGGGTTGAAGTTGTTTTGAGTTGCACACCTGGCTTCTATTTGCATTAAGAATCTGTTGAGTCCTTGGGCCATCTATTATCCTTTGACAAGTACTTTAATTTGAATAATTTATTATTTTATAGATTTATTATATTTTTTATATACATTCTCTCTCTCACACACAAACACATATACATTTTGCATTCTTTATACCGTCAGTCAAAACTCTCAACCTTTAATTAGGAAGAAAAGAAAAGAGCAGGATGCCTTCAGTTTTATAGTGATTCTTGCAGAGAAACCTGGGATTTATAGTTTGTTACATATACAAAGCATTTTCTGTTAGAAATCCCAAGGCCTCCTCTGAGGGACATGATTATTCAGCTATTTAATGGATTTAGGATAAGCCCTTGATACCAAGCCCTCTGATTCCAGTGAAGCTTAGTGGCAGACCAAGTATGTACAGACAGAATCACAAGGCTTGTTTACACTGGTTAAAAATGCCACACTCATCCTGAAGCTGGTGCTGGCAGTCTCCATGATGAATGGCTACTTCTTGGGAAGATCCATAATTTTCAGCTCTTAACCTGACTTTGCCCAGAAGTAAGCACAATTCAGGAAGAACCTGGGGTTTCCAGGAAACTAC
>CM034708.1:136527974-136551126 GCA_020142125.1 Phrynosoma platyrhinos | reverse complement strand
TCCTAAATGTTCCAGATACAAGCCTGGCTGCCATATTTTGAACCAACTGTACTTTTCAAACCAAGCACAAGGGTAGCCCCATGTAGAGCGCATTACAGAAGTCCAGGCATGAGGTTACCACCATGAGCACAACCGTCTCAAAATCCCTTACTTCCAGAAAAGGGCGCAGCTGGCGTATCAGCCAAAGCTGATAACAGGTGCTCCTGACCGTCACATTTACCTGATTTGTCATCAGGAGCGACGAGTCAAGGAGCACCCCCAGACTGCGAATGCAGCTTGGGTGTGCTCCAGGATTTGGATCTGAGCCTGGAGCCCCAGGTTTCAGTTGTGGCCAGGAGTACATTTGCACAGTTAAAACTAGTGCACCAGCTGCACTTGTTTCTTGAGAAGTCAGATCTGACTATGGCGACACGCGCCTTGATTACATCCCATTTGGACTTTTAATGTGCTCTACGTGGGGCTGCATTTGGAAACTTTTCAGAAACTTCAGCGGGTGCAAAATACTACAGCCAGGCTGTTGATTGGAGCTGACTATAGGGATCATGTCACTCCTGTGTTGAAACAGCTGCACTGGTTCATTTCTGGGCAATTCAAGGTGCTGGTTTTGACCTTTAAAGCACCAAAAGGCTTGGGTCCAGACTATCTGAAGGATGGTATCTCCCTATACAAGCCAGCCCAAGCACTAAGATTGGCAGGAGGGGGCTTTCTCTCAGTCTCACCACCTTGCCAGGTGCAGTTGGTAAGGACTTGGGAGAGAACCTTCTCTGTGGTTGCTCCCAGACTATGGAACTGCCTTCCATGGAAGGTCAAGTTGTTCCCCCTCCCTGCTCTCTTTTTGAAGCTAGCTCAAGACATTTTTATTTAGGCAGACATCTAGTGGCTGAATTTTACTTGTGATGGTTTTAATTGTGTTTTAACTTATGTTTTAATATTAATAATGTTTAATATTTTTTAACTTTGTAAATTAACACTTTTACTTCTCCCTTTTTACATTATTTTGACTTTTTAAATTATTGTAATCTGCCTTGAATCCCATTGTAGGAGAAAGGCAGGATATAAATCCTTGAAATAAATAAATAAATAAATAAATAAATAAATAAATAGGGTGTGGTGGAGTTACGGTACATATAAAATATAAATATAAAATGGTATTGTTCCTCCCTTCTCTTATATTACCAAATCAGAATGATCCAGCAAAATTGATGGCCACTTGATTCAGAACAGAAAGCTACATGTACCACTTCATCCAATGCATGAAATATGGTAATGGCCACAGCTCTAAGTATATAAGAAGAGCTATCCTGGATCAGAACCAAGGGCCACATTTCTGTTTCCAGCAGCCAACCAGATGCCTATGGGAAGTTCACAAGCATAACATGAGTGTATTAGCATCCTCCCCCTCAGTTGTTGTTCCCCAGCAACTGACACTTAGAGGTAAGCTACTTCTGGTAATGCAGGCAAAAAAGAGCCATCATGACTATTAGGCACCAAAAGCCTTCTTCCTTTAATTTCTCAACAGTAAAAGTTTTTTCCCCTTCATTACAGATTGTGGTAGCCAATTCCACAGCTTAACAGTGTTTTCAGTCAATAATTCTTCATTGAATCTGTCGTGAATCACCCACTTCTTAGCTTCATGAGATGATCATTGGTTCTAATAGTGAGAGCATGAAAACTGCCTTGTTATTCACTTTCCCCACATCTCAAACATTATACTAACATAAAATGGCTTAGATGGTTTGCAAAGAGGAATAGAAAAATTCAAAGTGGCGAGATCTGAATGGTTGTTAGTCACAATACCCAGATGCAATCTCTGAGATAAAAAGGTGTCGGATGATAGGAGAATGACCTATCATGGTGCTCTTGTGAACTAGAATGTCCATCATGTATTGAAAAGGTGAGGAAAATAAAACTTTCAATGATGGTTGGGAGTTTGTCAAAGTGGACAATGGATGTCACAAGGAAATTCCAGACACTGAAAGAGCATGTCTTATGGAATTTCCCTTAGAATTTGCACTTAAACTGTGACCATTAAATGAATATTCAACTGTTTTAAAGTTTCTAACTAGCAACTCTTTCCTTCTCTGTCAAGTCACAGCTACAAATGAATCCTGGTTATATCAAAGCGGAAATATAGCAGAGTTTACTAATGCACAACATAAATAACAGATCAGTATTGATTTGTTCTGTGCAACAGAGAGGAGCCTGGCAATTCTTCTCTTTCAAGCTTGCTCAAGTGGCACGCCAATATTTGTCTCTTCTTGGGTAAAAATCTCTGAGAACTACAGACCTACATATCCAAAGATGGAGAACTCTGACTATCAAGCCTATGCCATAGTCAGGACAGTGAAAGTGGACTCAAGCTGCATTATTTCTGGCAGTCTGTAAAGGTCCCAAGTTGAAAACCCACAAGTGTTTGCTCATTGATATCCTGTTGATTTTAAGTTCTCATGTGTCTATCCTTCAATATGTATGGGTAACTTTATGGAACCAGATTTTCCTTTGATCCATCCAAACATCCTTCTTGCATCTGATTTTCAAAATTATTCCTTTCCCATACTTTGGTATACTCTATACAGTCCTAATATCTGTGTCTTAATTAAAGCTAGATCTTGGAGAGTCATATGATTTATTCCTATATATGGTTCAGGCAATATAGTTCATAACTGCTTCTGACTCAAACTTTATTCTTTTTTCTAGCTTCCATTTGTTTTTAATTATCAGAGCTGATTTCACCTTTTCAGCCATGTCTTTCCCACTCTTTACATTTGTCATTCCAGCGCTTTGTCAGAAAGATTTTATTAACTTTGCCAGCTAAATAATGGTGGCCAAGAATGAGAAATACTCTTTACTATCAGGTTTACAGTACTTGCCATCTGTAGTCATTCAGTGACTGGTTAGAGGCTTTACTAATCCCATGGCACAGCCAAATATAACCAAGCACCTTTCCCCAATCTGTGTTAATCCAGAGGTTTTGGGTCACGCTCCTGTCAGTACAGCCAAGGATAATTAGGAATGATGGGAGCTGAAAATGAACATTGGAAAGAGTCTTTCAGGAAGTAGTTAATATGATATTGTACCAGCCTGCTAACCCTTTTTAAGAAGTGGTAGCTGGTGACTAATTGTGAGGAGTGGGTGGCAAACCCACTCCAGGTTCTAGTTCACTTCAGGTTCAAACCTCTTAAAGTGTTATCCAATTCTATCTCCAAATGGTTTTAGCATCTTGGACAGATCTTTTAAAGTTGAGACTAAAACCTGGAGCAGATTCACTGTCCCACTGACATGGAAATTACAAACCACTGGTGTTTATAGGCAATTAATACCATCCATTGTAATCTGCTATAAGAGACCTCTGATGTAGTGGTTGGACTAGGGCTTTGGGAGATCAGGGTTCAAATCCGTACTCAACCATGGAAACTCAGTAGGTGACCTTCAGCAAGTCATACTCTCTTAGCCTAAGTGCAAGGCAATGGTAAACTTCCTCTGAATAAAACGTGCCAAGAAAATCCTGGGCATATAACAACATCAGCAAATAAAAGCACAGAATTATCTTTTTTACTCAAAAAGAGAAGGATAAAAAGTTGTACAGCTATTCCTTGGTGATGCCCTCTCTTTTTTGGTCTCCTACACAGTAGGGTGGGCCTATCATTGGACAGAGTAGGTCAGCCACCTCAGGAAGAAGCTGTTGGTTTGGCTAGTAGTTTCCTTGCCAGTCCTTCTGAGACTTCCATCCATAACCTTTTTGTTTGAAGATCCAGCTGTATATGTCACACAACCTAACATACTCTCTCTCTAAACTATACAACTGCTCACAGGTACAGAGGAGGACACCATCTAGGCATCAGTATTAAATTAAAATTCCAGATCCTATCAAGTTTGCCTTTTTATAACCAACAGGCATATGTGCTCTTTTGTCTTTTGTCCCAGGCAGCATGCCTCATGTATTGGACCAGCCTTGCTGCCAATGTTTAAAACTCTAAAGTGGGTAAAAAAGAGGACTCAGACAACTACCAACCAGTAAGCTTAACATCAATACCAGGAAAGGTTCTAGACCAGATCATTAAAAAAATAGTTTTTGCTTAGAAAGCTATGCTCTGATCACTGAGAACCAGTATGAGATTTTAAAAATATGTAATATCAAATTAATCTTATATTTTTTTGAAAGAATTATAAGTTTGGTAGATTGAGGGAGTGCTGTGGCTATAATATATCTTTATTTCTGTAAGGGTTTTGACAAGATCCTCCATGATATTCCTACACACAACCTGGTAAACTGTCAGCTAGATGGTGCTACTGTTAAATACACTTGTAATTGGTTGACCAAGCAAACCAGAGAGTGCTCATCAATGGTTCCTCTCCATCCTAGAGAGAAGTAACTAGTGGAGTGCCTCAGGGTTCTGTCCTGGGCCCCATGATGTTTAACATCTTTAAAAATGGATGATGGAATAAAAACCATATGTCACAAGCACTTTTTCTTTTATTTCATTTGTGGCCACACCATGAGCCCTTTTCGTCCCACAGCTGCCACCACCCTTTGCAAAGAGCCACTCCTTCACCAGCCTTCTCTTCTAAAACTCTTTGGTATAACCTATCTTGTATAAGGTTTAGTAGTGTGGATATTCATTCACATTGTAGACAAGTGTTTCATAAAGTAACAACAAAACTTTATTTACAATACAAGTAACAATGTTTCACTTGGTTTTGCTGCACTTGTTATAATTGGCTACAGTTACAAATAATACTACTCTAAAACACTCCTTTCCTTGAAACACTTTCAATTACCCCCACAGGACACTCTTAGCCCTTCTTTGGGTACCTTTACCACTATTTCTTAACCATCTTCTAAGGCTATCAATACCCCTCAGGATATTCTCTTTATTAACTCCCTCACTTGGAGTTTAGTATGGGTTTTAGGCCCCTTTCTTCTGAACCTTACCCTGTTCTACTCTAGAGCCTTCACCACCAGACCCTCACTGTCTGGAACCCAAACCCTATCTGACTTCCAATTGTTCCTAATGGAATTTTCCCCCTTAAAGCCCAACATTCTGTTGGCTGTTGCCAGCTCAGACCTGTTTGGTTGTCATCAGGTCTAGCTCTAACTTGCCTTCTCTCCACACCATACTCATCAAATTTTCAGATGACACAAATTAGGAAGGATAGCTAATACATCAGAAGACAGGAACAGAATTCAAAATGACCTTGTCAGATTGGGGAACTGAGCCAAAAGCATTTTATTGATTGATCGATTGACTGTATTTATATCTCACATGTCTCCTGGGATGAGACCCAAAGCAAAACTAACAAAATACATTTCAACAGGGATCAATATAAGGACTACATCTAGGAAGGAAAAATGACATACACAACTATAGGATGGGTGACACCTGACTCAAAAGCAATAGAAGTGAAAAGTATCTAGGAGTCTTAGTAGACCACAAGATAAACACGAGTGAATAGTGTGATGCAGAATCCAAAAAAAGCCAATCCAATTCTAAGGTGCATCAGCAAGAGTATAATGTCCAGACTGAATGCAACTCTTGTCTGTTTCATTCAGAACTCATCTGGAATACTGTATCAATTTATAACACAACAGTATATGAAGGATATTGATAAGTTGGAACATGGCCAGAAGAAGGTGAGCAAGATGATCTAAGATCTGGAAACCAAGCCCCATGAGGAAAAACATAGGAATCTGGATATGCTTAGCCTGAATAAGAGAAGACTGAGAGGTGACATGATAGCATTCTTAACGGTTCTGAAGAGATGTCATGTAAAAGATAGAACAAGTTTGTTTTCTGTTGCCTCATAGACTAGAAATTGAAACACTGAATTAAATTGAGAAGAAAAGAGTTTTCACTGAAACATTTGGAAGAACCTCTTTACTGTTTGACAGTAGAACAGACTGCCTCAAAAGATGATGGAAGCTCCATTTTGGGAGTGCTTCATTATGTATTCCCTTCTAACTCTATGATTCTATGACTATTGGTCTTCTCAACAACTGCTTTCTAGGAAGATAAGCAGTAGCTTGAGACCCATATTTGTTTGCCACCAGTTATCTCATTTCACCCTGAGGACAGGGTTGAAGGAAGCTTTTATTTTAGCAATTTGAGGTGTTCTTGCTGTTCTTTTTCTGAAAAACACCACTACAAAAACTGAAGCCCACATAACACACCAACATTTAATGACTCACCACTACAAATGCACAATTTGTATTCAATATATTTTAATTGAGACACAAAATTTTTGGGTTTTGGTTTTAAAACAACAAATGCCACCTCAGTATATTTTCTTAAAAGGAAGTCCCATTGAGCTCAGTTAAATGTACTCCTAAATAAGGGATACAGAATAATAGTTCTAATTGGCAGAAGTCCAGTTCACTTCCATTGTGTCAAAGTTGGACTGGACTTATTCAGTGTGGTGTAATATAGTTTGCTAAAAGGTTTAGACATGTATTGAGTTGTGCCATTTTGGAGTTTCCTGCACTCCATTTCATTGCTTAATATGCTATAAGTAGCTATGTTTATGAGGACAACCACAAAAATAGATTTGACTCCTCAGCTGAATGAAATAAAGCTATCAGGTAAAAAGTGATTATGATCCTGTATTAGAAATGAAAAATGATATATTCTCAGGAAAAAGAGGAGGATGGAAGTTTTGTGTATAGATATAAACAAGAAAATGCAATAGGCTTGGGAATACTATGCTTTTGTTTGGGTTTAGGACAGGAGCAAAATTAAACTGGGAATTATTTAATAGCAATGAGGCATAAGGTAAAATATTGAGCAAACAAAAATGTATGTCATTTTTATGATGATTTCCATCTGTAGCTATCAGTCATTTTGTGATATACATCATATATCACTGGCTTATTAGTTTGTTTTTATGAACTTACGCTCTCCAAGGAAATCACATTTTCTGCCCTTTTTTATTTTATTGCAATTCATTGTGAAAACACCTGCCAAAAGAGGTCTTGAGAGGCTCCACAGCACAGGTATTTTAAATCATTTTTAGGCAGTTTGCTATCAATTTGTAGAAAGTTATATTGAGTAATATTCCTATTCCAGGTATTGACAATTTTGATACAGTGAGGTTTGGAATACATCACAGTCTCCTAAGGAAAAACAATAAACACATTTTGTGCAACAGCTAGTAACTTACACATTGGTTTGACAAAAATGCATCAACACCTTCTAAAAGAGTGATTCAAATCTTTATTATATTGCTCTTATTTCAATTAGAATGAGAGGAAAGTTTTTGACTTGTGTTGTCACAGAATTTTAGGCATTAGAAATTACCAAACATTTCTGTAGGGTTGAACAGAAGCTTTGGTTTATCAAAGGGAAAGGCATACATCCAGCTTAGCATTTATTTATGGTTATTCACTGGTTCAGTTAAGATATAATGATTTTGGTCTAATAAACCATGGTTAATTATATTAGGAACAAGCACTGTGTCAGCTTGCTTCCTTTTCACTTCTTCTTTCTCTTCTACACCAGAATAAACACTTCTGTAGTTGTTTCCCATTGCCTTTAAACTGTGAATCTGTGGTTCAGCTCTTTGGCATAAACTAGGACAAGACACCAGAATGAAAATGTTGTTTGACACTCTAGTTTCCAGCCAGAGTTTAAACCACAGTTTCCTAGTCTGGATGTAACAGGAAACTGTGATTTAGCAAAATGTGAAACTATTATAGCACCATACACTGATGCTGCAAGTTGCAGAAAGTACTGCAGTCTTAAGATCAAAACAAATGTGACATGGCAAATCCACAATGAAGATCCCCTACATTTATTCATCTCCATCAAAAAACTGCTCATCTGACTGTTCTACAAGCCATAGACATACTGTACTGGTAAAGGCTGAGCCCTTTCTTCTTTTGCCCTTTCTCTGGCCCAAATCTTCCCAGTAACTACCTGTTGAATCACTTTTATCAGGAATAGTCTGCTGATCCAGTGTGAACAGATGGTGTATTAATCAAGCTTTTCCTTCATGTGAATATGTACAATAACATGAAGGTTGTATACTTCAGCTGCCAGAAATCTTGACTTATTTTTGTCTCTTTTGTCAATAGGCAGCACATGGTCTATAGTGTGCACATCACTGCCAAACGTCTGTGACTGTGATCCTGACATGTCTGGGTTGTTCACTTCATGTGTACAGATGTACGTTTCCATGAATGTGTGAATGAGGATATTGGAAAATTTGGCATTTCATCCTTCTGGTTACATATTATGTGCATGGATATGTTATAAATCTCTATTATCCACCAAGCAGTCAAGATTATGGGTTCCGTTGCAATGGTAATTGCTATCCTTATTGTGCTTTATGGCCAGAGCACTATTGCTGCTGCACTACCTAGTGGAGCACCAGTTGGGGCAATACAATGAGGATGGGTTATTCAACAACATCACATGCTAAGGCATGAGGAAACTCCCCAAGAGCCATCAGGAATCCATCTAGTCATCCTAATTGGCCCCCCACCACTATAGAGGCTCCTAGTCCCAATGAATCTAAACTTTGCCAAGGTTCAGACCATGACAATGGAACTATAACCATCATCCTTTGCAGAACAGAAAACCAGGTCTAGGGTGTGTTCTGCAGCATGGGTGGCACCACAGGTGAAAGGGCCATCTTAGCTGTGGCACTCCATTTGTGGTATGTCCTGCCTTTGGAGGCCCAGCTGGCACTAGCAGTGCTTTTTTTTGGTGCCAGGTCAAGACATAGCTTTTTATTAAAGTCTTTGGGATTTAATTTACATTTAAGCTTGTACACTAAGGTGGGAAATGTGGCCTTGGGGCTGCATGAAGCCTCCAAAGAGATTTTTGTGCCATTCAACACCTGCAGAATCCCCAGACTAACCTTTTTCTGTATTTATATCTCACATGTCTCCTGGATAAAAAGAAAGGGGGAGTTTAAATTGTTGTTCCTGAAAACCTCCAGGTGCAACATATTACCTTTCCAATACATTGCAAAGCCTCCTGTACTGTTTAAGTTTTTAAAAAAGAAAAATACCCATTTTTGAGAACCAGAATTGGATTTCCAACTACTTGGGATATTCCTCCAGAGGGTTTTAAATTAGGATTGTTTAAATTGTGTATATTGTTTTATCTATTCAGATCTGTGAGATTTCACAATAAAAGGGTGGGATAGAGATAATTAATTGTGGGAAACTACTATTAGTGACAGATCTTCATGGTCCCTACATAAAAATTCAGAATCTTTTTTTAAAGGTTGCATTCTGAAGTCCTTCATAAAACTGGTGGCGCAGTGGTTAAATGCCTGTACTGCAGCTACTCACTCATAGACCACAAGGTTGTGAGTTCAATACCAGCCAGGGCTGAGGCTCGACTCAGGCCTGCATCCTTCCGAGGTCGCTAAAATGAGTACCCAGCTTGTTGGGGGGCAATGAGCTTACAGTTGTAAACCGCTTAGACATCCCATGCGTGATATGAAGCGGTATATAAATGAAGCTGCTTTGCTTTTGCTTTGCTTTAATGATGGTAAAGCTTTTCTTCCTGTGCTCAAGACTCATAGAAAAAGTGGTGTTTGCTTGATCACAGAGAGAATTAATACACACTCTTTGGTGGTAGCCTTCATCATGATGCCTGACCTCCTACCAATGCTTTTATTGGCATTTGCATGCAGCAGTGAGTTATCAAAGAGGAGGGGACTAATTCTTCAGCCACCTGAAGCAGGAAGGAAGTGACATACACATTATATTGTGGTGCTTCCCCAGATCCAGTTAGGTGGAGGAAGAAGAAGAGGCAGTGCCCCAGAAAGCAGCTATGCTTTGCAGAGGTGGATAGCCAAAGAGACAGATCTTCAGTGTTCAGATTCTTTTCACCTATGAAGTCAGAATGGCAAGTAGAGAGCCTCTGTTAAAGGTTAACTAACAACTTTTGTTTTATTCTACCAACTGTTTCATGAAGCAGCATAAGGAATTAGTGGGTGGTGAGAGATGATGTTTTACCTGCAGTGCAATTGGTGAGACCACACTGATGACTCTCCCTCACCCCTTTTAAGGAATTTGGTAATATGGGCTAGTAATTGAAGATATTAGTGTTTCATGGCACTATACATTCCCCAACCCATCTCTTCCATAGTGGCCTGTCTAAATCTTATGTTGCCAAGGTGAGACCGATAGCTGCTGCTGGTGGTCACTCTATATTCTTGATGCCTGAATGCTGGGATTTTTCTGTCCCAATGCACTTAGTGCAGCATCTCAAAATGACAGAGCAGGCCACTGGCAAGAGCATTTACTCCTGCAAATTTGTCACTTACAGTGAAGGGCAATAGCAACTCTGGGATCCACTCCCACCTTAAAGTGGCCCCAGACAATACTGTTCTGCAATGACTTTCCTGGGGTAAGTTCCATCCTAAGAACAGCCTCATGGTGATGCAGCTGCTTCCTCCTGACTGCCCCTGATTTCCAATCTGAAATAGAGCCTTACTGACAGAAGGAGACTTGTTCCCATTACTACATTTCTATGCCATTACACCTCTCACCAGGGGTAAGGCAGTATGCTCACACTCATACCACTAACTGTGCTATTGCACTGCAATTATGTATTATACTGCCATCAAAAACTTCACCCTTTCCCATTCTTATTGGGAATTAAGGCAAGCTGCTTTACAGAGGAGAGTCCTCTGTATGGAAGGCTGTCCAAGGCTGTTTCTATATGAAGGTGTTCTTTATTTGAAACCCTGTCCAGACTAAGGACAGTCTAATGCAAAAGAAAGAGATAATAGTAAATTCAACATTGGCCATCAGCATAACCACTGGACAGCAGATTGAACAGGCAGCCACATAGGTCACCTGTCTTCCCCACTATGATGATCTGTATTGCATTTTGTGTTAAATTATGACGACAGTTAATACTTTTCTACTTATTAATATTAATGACCATATACAAATTGATATCCCTAGTGCTGACCTCTTTCTTAGTTTTGCATTTCATCTTTTGGGGGGAACCACCAAAATTAATATACACTTGGCCCTTTGTATCTATGGGATTCTTCATCCATGGGTTCAAGCATCCATAATTTGAAAATATTTTTAAAAAATATAAATTCCAAAAAGCAAACCTTGCTTTTGTAATTTTATATAAAGGACACATTTTTGCTATCCATTGTATTTAATGGGACTTGAGCATCCATTAATTTTGATATCCATGAAAGATACTGGAACAAAACCCTAGCAGATACCAAGGACCCACTGTATTTGATCATCCCATTTTAAGTTGAAGTAAGTGCATCAGCATTAACCCTCCCCCCCCCTAAAAAAACCCAACAACACTCCAGGCAATAAAATTCTCAGTGCAACCTGGCTCGATTGTGTCAAGATGCACCATTTACTTGGCGACTTCAGCAACTTTGAGCTATCTCTGATTGCGGTTTACATATTTTATACCAAGTGACCTGCCAAATGTCATGACGAGGTGAATGGGGAATAGAGAAATCATTCAAAGTGATGGATGAGCTGCAGACTTGATTATTTATTCAAATTATTCCCACAATGACTGAGCCCTGCTGGTTGCAGACAGCATTTTGTCAGAATCATTAGAAAAGGGCAAAAATGGCAAGAATTTAATGACCAAATTAGAGTTATTGAACAGGCTACCATATGACAAGGTGGGGGTCGGAGGAGAATCCCATGCAGATCAAACTACTTTTGCCAATAGACATCAATAGAGAACTGTTTTTGCAAAACTTTAGGTCACTTTGGTTTTGAAATGAAGGTCATTTATTAGGCTGTAAATCAGTTCAAAAGCAATTTTCTTGGTTTTCATCCATGTAATTCTACCAATTCCTTTCACCCCTGTAGCTACTATTAAACTCTATACCTAAGATACACACCTTTGCTCTTCTCCAGATTATGGGGGAAATGGTTTATCCTGCATGTCAAGCAATAAAAAATAACCAATAAACACATGAGACAAAACCAAATTGTATTTTTTCTTTTTTTTTAAAAAAAAACAACAACAACAGCAACTGCAGTTTCCCTAGACTGGACATTTAAAACTATAGGACACTATAGCAGTATCGACCAGTTCTGGTAATGGTTTCATGTTAACATAAGCAAGATTGGTGTGTGTAAAAGCAAGCAAAAGGCATTTAAGAGCAATCTTACTGGAAAGTGGGAGGAATCAGAACTGTGTGGAAAGTCAGGAACAATTTTAATTAAGCATTTGGCTAGCATGAGATGCTCTGGTTTACTGAATGGTACACTGAATGCCCATGAGAGCCAATGTGATGTACTGGTTTGGGTGCTGGACTAGGACTCCAGGAGACCAAGGTTTGAATCCTTGCTCAGCCATGGAAACCCAATGAGTAATTTTGAATGAGTCAGACTTTCATATCCTCAGAGGAAGGCAGTGGCAAACCTCCTCTGAATAAATTTTGCTATGATACGATTGCCTTAAATTGGAGTTGACCTGAAAGCACATAACAACAATGATAATATACCTTTAAGAAGCCTTTCCTATCCACAAGTGTGTAGCTGATTGGCAGGGTTGGGGAGATGTGTGGCTATACAGATGCTGAGGCATGCCAATTCCCAACATCCCCCACTGTGGAACCAATGGTCAGGAAAGTTGAAAATTGTAGTCCAGCAACATTTAGTTTCCACCCCCACCTTATGAGATACTCTTCCCTACTGGCACAGACTGAAATGTGTCTTAGTCCCAAATATGATATTTTTACTGAATGGTACTTTGGCAAGTCAACACATTGGGAAATGTCATTGATTCAGTGGGTTTATTCTAGTAAAATCTAATAATAGGATTCAAGCCTCTGTTTCCATGCATCTTCCAAAAAAGTAGAAGAAGAAGTAGTAGTCTTCCCTCGCAGTCTCTCTGTATTGAGTTGACAGCAGAATCTACTGAAGCATTGATCTCTGGATAATTACCTCACCAGTAAAACCTACCGACAAAAGCCTTACAGCTACAGTGCTATTCACATTTGCTTGGGTGATTGTCTTATTGGATATCCCAAGTGGAACTTACTTCAGAGGAAACATACTTAAGACTGTGTTGCACATTACACTCTAATCAAAAATAAAATAATAGAATTGGCTAATTTTTCAGTTGACAATTTAGCTACATATTCCATTACCTCAGAAGTTTGATTATGTAGAGAAAGTATAGAAGAAATGTAGCTCAAACTTGCTTTTGCATGTAAAATGGCAAGTTCCAAAATTATATATGTCCTCTTTTCTTAGGGCCTGTACAAATTGCCAGAAATAATGCAGCTTGAGGCCACTTTAACTGTCTTGGCTCAGTGCTAGGGATGCATGGGAATTGTATTTTTTTTCTGGGACATTGAGCCTTCTCTGTCAGAGAGCTCTGGTGCCACAATAAACTACAGTTCCCATGATTCTTTAGCATTGAGCCAGGACAGTTAAAGTGGCCTCAAGCTGCATTATTTCTGGCAGTCTGTAAAGGCCCTTACTCAGTTCTTTAAACAAACAGGAAATTAAGAAGAAGCATACAAAGAGAAAAACCTAAGTATGGAAAGGGACCAGTACTGCAGCCACTCACTCACAAATCACAAGGTTGTGAGTTCAATCCAAGCCAGGGGCTCATGGTCAACTCAGCCTGGTATCCTTCTGAGGTCACTAAAATGAGTACCCAGCTTGTTGGGAGCAATTAGCTTACAGTTGTAAAACAGTTAGAGACTGCTTAATGCAGTATGAAGCAGTATATAAATGAAGCTGCTATTGCTATTGCTATCTTATAGCACCTTTGAGAGTAACTGTGAAAAAGAAGTTGTAATATAAGCTTTTGTAGACTAAGGCCTTGTTCACATGGGTGAAAAGACCTGTTCTGGCATCATCCTGCTTGGACGACATATGTACCAAAGTCCAAGTCTGGTGCCAGCAGTTTGAATGATGTCTGGCACATTCCACACCAGAGCCAGACAATACCAGCCTTAAAATGGTGTTACAAGCATATCTGCTGATCCAGATGTTCTAGAAAGATCAGGAGCCCTCCAGTCCCATGCCATGGTGTCTGTCTGCACAGGTGTCCCACTGCTGGACACATCCACTTCTACCGTGGGTTGTTTGTTCTGAGCTTAGATTGAGGTGCCCAGTTGTGACTGTCCCTGAGCACCTTGTTCTCACCTGAGAAGCAAGAAACATGCAGTGGCAGTGCCCAGCAGCTCAGCAGAATGCCTGTTTGAGTCAGCTGGGGAGCCAGGATAATCTGGGTTGCTCCCAGGGTATCCTGGCCAGTGCAGACAAGACCTAGATCTACTTCCTCAGACAAAAGCAAACACTGCAGCTTCTTTTGCACATTAGTCCTAAAGGTACTACAAAATCCTTTTGCATACTAATATTCCAAACTAACCCAGCGATCTATCTGAATTCTGTCCCCAGAGACAGAATTCCCCAGAGAAAAATGCAAGCCAATATATGAAAAACAGAAAAGCCTATACATTTCAACAAGAACTCTTTGTATGTATCAGCTTAATATATGTAAATTCTGCATAACTATATTCTATAAAGAATGTCTTTTTTTTTTTTAAAGCCAGTAATATCACCACTAAGTGCCTCTCAATACCCAGTGGTAGCTGGTGACTTGCGTGTCAGTGGAGCAATACATCCATTCTGGGTTTCAGGTTCTAAATCTCCTGGAGAGATAGGTTTTGAATCCATGATTCTGACCTCCTGGAGGGATAGGTTTCAGCACATTGGACAGCTCCTTCCAAGTTCAGACTAAAGTCCAAAACAAGTTTACAAATAATGCCCCACTGACATGGAAGCTTCCAGCCACACCACTGAGAATGTTTGCTATTCACATTTCCTTCACCTTCACAATTTCTCAGCCTTTTTTTCTCTCAAATATTTTCTTGTCTATTTCCCCTTCAGTTCAAGATGTTCAAGTTCAGGTTCAATCTGTTGAGTCATTTTCTGGGTATGGTAGAGTACATGACCACCTTTACATATTTTTCCTTCTTAATTTCTGGATATAACAGTAGAATGTGGTTCATCTGACTTAGCCTTTATACAGGGCCTTTATACAGCCTTTCTACATATTTTGCCCTCAAACAAACCTTTGCAGTTGTGCCTCAGTTTGCAAAAGTTGGGGAAACAACTGTAGTAGAGATATTGATGATTTTCATGCAGCTCAGGGCAGTGTTTCAGGAGTAATCCCCAACAAATAATTCACAGCATGCAATCCAGAAGTCAATAAAAAAGTCCAAGCCAACTAACAGAAGGAAATATTGTTGCAATAAAAATGGCAGGTGCTATTTTAAAATGATGATTACGTATCTGCCAAGTGGGAGTAGTTTTCCTGTAAAACCAACAAATACAGAATATGAAAACATGTAAGTTGAAAGGACTGATGGGGTGTAGGGAATCCATGCCTTCTGAACTATAGTCACACTGATTCAACAGGTCCAGCTAGGTTCTTTTGGTGGAATAAAAGTGGTAGGAGGTGGAATGACTTGGGTTTCTTTACCATTGCAGTCAAAGGGCAAGTAGAGAGAATAAACAAGTCAGATATGCTAGTGACAAGAAACAAGGAGGAATGAGATGGAAGCATTAACAGCAAAAAGAAAGAAAAATACCAGCAGCCAGATTTTAGTTCTACCCTCCTGAAACTCACAATTGCAATTGGATGCAGTGTTCAGCCCTGTCCTACCTGAAAATTTCCATTGTGCTCAGTGAAAATAACTGCTGAACAGACCAGAGCTTGGAAACATCCTTGTTTGGACTGCAGTTCCTAGAATTCCCTAGTCAGCATGGCCACAGACCATGCTGGCTGGGGTTCGAAGAGATAATTCAGGGGCTGTACAGATAACCCCTAAGGAGTGGCATCCCACTGCCCCTTTACTTGACAGATTGGGGCTGTGACAGCCGCATGCCGTGGCCTTGATACAGCATTTTGCTGCTCCAAAAAGAGCTAGCAGCTGCTACTCCTTTTTGGAATAGCAAAAAGCCACCCTTGCCACCGCAATGCCAGCTTTTCCACGCTCCTTTGGTACAGTGTGCCTGAAAGCTGTTCCAAGGGAGCACCTTGATACCGCCTGCTGTGCAGTGGGGTGCACAGTGTGATGGCGGCATCAGGGCAGAGTCGGGGCAGCTGGTGTGCAGTTGCCACACCCCGACTTCACCCTCAGGCTGACCCTTTTGGCCGATCTTTCCCCTGAGTCTCTGGAGCAGACCTCCATAGGACTGAACTATGAGCAGCTTAATTCTGCTGAAAATGATAGACTTGTCTTCCCTTTCTGGCATAGAACATGGCTGCTTTATGTATGAGATTGCAATAATGCCAGTACTTAACAGTTTTCTTTGTTGTTAGCTGCCATCAACTTATGCTGATCCCTAGGAATGACAGACGTTCAAGTCACCCTATCATCAACAACCCTGCTCGGGTCTTGCAGACTTAGGACCTTGGTTTGAGTCTGTCATCTGAAATTTGGTCTTTCTCTTTTCCTAGTGGCTTCTGTCCTACTAAGCATGATTGTTTTTTCTATTGAGTCATGTTTCTCATGATATGGCCAAAATATGACAGTCTCAGTTTAGTCATCTTGGTTTCTGGGAAGAGTTCAGGCTTGATTTGCTCTAGAACCCATTTATTTGTCTTTTTAGAAGTCCACGGTATCCATAGAACTCTTCTCCAACACCATATTTCAAATGAGTTGATATTCTTACTACCAGCTTTCTTGGCAGTCCAACTTTTACAGCCATACATAGAAATGGGAAATAGGATTGCATGGATAATTCTAACTTTACTATTCAATGAGATCTCTTTATACTTCAGGATCTTGTCTAGTTTCTTCATAGCTGCCCTTCCAGGTCCTAGTCTTCTGATTCCTTGATTGCAATCTCTGCTCTGATTAATGACTAACCAAAGGCAAGGAAAATATTGAACTATTTCAGTATTTTTCTGCAGTTTCCTAATGGTGTGTAAAAAAGATGCAGATGTAATGATTCCTTGAATCTTGTAACTCCCCTGACCCTTTTCCGAATCGTCATGTAGTATTTCTTATGCCAGCGTGGTATAGTGGTTTGAGTGTTGGACTCTGGAGACTCTGGAGACCAGGATATGAATCTCATCTGAGCCATGTAAACTCACTGGGTGACCTTGGGCAAGTCACACTCTCTGTGCATCAGAGGAAGGCAATGCAACCCCCTCTGAAGAAACATGCCAAAAACCCCATGATAGGTTCACTCTTCACCTGCCTCCATGGCTTTTATGGTTACCATAAGTCAGAAACAACTTGAAGGCACACAATACCAACAACAAATTTCTTATGCACGTTTTATAAATTTCAATGTGGGCTGAGACATTGCTTGGTAATGTCTCTCAGAGGTTCAAATGTGCATCCTTTTGTTTTAAGAACATCCCTTGTTGTAGAGGAATTTTCTCACCTTAAAGGTCTCAGATCCTTAAGTAGACCCCATATTCTAAAGTTTGTTAATTCTAGGAGCAGAGGCAGCATAAATCTTTGACAATGGGGCAAAACAGACAAGCAGAAAGGAATGGCCAGAAACTGCTTCCAGCTCAATTGCCCTGGAGCCATGGTGAACACATGGCATGGCCTACCTATCTCCGGGACCGCCTCCTCCCATATAATCCTCCCTGCACACTCCGATCCTCTGGGAGGAATTTGCTGCCAATAAAACTAGGCTGTCGACGACTTCCCAGAGGACTTTTTTGGCTACCGCTCCCAGATTATGGAATGGCCTGCTGGATGAGATCTGCCAGATCACCAATTTAAACAGCTTCAAAACAGCTGTGAAGATGGATCTTTTCCGGCAGGCCTTTCCTGAATAGATCTCCCATCCTCCAGAGTCCCATTATCCCTACTTGGCCTGCTGTCTCTGTTCAGCCCTTTACCGCTGATTAGGTTTTTATTTAATTTAAATTGTTTTTAAATATTATGTTTTAATTCTATCATTGTTTAATTCTGTTTTAAGGGGTGGGAGGGTTTATGGGTCTGGGACTGTATTTTACATTGTATTGAGTTTTTATGATGTAAGCCGCTTCAATTGTCTGACAGAGGGGCAGGATATAAATAAAATGTATTTTTATTATTATTATTATTATTATTATTATTATTGAGGGCAGCTCCTGACCTAGTCCTAAATGGACCATGGCAAGGACGGGAAAGATCCACTTCTTTTGGGGCCAGTTTTGGGTTGCCTTAGGTGGCCCTGGCACAGATTCCGGGCACTCTGCGGCATTCATCATCTAAACACCATGATTCCAGAGCAGCCGGGAGCTACCCGCATCTTCCTGTCTGTTTCAGGCTTAATCAGCTAAAATTACTATCTCAGATTCCACTGGCCCCAAATTGGGGATTTGGGCCAAAGAATCTCAATATCTCATTCTCTTCCTTAAAGTCCTGGTCTATGTTAGAGGATCTTGATTCTCTGTACTGTTTCAACATGGACTGTAATGTTCCTCAATCTCTTCCAGGAAGAGCTAAGTCCTAAAATTTGTCTTTCTGGGAGCATTTCACTGTACCTTGCAGCTCCACCCATTTGCCTTCTCTTCTTTTGGTCTGTATGTATGTGTTATCAGAGAATGTATTGTATTGTCCTAATTTTTGAACTTCCCTTACTCCCTCTTCTTCTCAGCAACCCCTAAGTTTACTTAACCCCAAACTCTCTCAGATTTGTGAGCTTGCTCATTTGGGTTAATATTTCTTTTTTCTAAAGCATCTGTATTCTGTTGGGTTGATACTTTTATTGTGCATGTGTTGTTGCCATTTATGGAATTCTGCAATAGAATTTGCTATTCCCCAATGTAAATAAATCCTGTGCATATTTTGATTCCTGTATGTTCTACAAAATTTCGTTAGTTATGTATGGATGTGGGTTATGGATTACACACTACTGTAAAATTCAAAGGATCCCTTGCAGGTATATGTATTCAGAACATGCATGTGCTCTGAGAGCATACATGGTAACAATTTCAAAGAAAAGTATGAGCTTTTAAGAAGAAAATCAGTGTAAATGCTGAGTAGTCAATGCCCCATAAATTATAACAACTTGCTAACTATTTGTCATCAAATTTATATCCTATAGTATTATTTCTAACTAGAGCATGCATCAACTAATCCAATTTTAAGAAGGGATGTTCTTTCAAAAGACTATCTCTTTTCAAATCGCTTTTTGGAGGAACACCTATGTGACTGCTTTCCTGTTATGTCTCTCCTTCCCTCCCTTCTTGCAATATTGACAGCACCACCCATAACAAATGTCTTTTGTGTACATTCAAACTGCTCTTCAAATAAATTAAAACAACAAGGCATTCTGAGCATCCACGGAGCTGGTAGCTGAATTACAGCTTGATAAAGTTACTTTTTCAGACTATAGAATTCCAAGTAATCAATTATGAGAGTAGTAGTCTATTTTACCCCCAAAGTTTTAAGTTGTGGATAGTCTAGAGGTGGATAAAACTACTTGTTTCACTTTGGATGGATTTCAGAGGGCTCAGAGACTTGGATCTATGACCTGTTGAAATATATTTCCCAGCCTCTGAAATGGAACCCAAAGAAATTATTCTCTCTTTGTGCATGTCTATGTAGCATCACAGATGCATTTTGGTTCAGTGATGCTATTAAGCTGAATGTTGTTTAACATTCTGGAGTCCTCTGTGGATTAAATTCACATCACTGTTTTAAGCCTTGCCTAGTATAATTAGTTATTTGCCATTAAATTATGCAAGTTAATAATATCGTAAGCCGAAAAGAAATACTGTCATACCTCAAAATTGTTCTAGAAATTGTCAAATATATGTACAGATTCAAGTAAGCTCTGCTAATTAATTGTTTGGATTCCTGCTAACATAAAGAAATAAATCTACTGACATTAATAAAATGTTTAGTCACATTATTTTTTGTTGTAATGGTTTGCAAAATGGTTTGCAACTTGTTGTGACTACAGCATGACCCCATACTAAGTAAATGAGATATCTTAGCCTGCCATATTTTTCAGGAAGGATTGTTCCTTTTCACCTTTGGGCTCAAGCCAGATTCTGGAAAAGTTATTTTTTCTACAATTCCAAGAATTCTTCTGGTTGCATGGCCACTGGAGATGCTGAGAATCCAGAGAGTTGTAGGTTTTTTTTTTTTAAAAAAAAACCCTTAATTTCCAAAGTTTGTTGTGTTATAACTATCTGAATAGATTGCTTAAAACCATTCAATTCATTTCTTATGGCAAATAGCCAGCATAATAATAAATAGGATAAAAGCATTACAGGAAAATTAACTGGGCATAATATATACATTTTAAATTCCTTTCAACCATCAATGACAAAGGAAGAGATGGAAAGTCTAATAACCAAATATTTAACAATGAAGATTATTGCATGGCCTTTTATCCCATTATTTTTCCAATGGGATAAATGAATGTTTAACTTTAAAGAGGGGTCTCACTGCATTCACCAATCTGCAGCCCATGCTTCAAAATCCTTTGCTTAAAAAGCCACGGGACAAGCCTGGATTACAGACGGGCTGCAGATAGCTGTAAGACCTGTCATTAAAGTTAAACGCACATTTATCCCACCAGGAAAATGATGGGATAAAATTCCATGCAATAATCTCCAATGTTGTTTTCCTACCCCTCTACAGCAGATGATAGCAGCTGCACAGAATCTAGCTACTTTAACATTTATTTGATCATTTAGATCTGAGAAGGTATTCTACATAGAGTTTATCTCATCTACCTGGGATTCTTTGAATAAGAGGAGTTATAAGTAAGGTCTGATGTCTTTATAGAAAGCAAAATAAAGTAGTTCATGAGATACTCAACTTCATCTAAACCACAGGAGCAAATCTATTTTGAATATAGGATC
Source organism: Phrynosoma platyrhinos (assembly GCA_020142125.1). NCBI lineage: Eukaryota > Metazoa > Chordata > Lepidosauria > Squamata > Phrynosomatidae > Phrynosoma > Phrynosoma platyrhinos. The sequence goes on along the minus strand of CM034708.1, from coordinate 136,530,316 downwards.
TTTTTATATCTGACATCCAATACAGCATAAGGGAGAACATTTAATCTGGATAGCATAAAAACTCTTCTTAATTTGAGAACATTCAGGTTTATCAAATAATTGGCAGGTACAAATAATCCTCTATTGTCTTGAAATATAAGATGTGGTACTGCCTGGCTTATATGTCAATGTCTTTGATACACTGAGCAAGGTCTGTCATTGCTTTATCATGCCTTAACATTTGAATATAAGTTACTGAAAAACCTTTAGCTGACAATTTAATAATTATACCATTTGGATTGACAAAAAATCTGTTAATGTTAATGGAGATAATCCTTCTAGGTTGAAAAGCATTTTTAACCAAGGATTAAATTTACACTGCCAAACACAAGCCTCAAATTAAAACCATACATTCATGTTTTACCTTTTCCTTTTGTGCAATTATTTCTATTAATAGCCATTAACTTCAAAATATCAGTTTGCTTCATTCTGTTAGCGTAAATACCACACCTTCTAACAAGTTTTGTGTACATTTGTACCATAGCTGCAACTATTAGCATCAGCCCCTATGGTCTGCTACCACACCACAGCACATACATAGACAGTCCCCTATCTTTTTTGTCTCAGGAAAGAGTGAAGTACTATGTTTAATAAAAGAAAGCCTGGGGCAATGTGTAGGTCAATTTGTCTGAAATAAAAGAAGTACAAGATACATAAGGCACTCCTGGAACTATTTTAGGGCACAACTTCATATTATAACAGAGCCACTATGGACTCTTATGTTCTCTTTCACATCTAATCCAAATAAAATGTGGCATGATGTTACTTTTCTATGTGTCTCCATGTTTCCACAAGCCAATGATGTAAAGTCTGTGGTGACATACATAATGTGATGACAGCATATTGCTTTGTTTGTGTCAGAGAGCACCAAGACACATGGAGAGTAAGAGTCTCTTCTAACATCTATTTTGGCCCTTAATAAAATCTCACATTAGAAGAACAATTTGCTTCTGTTGTTCTATTCCAGAACAGTTGACTATACAAATTTTAGCTCACAGCAGTTTAGCACTAAATTTGCCCAGGACATGTTATAACCTGCCACCATCTAAAAATTTCAAAGATTTAGGGAAACAAAGAATGCATTGTCCTGAATGTTAATTTTGGTCCATGTTAGCCAAACACCAATCAAAGCTTTCTTTGTCTAGCAGGGCATACCTCTTCATCTACTACCCAAGCCAGCAATGCCATAGAAACAGAGGACTGAAATACAGAAACAATTTTTTTAGAAACTTTCTTGTTACTCCAGATCCTCTGGGAAGCACACAACCTGTGGCTGTGAACCTGGTGGCTCAGTGGGATGAATGTGCAGACCACCACTGTGGTGCAGAAAAGGAGGGCCAGATGACAGGGGTTGGTTGGGCTGCCTCCCAAGTATCCTGGTCCATGAAGACAGGGCCTCAGTCTATAAACTCCTACTTATCTATAGCCTCTTCTTTACAGGATAGGACAATAGCTAAAGGTAAAGGTAAAGGTAAAGGTAAAGGTAGTCCCTTGACTTGAATGTTGTTGGGATTTGTAACCTGAGTGTAAATGTCCAGATGTGGAAAAGAGGCAGAGCATACTGCAGGTAACTTTACTTTCATTTCACATAAAACCCAGAATGTTTCTATGGATGAATCAGCTAAAAGTTAGACAAATGATATATCATTTGCAGACAAATATTCACAGAATAGAAAATGGAGTTGCATTCATGCCAATGAATCCATTGTATTCCGTTCCCCTTTCACTTCCTTGTTCAAGAATTGTGGCATTTTAAAAAGAAAGAAAGAAAGAAAGAAAGAAAGAAAGAAAGAAAGAAAGAAAGAAAAAAGAACGAGACTTCTTTCATCACGAAGACACCATGTAGTTCACCAGTTTTGCTTATACGAAGATGTCACAAAGCCAGTTCAGAGTGAGAGCAAAAGTTTTCTGTATTAATTCTGAAAGAACAATCAGATTTAGGGGGGTTGCAGACTGCCAGAAATAGTGCTAATTGAGTCCACTTTTAGGGTTAGGGTTAGGGTTAGGGAACCATGGGAACTGTATTTTATTGTGGCACCAGACCTCTCTGACAGAGAAGGCTCAATGTCTCAGAACAAAAACAATTCCCATGATTCCCTAGCACTAACCCTAACCCTTAAAGTGGTCTCAATTTGCACTACTTCTGGCAGTCTGCAACCCCCCTTAGTTTTATAGTAATATCACAAGTATAAGGTTGATATAAGGAAATTATTTACAGATGAGTGTGAATCATGCACTTTTGAGCTCACTCATGTTTCTATAATAATAATAATAATAATTTTTATTTAATACCCCGCCCCTCT
>CM034708.1:136517418-136527874 GCA_020142125.1 Phrynosoma platyrhinos | reverse complement strand
TTAAGCTTTCATATTCAAAAGGGCTATGCTTAGAATAGCTTTGGTCATTCATTCAGACTCCTAGCCTTTTCTATTCATTAAGATATATGAACATATTTTTGTTTAAAAAACTTTAATTGTGGAATATTAAAAAGCTGAACATATGCAATATAAAAGAATAAGATAGCTGTTACAATCAAAGTCAGGCAATTATTTTAATATAATTACTCATGAGTTAGTTGTTGGTTGTGATTCATTTCTCCTGCTAGGTACTGGATTAGAGTACTTACAAAGACCACATTTAAGACACACAGAGAAAGAATTTGCTTAGAAAAGTTGCTCAATACACTGCTGTTGTTTACATCAAGCTTTTGACAAAATGTTTCCGGTTTTGTGTTAGAATCTCAAAGAAGTCCACCCATTTTCAGGAGAAAAGATGTTGGTGCTGCGTGCTAATTAGGAATCTAACAAATGCAGGGCACCAAAACAAAGGAAAAGCTTTTCCGGAAGAAGACAAACTAGTGATTTGTGAAAGAAAAGCCAGGAAGTTTTAAAAGTGAAACAGAGGTGAATGAAATCCATCTAGCATCCGCAAGGTGTGAGACAAGATGGCTTTTCAATATAGAGAGTGGAAATAACATTTTGCTAACTCTTTTTTTATCACATGACTCTGATAAATGGTGATTTATAAAGTTTTAACTCGCCAGAAAAAGAATCCATATTTTTTCTGGTCCAGAATAAAGTTGTGCATCAAAGTAATTATTTATGCCAGATAAAGCTTGCAAGTCTTTCAGAAGCCACAAGTCTCTTTGTTTTCTTTGGTGAAACAGACTAACATGGCCGACAGCCCCATGGAGCTTTCCTAAGGAAGATAAAGATATGCAGGGGATCCAAGATTTCTTCAGCTCAGAATGTCTTTAGAACTCTGTACGGTTAAAAATATGGCTACTGTTTCTCTGCCACACTGTAGAGGATTAGAAACTGTGTTTTTAATAGAGCTTAGATAAAGAATTTTTTGGATTACTAGAATCTGTTCCAGAATGACTTCAAGCTTTAGTTATTAGTTCTGAAGAAATGTAAAATGACAATAACCTTCCCAGCTTGTAAATCACCATGTTCTTTTGTATTAGTATAGTGTCCAAAGGATGTGCAAGCACTTTTTAAATGGAACACAAGCCCACTTTGGGAAGGAGGCATCTTAATGGTCTCCACATTTTCCATATGACTCACCCCAGTATTTAGCTGAACTTGGGAAAGTTAGGGGGGTCCATGACCATTACAAGACCCCCAGGAAGACCATGGTGACACATTTTGGCTATGTGTTTCAGGTAATGGCTAGAATCTACTTGGTGACATGCACTTCTGTTTTGGGAGAAATTGCATGAGGAGGGGCAGAGAATGTCTCTTCTTTTCCAGATGCACAAGGGCCATGTACCTGGATGCATCCTAATTATCAGTCGGTAGCTAGGGTATACAGCTGCACCCAAGAGATCCCCAGCCACAGTTCTTAACCTAGGAAAGAAGAAGGAAAAAAGAAGCAGCCTCTGTCCCTCCAGACAATGGTGTAGGTACACTGGTAAGGATTAATACTTTTCCAGCATGCTCACTAGATCTTGGTCTATATTATCTGAAATTAAATTTATTTCTGTGCCTTAAGGCATAAAGAGCAGGTTATAAATCTAAAGAAATTATGGAATCCCAGCTCCAACTAGATTCATAAAAATGGTAAAGGATTTAAACCCAAGCAGCTTGAATTAGATAATCTTTCAATAGTTGGGTATGTATCAGAAAAGCGTCAAAACTAGGGGAAGCTCTAGGCATGCAAAATGCATGTAATGATCCCTAAAACATAGATTGTGAAGTTTGCATCAAGCACATGTCAAGGGGTGGCTGTCGTGAAAGAATCACAGGAATGTATGCTGCATAATGATGCAAGACATACAGTGGAAGTGCTTTCAATCAGCAAAAGTATGTAATTACTATTATGCATATGCTATAAATACAGTCATTTATGCAATGAGCCAGAAAGTGACTGTGAAGAAAAAAGGCTTGTGATGGACCAGATAGCAAAGTCCACCCCAAATAGAACTGTTTAATGTATTGATTTTAAACAGAAAATTCTTAGTCTCCATGATTTCACCAAGCAAGCTTTTGACAGCTTTATAGAAAGCAAGCAGTTATTAGGTACATTATGTTAGGTTATGTTCAGGACTTATTTATTTAGTGGATTTGCAGATAGGTAGAATCAGATACTGTATGCCAGATGGCCAACAACAGAAGATCTGTTTGGGTGTTCAAGTAATAACACATATGGAATGTCATCACAGTAGGTATCTTGAACCCTTACACTTAGATGTGTTTCTTGAATGATTGAAGAGAAGTTTCACATGTGCCATTGTAATCACAGAGTAGAGATGGAGAGAATAATTGAAACTATTTGAAGGATGACTTAAATATGTGTTTCTTTAGTATTAAGAAACCTGAAAAATCCCAGACAAAAGAGAATCTTCACAATTCAAGATTCATTCTATACATGTGGCTGGTTTAATCAGAAAATAGCAATTTTTTTTACAGAAATCAGCATTTCACAAATGAATATTTATGCATAGAAATATATTCTTATGAAAAATGCTGTTTCTTGTACAAAAGTCCCATGTGCAATTTTTGCGCAGATTAAATCCCAAACTGTGAATTGTCTCTAAATCCTGAACATTTTTTGAAGACTTCCTGTCTTCAAAAGATAGAAGAAGAAAATAGCTAATATTACTCATTCTTTCCTTCAAAAAGAAGATTATTGAAGAATTACATCCCTATCATAAAGGTCTCTTTGAATGCACTTGAGAAGCCTGCCTTTGTAGGGTTTCCCATCTGATGATGAAAGCTTTTCACACACTCAACTGTTGCACAGTTCTTTAAGATGTTAAAATGCATGCACATGGGGGAGGATGCAGCTTGCTTTCCCTGATACTCACATTCATTAAATGTACATGTTGAATACCTGAATATGGTTTTCCAGAATTGACAGCCCTGGTGCTCAGCCAAAGAGCCCTGGTGACACAGTGGTTAAATGCCTGTACTGCAGCCACTCACTCATGGGCCACAAGGTTGTGAGTTCAATAGTAGCCAGGGCTCAGGCTAGACTCAGGCTTGCATCCTTCTGAGGTTGCTAAAATGAGTACCCAACTGTTGGGGGGCAATGAGCTTACAGTTGTAAACCACTTAGACATCCCATAGTGTGATATGAAGCGGTATATAAATGAAGCTGCTTTGCTTTGCCTTTGACAGGCAGTAGGATAATGCATGAAAGAATGCACATTTCAACAGGAAATTCACCTCTGAACCAGAGATGATTAAGATAAACAATAGGAGACAACAGTCCCCACTGAGCACACCTGATCCAGGAAGGATGTTGTTTTGTTGTGTTTGGTGCACTGGATTTGTATGATGACATGGAAACTAGCTGATCCTTATCAATAGGTAGCATACAGCTGTTCATACAGCAGTTGACAGAATGGGGAATTATGGGTTCACCTCAGGGTCGTACCCACTTTTAACCAGGATAAGGCAGTTCTTCAGACAGCAGGTGGTAGGAGAGTGCACTCAGGACTTAGAGGAAAGGAGTATGTGCTACAGACCTTGGCTTTCCTCTCCAAGCTACAGTCAACTGCTACTCTAACATTTATATATAGTAGAGAATGGGTGCCATTTTGTTACTTGCCTAAGACATCAAAAATTGCCTTGGTCCAACTTTGGGCCATATTAGATGCTGGAGTCCATATTGAGCAATGGTTCTCAATTTTTGATCCTTCATTTCTTTTGGACTTCAGCACCCAGAAGCCCCAGCCAACTTGGTCTGCAGTCAGGAGTTATGACAGCTGAAGTCCAAATCATCTGGAGGGCCAAAGACTGGGAACCACTGATAAAAAGGAAAGTTACACACAATGCTAAGCAACATGCTGTACCCAGTTGCTGCTACCCGACTCACTTTCTGTCCATCTGGGGTTCATTCTTACAGAATTGAAGTGATAAAGCAAGACTTTCTTATGCAACTATTCCTTCAGAAGAGTCTAGATTTTCAGCAATCCTATTGTATGTTGCCTACATGACCAACAACTGAATGAGAATACACACACACACACTGAAAATCCCCAAACCTGCTCAGATCCCTGAGGAAAACAAACCAAGCCACACACCCAGGTACCAAAGTAGCCATTGCAAACCATTCCTCAGTATATGCCTCACATAAACATAATCAATAATCATGATGATAATGATTGTGGTCATACTCTGCTTTCTAAGGGTAGATTTTTACAAAGTGCTTTCATATTTGCTGACATAAATTTCAGGTGACCTGTGAAGCTCTCTGGAGACATCTATAGAAATGACAGGAAAAGTGGATGCATGTCCCCAGTGCTTAATTTTCCACATGAGAAGTACCATAGATTAAGCCTAACTGGAAGTCCAGCTCTCCAACCTGAACAGATTTATCTGTATTCTTAGTTACAAGAATTGTTGATGAAACACTAGCCCTGCAGAAGTTAACAAGAACCCCCAGAAATGCTCAAAGCCAGAAGTAATCAAAGTGTGGCTTCTGGGTTGCATGTAGCCCCAGACCTTCCTGTGTGCTCTCCCATGTCAGAAAACAAAATTGAAATGGGAATGGCCACTGAGGAACTTAGGAGACAGGTTACTTTTTGTTTCTAAGGGCCTTTACAGACTGTCAGAAATAATGCAGTTTGAGGCCATTTTAAGTGTCCTGACTCAGTACTAAGGAATCATGGGAACTGTAGTTTATTGTGGCACCAGAGAAGGCTCAATGCCTCAGAAAAAACTACAATTCCCATGATTTCCTAGCACTGAGCTAGGACAGTTAAAGTGGCTTCAAGCTGCACTATTTCTGGCAGTCTGTAAAGGCTCTAAAAAGGTTTTTCTGGACCTAAAAAGATTTTTCCATCAACAAACATCCAAAGACACCCCCAGAAGCTTCTAGGGACATAATTGGCCATGTTTACCCCATGGTGTGAGGGCATGTTGATCATGTTGATCAGGAAGGGGTATGTGTGGGAGGCAGAGACAGAGAGAATGAATGGGGGTTTATCTGCACTACTTAAGTCATAATTCTCTGTAGATAGTTACTAGAATAATCTAGCAGAGAATTCTATGTACCACACTTTACCACCTATCCCAGGATTCCATGAGAAAGGACTATGGAGTTTATCGCATGCACCCCATTCTCACTGTGGTTGTGTTAATGAAGGGAAGTGCACATATACCAGTTTGAGAGCATTCTCTACTGTATGTCCTTCCACTAGCACAACCTGGCTATCGGTGACCCCTTGCACTCTATTCTGCCCTTGTCATCAACCCCTTCTCTACTGTATGCCCAACCCAGTATGCCTTGCTTTTGTGTGTGAGAATGTTTTTAAAATGTTCAGGAATAGCACAGGGGTAGTAGGAGAAGGAAGAGGAGGAGACACTGATACCGCATAACTGCACAGTCCTGGAACTGCCACAGAAATAACTTTCCACACCTGAGGACTAGTGCCATACCAGCACTATTGGGATCTTATTGATGAGTTTTTCCATCAATGGCAAGATGTGGGCTAATCATGTTTCAAGGACAAGGGAGTGATGAGAGGGAGATGGTGTCATATGATAAGTATGGTTTGTTGTTGTGTGCCTTCAAGTCATTTCTGGCTTATGGCCACTCTAAGGCGAACGTATCATAAGGTTTTCTTGGCAAGATTTGTTCAGAGGAGGTTTGCCATTGCCTTCCCTGAGGCCAAAAACATATGATTTGCACAAGATCACCCAGTTGGTCTCATGGGCTGAGCTGGGAATCAAACTTTGGTCTCCAGAGTCACAGTCCAACACTCAGACCATTACAACACGCTGGCTCTCATGTGATAAGTATGGCCAAAGGTGCTATTATTCAACTTGTATGGCAGTTTAAAAACTGCATGTGATAAGGTCCCATACCAGTTACAATGGTATGAAGCTAAAATAACCTGATGAAATCTGGTTATTTGAGGAAAATGAGTTTATAATCTTGGAATATGTATTCTTCCTAACATCTGGTTTGACCCTGTGAACTGTGGAAATAACAAAGGCAAGAAACAGTAATGCCTGCATGCCTGATCTTCTCTCTCTCTCTCTCTCTCTCTCTCTCTCTCTCTCTCTCTCACACACACACACACACACACACACACACAGAGGAGTAGAACTACAAAGAGAATGAGGAGAGACCTATTCAAAGAGGAAGGTGCTAAATGCATCTTGACCAAAAGCCTAGAACTAATCCTAGAACCACCAATGTGGCTTCTTTCTAAGCATTTCAGTGAGAATGTCAGGTAGCCTCTGATGGAGTAATGCTCATACCTGAAAGTACAACTCTGACTCATATTTCTGAACTGAGGTCCAAAACACATTACAGAAATAATCCAGTTTTTCCCACTTTAGCTGCTCTGACTCAGTGCTAAGGAATCCTGGGAATTGTAGTTTAATGTGGCACCAGAGTTTTCTGACAGAGAAGGCTAAATGTCTCACAAAACTACAGTTCCCAGAATTCCCTAGCATTGAGCCAGGGCAGTTAAAGTGGTCTCAAACTGGATTATTTCTGCTGTGTGTTTTGGACCTGAGTTTCAACTGCTCCACCTTTGCAACTTATTCACAGTTACCTGGGAGAAACTGCAATAGAACTCAGTGGGATTTACTTCAGACCAGACATGCATTTAATTGCTCTGTATCAGTCTGTGGTGATTGTGCAGTATTGAATTCAATGAGACTTAAACTAGAGTAAAACATATGGGTTTATGCTTTCTTTTTAGGAGCTGGGTACTGAAAGACTGGGACTGAAAGTAAAAACAACAGCAGCAACCAAAACCCCGTATAACCCTCTTTTGATTTATTATTTTTAGACTACAATAGAACTCTAGATGCCACTCATAGTTTCATCTTTCAAAGCTCTCTACTGGCAGGCTTCTCTTTCCAAAATATTTTGTTCCTGCCTCAAGCTATCCTGTTTATATTTTTTTGTTTATTGAAGCTCAGTTACAATGCATCCACTTTTAAAACCCTGCAACTGTACAGAATATTGGATTTTGGACCATTTCCTGCCTCTTTCAGATTATGTTTTCAAAGAAGATACAACCCTTGATGGCTTCTTGAAAAGCTAGGATTAGGAAGCTTTAATGGATCGTTTCTTGATACCCTACCATTGACCTAACCTTGTGCACATCATCAATTATAACTTCTTCACTTTTTTGCATCTAATTACTGCACACATATCATTAATTCTCCTACTTAAATATCAATATCCATCAAAAGATACCCCATGGGTTTTTTAAAAAAAATTCTCCAAATTTCCTCTTTCTGAAGACTTGCAGAAATAACAAGTCTTTTAAAGCCAATGTTGTTATCTAACTTTTTGAAAGATTTTTTTAAGATAAATCATTTGAATACTCTTACAGTGCCTAATAAGCAATGCATGGGCAAATCATTGTATCAGTATATCATTGTTTAGAGAGTTTGCAAAAGTTACTTTTTGTGACACTACAATTCTCAGCAGACATGCTAGCTGGGGATTCTAGTCCCCCTAAAATAACTTTTCCAAATGCTGACATTTGACTATGATCTAATTCAGGGGTAGGCAACCTTTCCCCTTTAAGGGCCAAGGGACTTCAGCTCCCAGAATCCCAGGAGCTATTGGCCAACATGGGACTATTGGCCAACATGGCTGAGGCTTCTGGGAGCTGAAGTCCCTCGGCCCTTAAAGGGGAAAGGTTGCCTACCCCTGATCTAATTAATGAAACAAATAGTATTTGCTTTGGGCTCAAGAATTGAAAAAAACCCTCAGCCGAATTGGCTTCTGGAGGGGTGCTGCCTCCCTTACTGCAGTTGCCAACAAATTAAGCTGTCCAGTAGATAGTGACTAGGGGTATATCTAGCTAAAGGTAAAAGTGTTCCCTGTTGACAAGGTTGTCCAGTCATGTCCGATCATAGGGACTGGTGCTCATCTGCACTACTAAGTCAAAGAGCCAGACTACTTTGTGATCATGTGGCTAGCCCGATTGCACAGAATGCTGTTTACCTTCCCACTGAAGTGGTACCTATTTATCTACTTGCATTTGCATGCTTTCAAACTGCTAGGTTGGCAGAAGCTGGGACTAATAACAGGAGCTCACCTCGTCATGCAGCACCTGGGCCTTGAACTGCCAACCTGCTGATCTTGAAATCAACAGATTCAGTATCTTAAGCACTTGAGCCACTGCATCCCAAGGGCCATATCTACATGGGCCATTTAAATTGGTTTCCCCCTGGCATCACATTGCTGTGGCCACATGGCACAGAGGCAAAGACCGATTCTACTGAAGACTCTTTTCATGTGGGAAGGCCAGTTGCACAACAGATCTGGGCCATCCCTTCCTTGAATCTAATTTGAAAAGCTTACTTTTTGCTCCAGATTTTCCATGAAAATTTGGTGCACTCTGCAGTGATGCTGGGTGGCAGTCCATACATGTGTCCTGCTGTGCTGCCTGGTGCCACTGCGACTGGCATGAGTCACTCCCTCTGAGGTCTCAACCAATGCCCAGCCATGTGATCAATCCTGGGTGCCTCATTTTTTTTAACCAAGAGGGAGCAACTCATGTTAGCAGTAGTGGGTGGCACAGCAGGACTGTCAGAGTAAAATGCACTCTGAAGAGAAAATGCCATAGATGTGACTGGGGCAAAGAAACTGGGACAAAGGCAAGAGGGTTACCTTAGTACAGTTGGGAGCCATGATGACTCAACATTTGAACAGTCCTGATCACAGGGGGATGATGCAACACTAGGCAGAGGGTTGAGTCAGAAACCTTCAATTCTGCATAGTCACGTCAGTCAGGTGACTGGAAACTGGGTGACATCCCAGGAGTGGTCTGGACTAATATCCCAGAAGGGGATACTGTATATAAATGGATGAGCTGGATACTCATGTGTGGGTGACTGTATGTAGAGATACTGATGGAGCACTTTGTTTCTCTGCACATAGTCTGTAACAGAAGAATAAAGAACCTCTTTGTGAGACAAGAGAGACTCCAGCAGTTTTGTGTCTTGCTGACAGCTGCTTGTGTGGGCTGTTTTTCCTTGCAGCCTTGCAGCCTGCCTAGAACTTCACAGTGAAGACTGATCTTTGGCGTCTGTTCTAGTGTATTCAGTTCACATGTGCCCCAACAAGGACATGCATGCATACAACCAACCTGCATTGCTCTAGACTGCAGAGGTAATGAGAGGAATTCAGGGCAGCTTTGATAACCAAATACTCCAGTAGCAGGCCAGTTTAGAACTCCCTAGAGCAGGGGTAGGCAACCTTTCCCCTTTAAGGTCCGAGGGACTTCAGCTCCCAGAAGCCTCAGCCATGTTGGCCAATAGTCCCATGTTGGCCAATAGCTCTTGGGATTATGGGAGCTGAAGTCCCTCGGCCCTTAAAGGGGAAAGGTTGCCTACCTCTGCCCTAGAGAGAACAACTCCCACCTCTTTCTCCCATAGCAATATCTCTTGCCTCTTATTATGCATGTGTGTTTTGTGTGTGTGTACACACATATACAGTATTTCTTACTTGCAGACCACTTTAGCAGATGAGACCTGAGAGTACAAAAGGGTGAGGATTTTGTTTCAACTCATTCTTATATGAATTCAACAAAATTCACAGATTTTCTCCTATTCCGAGTTGAAAAGAATCTGAGACATATAACACAGGAATATGGGACAATCTGAAACAGACAAATATGTCCAACTAGGAAGCTTATTGCACTGCTAAAAAACCTGGTTTACCTCTCCCAAGTTGAATTTTAATTTGGCTGCAGCCCAGGTCCCAGGAGTGCTTCTCCAGCCACTTTTCAAAGTCAGGAGTTTTCTGACTTTGAAAAGTGGCTTGCTGAGTGCTCCTAGGACCCGGGCTTCAGCCAGGTTGGGCTCTACTAGTGGATTCAATGGCCAAATGCATGTGATAAGACTCGGCTTCCTCCTGAATTAAAATTCAACTCGGGAGAGGTAAGCCAGTTTTTTTTAGCAGTTCAATAAGCTCCTAGATCAAGGGCTTTTACTGCTTAACTCTTAAAGGACTGGCTTTGGATTTCTGTGTGTTTGTCCATGCTCGCTGTGCTGAATTAGTGTTCCAGCCTATTTACTAGGAGATTGTCTACAAGGGTTGAAACAAATGGTCCTGCCACATTTTGGATCTCATCTGTTTAGACAATGCATGTGGCTGAAAAAGGAGGAAAACAGACCCAAGCCAGGACTTAACACTGGAGCAAAATAAATTCCAGTTCATTCACTCCAAACCAGAAAGAGCAAACTATTACACCTGTGTGTGGATTGTGCACTGGTACAGAAATTGGTACAGGGACTGCAGCCAGGAAATCTGAAGAAGATTAAGAATGGGGAGGGGGGTTATGAAAGAACTAGAAAACATCCTAAAATGCAAAGATATACAACTCAG
>CM034708.1:136488097-136505000 GCA_020142125.1 Phrynosoma platyrhinos | reverse complement strand
AGCTGCATTATTTCTGGCAGTCTGTAAAGGCCCTAACTGAAAGAAAGACATTGGTAGCATGAGCTTTCATAGGGCCTATGCAAACGGCCCCTAAGGGGCAGCTCTGTGCCACCCCTGGGAGTGCTGGATCAGGGCTGCAGTAACCACATGCTGTGGCCCCAATCCTCTTTTTTGCCACTCCAAAAAGAGCTGGTAAATACCACACCTTTTTTGGGGCAGCAAAAAGCTGCCCTTAGAGATGCCATCACGGTCCTTTTGTGTCTCTTTGGTGCAGCATATGTGCACTCTGTGCCAACAGGGCACCCTGATGCTGCACACCATGTGGTCGGGCATGCATCATGATGGCAGTGTTGGGCCGGAGTTGGCGTGGCCGGCATGCAGTCACCCTGCCCCAACTCCACCCCCAGATTGGCCCTTTAGGCCAGTCTGCATCGACCCATAGCCTTGAGCTTACTTCTTCAGATGCAGGTAGGTTCAAGTCTATGAAAGCTCATGCTACCAACTTCTTTCTTTCAGTCAGACTCAAAGGTGCTTTAAGATCCCTTTGCATATTGATTTTCCAGACTCAGAGCCTCTGCAGACTGGTCTCAAGGGCCGGCCTGAAGGCAGAGTTGGGGAGGGGCAACCACATGCCAGCTGCCCCAACCCACGGCGATGCCATCCTGATGCTGCACACCATTATGCACAGTGCACAGCATCAGGATGCCCTTCTGGTGCAGCGTTCAAATACACTGCATTGAAAAGGGTGCTGAAGAGCCACGCGCTGGCTCTTAAGGCGGCCTTTTGCCACCCCTAAAAGGAGTTGGATTTTGCCACTCTTTTCAGGGCGGCAAAAGGGAGGATCAGGGCCATGGCGTGGGGTTGCCATGGCCCTGATCTGCCACTTCCCAGAGTGGCTCAGAGCCGCCTGTCTGCATTCCCCCTAAGACAGCTATGTCTTTGAATGTATAAACTAGTCTGGTCCCTCACAATGGCTTAGCAGCAGTTTGAGCAGTGGCTTAGCAGCAGTTTGAGACCCAAGCGCCATGTGACGGAGTGAGATCCCATCACTAGTTCCAACTTCTGCCAACCTAGCAGTTTGAAAGCATGAAAAAATGCTTTTTTGGTGGGAAGATAACAGCATTTTGTGTGCCTCAGCATTTAGTCATGCTGGCCACATGGCTACGGAGTAATCTTTGACAACACTGACCCCTTCGGCTTAGTAACAGAAATGATCACTACCCCCTACAGTTGGAGATGACTAGACATTCACATCAAATGGGAAACCTTTACCTTTAAGGGAAAAGAGGATTTCATAGGCAAGAGGTAAACAAAACATGTGACCCAACTTTTGAAACTGGATGATAGTTGACCTAGATCTGAGATAAAATGTGAATATTATTGTCTTTTCCTCTTCATTCCATTCCCCTTCAGTTTTTTTTCCCTGCCCCATGTTTTGCTATTTAATTCCCCCCCATGCTTGTTAGGGCTGTTCAACCAACTCAGCTGAATCCCAAATAGCAAAGCAAATGAGTTTGAGTTCTTGATCAAAACACAGTGGGAGGTGGCTCAAATATTTGGGCAACCAGATGAGGGACTTCTGCAGGAAGCCTATTTGTGCTTTACATTTTCCCCACATATCCAAATATTTGCCATTCTGCCCTATGTGGAAAGTTAAAGAGCTAGTCCTCTTTGACAAGAGGTACACAAGGAGATCCAGTGCATCTCTTTGCTTATTGCACTCAGAGACACACAGTATCACTCATCCTCAGCCTCTCACTACCATATACAACCTCATGATATCTCATAAAAACCCAGTTAATAGCATTTCTGCAGTTATTTCTAAGGTTTAATAAAGAGAATTCTTTCCATTGATGGGGGGGAGGGAAGACTGAATACAAAGCAATAGATCTGGGCTGATGTTTGTACAAGATTGCTCTTGTTCCTTAACCAACTGGGAGAAATTACCTGTGGTAACATACTTCAGCTCTGAGCTGGGATTTCCCAATATTGCCAAAGGGCTCTGACAAACTGAAAATATTGACTTATCCTCCAGTTATGAGAAATAGTCTTGTTCCTGCTTTCATTCTGTCAGTGACTTTTGACAGGAGGTTGTCAAAAGTGACAAATCCACTTGTGTGCTCTTTTAGAGTGTGCTTGCAGCTGAAAAATTCTGTTTTAAGGGGTTCGGGATGTGGGTGGAGGGTGTGGGAATTTGGAATGTTTTAACTGTTGTATTTTTAACTTGTTGTAAGCCGCCCCGATTGCTATGCAGAGGGGCGGGTTATAAATAAATTTTTATTATTATTATTATTATATGAAAAGAAGGGTAAATCCACTGCTACCTAGAGAAGACCTGTTGAAATGAATAGAAATTGATGGACTAATTTCAGTCTTGTTAATTCACCAAGGTGGGATTTAGCCTATATTTACACACTATTGTGAACACAGCATAATTTTTAAGTGTTTGAATATCTTGAAATGATAATTTCCACAGCTAGTGTTGCAATAATATTGTTTTCTAATTTTAATTTGCAAAGTTTTGTACTTCAACATACCTTGGGAGTTTTGTAATTACAGTGGGCCCTTAGCATCCTCTGGGGTTTGATTCCAGGATCCCACATGGATACCAAAATCCATGGATGCTCAAGTCCCATTAAATACAGTGGCATAATAAAATAGTGTCCCTTATGTAAAATGGCAAAATCAAGGTTTGCTTTTGTGAATGTATATAGTTTTAAAATATTTTCAAGTTGTGAATGATTGAATCTGTGGATAAAGAATCCATGGATATGGAGGACCAACTGCATGTAGAAACCACTGCCTTGCTTTAAAGTGGTCTTGATTTACTTTGAAATTGATTTGCTAAAAGATATTTGAAATGGAAGAGCCTTACCTAACTCAGCACCTATCATATGTTTTGACCACAGCTGCCATCTTCCCAAGGTAATATACACAGTCATTCACTGGAGATTATTGCAGTTGCAGCCAAACACATCTGGTGATGCTAGTGTGGGTGAAGCTTTGATATATCAAGGATAGGGAACTGTTAAGCCTCCACCATCACCCGTTCTATTTCTGTGGCAATAGTGCTGCATATATACACAATGTGAAGCCAGGAAATACTAAACATGATGAAATGAATAGCAAGATAGTCCATCTGATACAGTATCATAAATTCTGAAGTATATATTGACCAAGCCTCCTGATTTGAGTTCTACAGCTCAATAATTGCCCTGCCTCTGAAATTTGAGCATGGCAAACAAGTCATTCAGCATTCAGATTTGGAACAGCAGAGCCTCAGGATATATGAGAGAAACATATAAGGCATTTCCAGACTGCCAGAAATAATGCAGCTTGAGGCCACTTTAACTGTCCTGGCTCAGTGCTAGGGAATCATGGGAATTGTATTTTTTTCTGGGACATTGAGCCTTCTCTGTCAGAGAGCTCTGTGACCACAATAAACTACAGTTCCCATGATTCCTTAGCTCTGAGACAGGACAGTTAAAATGGCCTTAAGCTGCATTATTTCTGGCAGTCTGGAAAGGCCCATAGATGCTTTAATCCTTTGACAGCTGAGAGTGTTAGTATTAGTAGAGCAAAGGTAACCAGGAGGATTATTCTAACAAACATATCAGCTAAGAGCATGGGGAGCTTTGAAGACAAGAACAAGCAGTTCGTGCTTGATTCCAAAAAGAAATGGGAAGTGGAAATGTAGTGATCTCAAGTAGACATGAGAGGCAAATGAACTTATTTTATAAAATAAGCATATCATACATTACACTTCAATTAATATAGGATGATGTGAGATCCTGTCCAGCACATATGTTTAATGAACTAAGAAAACAGATTTGAACTGCACGTGGATAGGCACTTGCCTTTTAGCTTAACAAAAAACAATATGGCAGAGGTGTATAAAGTTCTATATGGTATACAGAAAGAATTGTGAGAGATGGGATTCTTAAAAAGTTATTTTTTAAAAAATCCTTTCTCAGAATATTAGAATCTGAAACCCCCAAAGAATATGAATTGTGGGAGATTCGGGACAGATGACTCCTTCACAAAGAGCATCATTAAACTGTGGAACTAGCTTCTACAATGTGTAACAATGGCTAAAAATTTGGATATTTTGAAAAGAGAAATGGGTAAATTCATGGAGGAAAAGCCTAGCTGTCACTTCTGGTCATAATGTCTACTCTGTTACAAAGCTTTAAAACTTACCTATTTTCTGGCATCAAGGAACTTGGTCTCACCCTACTGTCTTCTCTGGCATGTCTTACTCCTGAAGCACAACATGCCAGCACCTAACAGGCTCTATAGTAGACCTATTTACCATTTGGTCAGCTCAGGCTGTGTATTCTGAAAGGAATCCTTTGATCATTGTTCTACAAATAATATTAGAAAAATGTTCTGCTTTTGAAGTAAACCACTGACATTCCAGTAATTCCTTTTCATAGACATGTTATTATCTTGTGGTAGTATGTTTTGAATGCTGTTTGTTTGTTTATGTGTGTCAAAACATTCAGAAGCTAATCTCACTTTTTCAGGCTGTCTTTAAAATTAATAGCAGCTGTTCATGATTAGATAGATAGATGATAGATAGATAGATAGATAGATAGAGTGAGCTACTATGACTTGTTTAAATACACTGGAATTGAAGTTTTTGCTTCACCTTTCATAAAATGATCTTATTCTTTATTTCTTCCATTTCATGCTGTTTAATGTATACCTTTTGATGAGGTTTAGATTTCTGCTAGAGGAAGCACACTGATTAAATAAATCACTTCATTGAACTCAAACTCATATCTTTTCCTGACTATTTATGCTGCCTTTCCAGAATCTAAACTATGCACAAATAATGGGACTTGATTCAAAGGTAAATCAAATGTGTCTCTATTGTTTTTTTCAAAGTGATTAACAAAGCACTGTTGGGAAAGCAAGCCGCCTTCAAATGCCATCACCAGAAGGACAGAATCAGTGGCATTATCTGACAGACAAACTCATGATCTCCTCTTTGCACCAACCATCAGTTCCAGGCTCACCTTTTAAAGTTCTCACTAGAGCTTGGAAACATTACTTTTGGAACTGTAAGTTCCAAAATCCCACAGTCAGCATGGCCAGTTAGAGTGGGGCATTGTGGACAAAAGTGGCCCCAGAAATCACCTGTGAAGGAACTATGTCACCTTTGCTATAATAACACTTGTTAGAAATATTGTTCTGTTTTCTTTGAACTTGAACATTATTTGCTGCAGCAAACTAACAGTGGTATGGTATTTTCTGCACCCATCATATCCATAATGTCTTGCTCTGTGCAGCAACCCCTCAGAGGAAAGCCCCGAGGAAGCATGATGAACAATCACTTTCCCACTGTGAAAATGGCAGTTGTATTTTATGGCACACGAACTATTGCAGCCATGGTGGCAGTCCAGGGGTTAGCAGACAGGTGTCAAAACCTGCCATGTCTTCTATTCTGCTACCTGAGCCATGTGGTTCAGCCATGTGGTTCATTGTGACTTATGTTAAAGCTGATCCTAGCAGTACAACAGCAAAAAGAGCTAGCATTCTTAACCTGTGAGTTACATGATCAGGTATTTCTCAACTGTGTTCTCAAATAGTTGATCATAAATTGGAATGGTAGGTCACTGGGACAAAAGTTGGGATGGTTGTATAATATAAACAACAACAAAAAATGCAGTCTACTGTACAGATTTTTAAACTAGTCATATACACTTTATACACTTATACACTTTATTAGAGTAACTGGCTTTTTATACTAACATAGTATAGTTTTATAATTTAAAAATAGTTTTAAAAATCAGAATGCCATAAGCCTCTGGCCAGTTGAACAAAGCATACTCTCCTTCTTCCATCTATGTCAGGGGTCAGCAACCTTTTTACCCCAGGGGCTGGGAGGGGGGATGGCGCTGGTGCCAGGTGCATGTGTGCATGCCTGTGTCCACATGCATGCTTACCCCCACGCATGCATGTGCATGCGTGCTCATGTGGGGGTGCCATTTTGTAAGGCCCAAAGGTGCCATGCACATGCGCACGGTGCCGTTGAGCATTCCAAAATGGCGCTCTGCATCACGCGTGCATGCACACATGATGCGGGTTGCCATTTTGGAAGGCCCAACGGCACCTGCGCCATGCAAATTTGCATGTCGCAGGCACCATTGGGCCTTCCCAAATGGCGTTCCGCATCAGGTGTGCATGTGCGCGTGATGCAGGCACCGTTGGGCCTTCCCGGCACCATTGGGCCTTCCAAAATGGCACCCGCTGCCATGCACATGTATGCACGACAAAGAGCACCTTTGGGAAGGCCCAACGGCACCTGCGCCATGCGAATTTGCATGGCTCCAGTGCCATTGGGCCTTCCAAAATGGCTAGCGATTTGTGACTAGTTACTTTTAAGCTCTGTTTCTTCCTAAGCCATATATCAGTGTGGCCAAGAAAAGGAATGTAAAGCAGGGTTGTGCAGATAAATGAACTAAGCAGATTGTATCAGGATCAGAATCAGGATCAGTGGCTCCTATTAAGTTCTATTACAGAAATAAAGTGTACTGACATGACCTTGTGAGGACATAATTTTTCAATGCAGAAGGACAAACAATATAAGCATGGATGGAAAGTAGGCATCTAAAGTGTCCACTTGGCTTGGATCAGTGCTTTTTGATAGCCACAAAATGACATTTTATAGAAATTATGTTCTTAAAATGTAGATGAAATCATTATGCTCAATAAAATAAAAATCTGGGCAATAACAGCTGGTTGGGGACCTGGTTGTTGTTATTGTTGTGTGCATTCAGTTTGTTTTTGACTTATTGCACCCTATGGCAACAGTATCATGAGATTTTCTTTGTGGTTTGCCTTTGCCTTCCTCTGTGGCTGAGAGAGTGTAAATTACCCAAAGTCTCCCAGTGGATTTTAATGACTGAGCAGGGATTCAAATTCTGGTTTCCAGAGTCATAGTCCAATGCTCAAACCACTACACCATGGTGGCTTCTTCCCACCATATTTGTTGTTAACTGGCTTCACATCGACCCTGACTCATGGCAATCCTGTGGATGAGACATATACAAAGCCCCCCCCCCCCCCCCCCCCCATACTCCATTGCTCTGCTTAGTTCCTTCAGATTCAGGCCCATTATCTCCCTGATTTGGTCTATCAATCAGTCTTCCTCCTTTTTCTTTTACCTTCTATCTTTTCTTCTTTTCTTCTACCTCTCTTTCCTAGCACTATTGTCTTTTCTAATAAGTCATGCCTTCTCAAGATGTGACCAAAATATGACAGCCTCAGCTTCATCATCTTGGCTTCCAGGGAGATTTCCAGCTTGATCTGTTCTAGGATCTATTTGTTTTCTTGGCCAGCCACAGTATCCACAGCATTCTTCTTCAACACCACTTGTGTCTCTGGGATATCTTTCTTCATGTATGGCTGGAGTCTTATTTGAAGAATTTTGAGAATAATTTTGTTTAATTGTTTTGTTAATGTGATGGTCTTAGAGTTTCTGCAACATTTTGTGTCTTTTTTTGTGTAGATGGGGATGTATATTGATCATTTCCAGTCTGTTGGCCACCTTTTTGTTTTCCATATTTGTTAGCATATTTTAGTTAGAACTAGAGTTGATTCTGTCTGTGTGGACAGAACATACATACTCCTAAACTGATCCCATCTAGCCCTTGGTTGGCCTGTCTTCTAGAAATATTGTTATGATTATAACAAGCATGTGAAAAGATTAGATATATTCATAGATAATAGGTTTGTTTATGCAAACATACAAAATGTTAATTAGTTGCAGCTCATGATAAGTAACCCAGTCCATGTGGCTGGATGAGCTTGGACTAGGCACTGTCTCTCTAAAGTTGGTGTGAGGATAAAGTTAAGAGTGGGACAGTTATGTATATTGCCTTCAGCTCCCTGGAGGAAACTGGGATATAAATAGAAGAATTTTTTCTTCTTCTTCAGCTTTACATAATGTTTCAAATACTGAAAAGCAAAAGTAAAATCATATTGGCAAAGATAGGCAAGGGCCAGCTGAGAACAAGTTATTTGGAGGACCTTGTCTCCCTTCACGA
The DNA here is from genome assembly GCA_020142125.1 of Phrynosoma platyrhinos. Classification (NCBI taxonomy): domain Eukaryota; kingdom Metazoa; phylum Chordata; class Lepidosauria; order Squamata; family Phrynosomatidae; genus Phrynosoma; species Phrynosoma platyrhinos. Next base: position 136,496,946 of record CM034708.1, on the reverse strand, counting down.
GCTTCAGAACATGAAGATCATCAGGAGAGGCCCTTCTCTCTTTTCCACAACCTTCTCAGGCTTGTTTAGTGGGAACAAAGGAGAGGACCTTCTTGGTCGCTGCTCCCAGGATCTGGAATTCCCTCCCAGAGAGGTCTGGATGCTCTCCCTTTGGTGGCAGATAAAAAATGTTCTTGTGCCATCAGGCTTTTAAATCCTGTGCAAGAGTCAGTGTGGCATAGTGGTTTGAGTGTTGGACCATGGGGCTAAACAGACAGCCCCTAAGTGGCTGTGTCCCACTGCTCCTTTCCTTGTTGGATCAGGCCATGGCAACTGCATGCCGTGGCCCCAATCCAGCACTTTGCCACGCTAAAAAGAGCTGGCAAACACAACATTTAACAATTAACACTACACACATATCTTCCTTAAATATTATTTATTATTCCTTGGTTCTTCTTTCTTCCCGGTTCTCCTTTTCATTTCCATCACTTTTCTCGTTCATTATTCTTCATTTTCTCTCTTACTTATTACTTTATTGAGAGTTGATGTATCTTTTATCTTAGTTATTCTGTCTTTATCTGTCTGATATATTTCTTTACCTCGGTATTTCTCTTTTTGATTAATATAAATATATATTTTTCTCATTTTTTATTGTTTTTTTATTTATAACTCATTCTGATATATACGCTCTGCCACTTTTTCTCTTAATGTTCTACCTATTTCTCACATTATATCTGCTCCTACTATTTTTCAGTTCTTTTCTGGAAGTTGTTTTGTTATTTTCTTTATTTGTAGTTTTTCATTACAGGTTCCCACAGTTGTTGTTTTTTTTTTATCTTGTCTGTTGGTCTATCTTGTATCATTGCAGTTAATATATCCATTCTCATAGCCTCTTTGAGTTTTTTAACCCATTCTTCTAAAGTAGGGATTCCCCCCCCCCCCCATATCTTGCGTATACAATTCTGGCCATTGATATCATATATAATATAATGCAACCATTTTTTTTCCAATTTTCTTGTTTAATTTATTTGTCATATTTAGTAGTATATATTTGTATGTTATGCTCTGCAGATGTATCGAATGCAAATTAGAAGTTAAACAATATAACAATGATTATAATTAGGACTTGAACTTCAGTAAATAGAAGTTAGATTTTTGTTACAATATATACAATTAGAATACATTCAACATAGGTTTATGTTGTTTTGTTTTATTGTTTTGTTTTTTGTTAGTAAGAGCTATGCTCAATTTTAGGGATACTTAGATAGATGTTTGATTGTAACAATGTGTCTATGTGTTCTTATGTTTTAATTAATAAAATATATATTTTTTAAAAAAGCTGGCAAATGCCACTCCTTGTTGGAGTGGAAACAGTGCGTATGAATGCTGCAAAAGAGAGTGCCCTGATGCCACCCACCATCTGTCTGCATGAGCATCATGAGGACATTGTGGGGTAGGAGTCGGGGCAGCTGGCATGTGGTTGCCACGCCCCTGTTCCACCCACAGGACAGCCCTTGTGGCCAGTCTGTACAGGGCCTATGACTCTGGAGACGAGGGTTCAGTTCCCTGCTTGGCCATGAAACCCACTGGGTGACCTTGGACAAGTCACATGCTCTCTGCCTCAGAGGAAAGCAATGACAAACCCGCTCTTAACAAATTTTGCCAAGAATACTCCATGATAGATTGACCTTAGAGTCACCATAAGTCAGAAACTACTTGAAAGCACACAACAACAACACATTCAGATTTTAAAGTTTGTATAAGAGTTTTTTTTTACTTTTTTAATATATAATGTTTTTAACTTTTAAAAATATTTAATTGTTTTTTAAAGTTTGTATCTACATTTTAATGCTTTTGCATTGCTTTTAACATGCACTGTTTTAAATTTGTTGTTAGTTAACTTGAGTCCCTATATCAGAAGAAAAATGGTGTAACAACAACGCAATAAGACATCCTGAAGCTGGACTGTGAGTTCAAATCCTTTCCAGCCTAAGGATACTGTAAAATATTCAGGACTAACCTCATCTTAGCCTAACTTTATGTTGACATAAATAAACAGTTGATAAGCAGTGTCTCTGAGTTACAGAAAATATGGATCTTATGTAAATAGGCCTGCCATCATGTTGCCTGTTCTGTGTTCCCCCTCCAGTTCTTATGCTGACAGAGATTAGCAGTGTTCTCTGTCAGCAGATCTCTGAAATCAAATGGCAAATGAAAACTGTTGCCAATCCTAACCTACTACAACCCCTACATCTTTGAGTTAGGACTACACAGTACAGTGTGATGCTGAGGTGGCAGAATTCTGGATTGTATTATACACTTCAAACTGCAAGGGTATTTTTTATATCTTTACCATTGCAATAACTTAAAACTTCAGCTGAGCATTTAGAAATAGAGTTTAGGCAACTAAAGAAAAGGGGCAGACAAAACTGTCAAACAAATGCAAACACAGGAAATATAGTTCTAGGTGTGAATGATTTTAAGTATTTCACTTGCCTCATTAGCAGAAGTTTGGGGACTGAAGGAAAATTGAGTGGGGGATGAATTTTTATTTGGGGGGAACATTTTCCTCCCCCATAGTTACATTTCTGTTCTGCCTAATGGTAGGGCCAACCTATGGTGGGGTACATCAAATTTTAAATTGTTGACACCTATATGGGAAGTCAGCTTAAATGGGATTTCTTTTCTTAAATCAGGGGGGTTGCAGACTGCCAGAAATAGTGCAAATTGAGTCCACTTTTAGGGTTAGGGTTAGTGCTAGAGAATCATGGGAATTGTTTTTTTCCTGAGACATTGAGCCTTCTCTGTCAGAGAGCTCTGGTGCCACAATAAACTACAGTTCCCATGATTCCCTAACCCTAACCCTAACCCTAACCCTAAAAGTGGACTCAATTTGCACTATTTCTGGCAGTCTGCAACCCCGACTCTTTAATCTAAGAATTTGGATTCACTCCAAGCTTATAAGATGCAGACTTTATTATTCTATAATTCTCTCATTAAGGCCACATGGCAACTGTCTTTGCTTTTCCAGATCCAATCAGAAAATCTGGACTTTCTAAACTTAGTCCAAGACATTCCAACAAAACTGGTCTAGATGGTTCAGACACAAACATTGGAGAGTAGAAAGACAACAAACTAACTCAGAGTTTGGAAAATTGCTTTTTAAAAGCAATCTATTCTGTTCCTTGTTACAGTATGTAAAAAGTAACCCATTGCTGTTACCAATTACAATGATGAAAGAAGTTAACTTGTGACATTCTTCTTATGCTGGGCACACTACTTTTCCACTCTTTTCAGTCACTTTGGGCTACTCTGCCCTAAACTTCAGGGGAGGAGAAACCTCTCAACATACCTATAAATATTTACCTAAAATGTAACATTTGAATGTAAGAGGAAACCATTACTCATTACATCAATAAAGTAATTTTTCTCTTACTGATGGTGTTATTTTTGACATGTGGCTTTGTTACAACCTTGCTATCACAAAAAATAAGAAGCTACAGGCACCAGTGTTGCTTGTAATGCATTATTTCCAAGCTCTGATCTAATGAAGCATATTAATTATGTGAAATGGCCACTGTGTCTGGCAATTTGTCCCCCCCCCCAACACTGCATCAGAGAAAGAGATGGGATTACATGGGTGTAGAAATGGAAGAGGAAGAAATGAAAGTGTTGCCATTCCTTAAAAAAGAATTCTGGGCCCACAACTGAACATCTCCTTCAATCCCCAAATTTCTATCACTACAGTAAGTTAAAAATGCAGTTGAGTATTTAGAAAAAAAAAGTTTAAGCATCCAAAGAAGAGAGAAGATAAAATGACCAATGGAATGAAAAGATAAGAGCCAGAATTATGTTGGGGACTTAAATCTTTGTAAGTGGCCTTACATCTGCAGGAATTAGAATTAGGCAGTTCTATAATATCCATATCTAGTACAGGGCTGTGATTACATTACTGCATAAAAGAGCTATCAAAATGACTGATCTGCATTGGAATCAACGGACAACGGAACTAATGCACAACAGGAACAATGTGTGTTAGTCCTGAGGCACATTGTCCCAATGCACATCAGTCCTGTTGTGCATCAGGACACTGACTAGGGAGTGCTGATGCACATTTGTAGAGGCCAATTGTCAGAACTAGTTAAACTCTCCCACCAATTCAGTAAATCAGGTTTTTGTGGATGATCAGCAAGCTTTATTTCTAAAGTCAGAGAAATGTAGCTAGTAAGATGTTTTGGACAGAACTAAAGGCTAAGCACACATACATCAAACATAAGCATACCAAAATTGGCAGGCTCAAACTTTGCCCTGTCCTCAAAACAGTTGATACATCTTTGGTTGTTTTTCCTTCTTTCTCAGGCCATCCTTGCCTAGTTGTTTTAACTGTCACAGAAAGCTGATAACAGTGGCCCACCATGCAGAGAAGAAGAAGAAAACCTATGCATTCCTTTTACCAAGTGTTCAGTGAAGGCTAATTTTTTCTCAAGTCCTCTCCTTAAGGCTACATTAGTCTGTGTAGTTAAGCTAATTAAAATATATAAAATCATCACACATTTAGCCAGTTGCATAACCAGTAATCAGCAACTAACAACATATGTTTACCTACTTGTTTGACATGTATAATAAACCTGCATTCCCCCCTCCAATGGTAATACAAACAAGTTTCCACACATAATACCAGCTAATTGGAACAATATATCATATAATAATGAATCTATAGCTATATATAACTCTCTTTATATATATATATAAAAATGCATATATCAACAAACATATCAAGAGTTCTATACAAAGCATCAGATGACCAGGCTTCTATCAAATACATATTAGTTAGCACACATATCAGTTAGCACACATATCATATCAAATACATATTGTAGGGTAATTAAAGTTTCCTATGGCTTCAGCTTTTAGTAAGGAAACAGAAATATTTAAATATCAAAGATGTCAAAACCAAGCCTGTTAGGGTCTAGTTTTAAATCAGCAGAGTAGCAGAAATGTGTCTTTGTCTAAATATGCTTTCCTAAGAACTGAGACTGACTCAAAAACAAGCATGTAGCTTGTAGTTTGAAACAAAAGTTTACTAATGGCTTTAATCTATATATACATAAAAGCTATATCCTAATCTAGGTAGTGAATAGGTCAGGTAAAAAAGAAATTTTTATGTCACCATCTTTCCAAAGAAAGTTGAGAGAAGAGAAAGATGGAAAACATGCAGTTTAGTTAAAAATCTTTGAGAGAAAAATGTTTCTTGTCATCCAATATCATATTCATATAAAACAAAACATCCAAGTGAAGCATCATAACATAATATCATACCTTCAAGTTTAAACCATACATAGTATAATACCATACATCACAGTTGGATCATACACGTGATATATAACATGGTCCCACGGCACAATAATCAAAGTCGGATTACCCCAATCCTGACACCAATGTACATTGGGACACTTTTGCAATTCACTAACAGGGTTCTTAACACCACTCTAATTAGGAGCCATATCATATTACAAAAATAAGGCAACAACACAGATGCGGCTTTCTGTTTACTTCTCTACATGATGCCATAGCACTTCCAATTTCCATCAGAAGGAGAGGGGCATAGAAGCATGGCTTTTGCCAATGGATTTTTCAAGCATGATAAAAGGCATGCTTTTATGATTGTCTCCCTTGGTAATAAAATGGAAGTGCTTTGTGCATATGTGGAGAGGTAAAAAGAAAGCCACTTCTGTCTCACTGCCTCTTGTTTTAGAAGCTTATTGCACCACTTATAAAACCGTCTTACCTCTCCTGACTTAAATTTTAATTTGGGTGGCATCCAAACACTATCACAGGAATTTTGCTGTGGAATCCACTGCCTGGGTCCATCCCCACTCCCAGGAGTGCTCCAGTGGCCATTTTCTTAAGTTGGAAAACTCCCAATTTCAAAAAGAGGCACGCTGAGCACCCCTGGGAGCAAGAATGGACCTGTCCTGTGTTCGGGTGGCAGATTTGGCAGCAAAATCCCTGCAAAATTAAATTTAAGTTGGGAGAAGTAAGACGGTTTTATAAGTGGTGCGATAAACTCCCTACTTTTGTAATGTGATAAGGCTCTAAGTATATATAAACTTACATAATGTAAACCATGATAGAGAGTCCTTGCAATTAAATATAAGAGGCATGAATGATTTTTAGTGTCTCACTCTCTACAATGCTAGGACTTAAAAGAAATGGGAGGCAGAATTCTTACTTGTGGGTGTAATGCCCTCATCCTCACCCCATCTCAGCAACACCTTAAGAAGTTACCCCTTTCTTCCCCCATCACAAGTCTGTTTTTTCCTGCTTCTCAATGCAAGTTCCATAAAAATTGCCCTCCTGGAGCTGCCCTTGATGGACTGAACTTGCTCTATGGAAAGAGCTTGCCAAGAAACAGAATAAAACTGTTCACATATTTTGTATTTTTAATGCCTCCCCCCTTTCTTTTTCTTTTACTTTTTTTTTGCAAAAAAACAAAACCCCAGACATTAAATGTTTTGGTTCAGGGTTCATTTCCTCTACTCTCTTTTGCCACACATGTTAATAAAAGTTATGAGTGCGAAAGAGGAAAAAGCTGGGTCACAGCAAAGAAATTCTGGAAGTTTGGGGTACTGCTGGGCAAATTCCTCTTTTTAAAGCAAGCATTTCTTTTATACCCAGATCAAGTGAACTTGGCAGAGGCAAAGTCATTGATGCTAACAGTGTGTGACAGGAAACAAGGCCATGTGACTCCTATGTTTTGTAAGCCTAGCCCTTGTGTAAGATTACGGTACATTCTTTTCCAACGACTCTCACAGAAATTTGAACTTTTAATTAAAAGGCAACATTGAAGCATGTCCAATTCTGGCAGCCTTAAAAGTAGCTCTTTCCTTCCCTGATTAAAATGCATCTTGAGTCAGCATGTGACGGGATGCTTGTATAATTGGCTTCATTGTCTATTGTGTGTGTGTGTGTGTGTGTGTGTGTGTGAGAGAGAGAGAGAGATACATAACAAATCTTGGAGAATAGTACCAAAGCTTTTTCTAACTTTCCAAAAAGAAGCTTACAAGTAGCTAAAACTAGCCTTTCTTCAGCATGTGGTTTCCACTTTCCCCTCACTGTACCTCTGCTGCTTTCTCTTGGTTACTCTGCCTGTATGCACACACTCAAAATACATATTCACACACAAACATAGTATTTCAAAAGAAGTGTGTATTACAACTAACACAGAGATGGTGGAAGGGGAAGAAATGAGCTACAGTGAAGGAGAATGTAAAAATTGCACAATGAGGAGGGTCCCCCCCTCCCTGTTTGCCTATGAGCATTTTTACAGAAGGTTAGAAACAGCATTGTAATTGGTATCACCTTCCACAAGCTAGACTCATGAAAAAGGATTTGATATAGAATGACTAAAAATGAGACAAGAATCCTCTCAGGGGCATCAATATGATTCAACATCTTTTCTTCAAGGTAAGAAAGCACAGACAGTGCTTTCACTGATCGATGCCTCAATGCAAAAGCATCCATGCAGCAAAATGCCACATTTAAAGGAGATACTCACATATAATTATCTACTGTACACATAATAATTTAATATCAATAATTCAGGGGTGATACATGGTTTCTCATGCACCAGAAAGCCTGCAATAGTGCCAGTTTATCAGTATGATAACTATTATTAATGTCCTTTTATATGCATGGAATGTTTTCTAAATCATTCTTCCACTAATTGTTACTGCTGTTTATTACTACATGTATGGGTTTGGGACTTGTACTGAGATGCACAGAAAAATTAAACCTCATGCAAAATTTTGCAAAAATACTTTAACTCAGTGCGTTATACCCTAATACAGCCATACAGCCACGAGATCACATTGGCTAGCCACAACAAATTCTTCTCAAGTTAGACAGCAGTAGAGCTGATGGTATAGCATTATAAGACATGTCACACACACCCACACACAGAACCACACGTTAAGGTATTGTTTGTTTGATAGACCCAGTTCAGACTGTCAGAATACCATGCCGTCTGTGACAGGAGCATGTGCTTCCCTAGCATACTTGTGACTCATGCAAAGTTCTCACAAAGGTACCAGCATTATGAGTCATCACCACTATGTGAGGCCCATATATGGAGTATTTGTTCCTTTTCATCTTTACTGGTTCTATATACTGCCTTTCCTCCAATGAACTCAAGGCAGTATATGCTCAACTCTTCCTCTCCCTTTTTTCCTAGCCAGGTTAAGAGAAATTGAATGTTCCTCAGTCATCCAGTATCTCTCAGATTCAATCTGGATCTTTCCAAGTCCTAATCCCTCACTCTAACTACTACAAAACACTTGTCTGTGAGCCACCTTGGGTCTCTACGGGGACAAAGGTGACATACAAATAAATAAATAAATAAACAAACACACTGACCTCTGAACCATCATGATGAGCCAGATATCAGTGAAACCAATCTTGAATGGTGTTTCTGTTCAATCCTTGCAAACCAGTAGACCATCCATGTACGATGACATGCAAAGTGAGATAAGCTACCCCTGAAATCTGGCCTGATTCACCATTAGAACCAAGCCATGGATTCTTCTGGCTCAGAAAAGGAAGTGGCAATTTGTTCACTCCAACTGTTAGTACTGTTGCTGATGAGCTGAAGAAGTAAGCATGAAATGGGCAATCTAGACAAGAAGACAGGACTTTGTTGTTGCATAAGGAATGGGAAAGCTGGAAAGTAAGGGGAGACCATAGTGCAATTCAGCCAGTGCTTCAAAAGCTGGTTGCATCCTGAGGTCAGGTTCTAAATAATAATTATTTTTTTAAAAAAAAAATTAAAATTTTCATATAATTTATATACCGTATTTTTCGCCATTTAAGAT
>CM034708.1:136457618-136476608 GCA_020142125.1 Phrynosoma platyrhinos | reverse complement strand
CGCATCCGGCCCCCAGGCCTTAGGTTGCCTACCCCTGCTCTACATTATCTCTAAGAAACACCTGTAGCAAGTAGATTTTTATTTAAGACTGTGTACAATACCCACAACATTAAAATGTTTCTTTGTCTCCATTCTTTTTTGTGGGGAATGAGTGCTTTATGTCTGGTATGACACTATGCATTCTAAGATATGATGTCTTAGCAGACATAAAGCTGCTAATAATTTTCATTGTTTTAGTAATATTGATGGTTTCTTCTATATTTATTGCAAAAGCAAACATGTTCATTATTCTTCAGAACCTTATAGGTCTATTTGTAACATTCAAACAAAAACAGCAACATTTTAAAAAGTACATTCAATATATAATTATTTTCTGAATTAACTGTAATTTTAGTACATTAGGCATGATACTTTTATGCAAGCCAAGTTATAGCTAATGCGTTTTATGTTCCTAAGGTTATAAAGTGCCTCTCCAGCCCTAAAGGTTGTTAATATGCCATATTTTCTAATTTTTTTCTGAATATTTCCTTTTTTTTTCCTCCTAAGAAGAATAAAAAAGGGAGTGGGTTCAATCTATGGCTTCAACATTTTTGGAAATTTACAACCCTAAACATCTCACCAAGGAACAAATGCAGAATGCAAACTGGTGACCTGTAATTGGTTAGAAAAACCATTGGGTTATCTTGAGGGTGAGTATCATCACAACTTTATACCTTCTCTTTCCAAAAGGATGGTTTTAGCCCTACGTTTTGTGTTATGGTTGTTGTTGTTATGTGCCTTCAAGCCATATCCAACTTAGGCAAACCTATCACAGGGTTTTCTTGACAAGTTTCTTCAGAGGGGTGGTTGCAATTGCCCTCCTTTGAGGCTGACTGAGAGTGACTTGCCCAGGGTCACCCAGTGGGATTCTATGGTCAAGCAGGGATTTGTAGTCCAATGCTCAAACCACTTTACCATGCTGGCTCTCACAGTCTTTGCTAGTGTCTTTAAGCAGTAGGCACAGACTGCTAGAAGGCCTTTTAAACTATTATCTACTGATTCTATTTAGGATTCTTGTTTAATTGTCCTAATGGCTAATTTTCCTTGTAGTGGGGAAATTAGAGACTTTGGGGTCCTAATGAGCTTCCCTGTGACACATCAAAGAGTAAGAGACAGTTGGTCCTTGGAAAAGGAGAGAGATGGAGAAAGACTGAGAAAGAGCAAGCATCTGAGGATCAAAGCTATCACTCTGATGGGAATTTAAAGCAGTGGCTTAATTGACCATAAGAAACATTTTCCCTTTTCACTAATCTGAATTTCCCTGAGCTGCCAGAATTGCAGATGAAAGTGAGAAGCATCCTTGACCTCCTCTGACAAGCAAAATGTTTTTTCTCTCTCATGTGTAGAAAGGAAGGTATTTTGGGAATGATTTACAAGGTCTGGGAGCTGCAAAGAAAAGGTGTCAGAAAACTGCATTCCAGCTATTTCATACTCTACTGCGTCTTGACCCATAAAGAGATGTTAAAGAACACTTCAGTGCTTGTCAGCTTATATACCATCCAGAGCCTACCTCTCCTGATGTGAATTTATGTGCAGCAGCAGTACAGGGAAGTTTCTTACCTGCCTTGAAGTAAAACTACTGCCCATTTTTTACAGGCCCTATGATGTTTATGAAGAGGGTTAGGGGGAGTGGAGGAACAGCCACTTCCTCCCCACAGCCAACCTCATCATGCCAGCCTGATACCACAGAAGACAGGGACAATGTTCCACTTCTACTTGTACCTGCTCTTCTGATTTTTAATTCCCTGCCCCTCACATCCCATGCTTAAAATGCTACCAGAGCAGCAATAATGGGAGATCACCTTTTCTGCCTGCAGACCTCCATCTCTGCTTATAAGAGAGACAGAGGTCTGCCACATCTAAGGGTCCCTTAGACATCATATCTTAGAATCTGAGATCATTCTCTTTATCAAGAAATTGATTAGATTAATCAGTTAAGTTTACTCAGATTAAATGAGCATCAGATATATTATAATGAATTCAGTTTAATATAAAGTTGTAATAAAACTGCAGAGAGCAAACACCATCTATCTTAGTTTGTATCTTATTCAGCCTATACACTTTGAGCATAGTATTAATTGTAGTGGGGTTTATATGTGTAATGTGCAGATTGTGTTGTTGTTGTTGTTGTTGTTGTGTGACTTCAAGTAATTTCTGACTTATGTTCAAAATGACCCATCACAGAGTTTTCTTGGCAGAATTTCTTCAGAGAGGAGTTGCTTTTGCCTTCCTCTGAGGCTGAGATAATATGACTTGCCCATAGTCACCCAGTAGGTTTCCATGGCATAGCAGGGATTCAAACTCTGGTCTCCAGAGTCATAGTCCAATGCTCAAATTACTACACTATGCTGGATGTATGTATGGCACCACAGAAGACCACATTGTGGAAAATGTTGTGTTACAGAAACAATTCCCAGAGATTGTAAACAATAAGACATAAAAGTGATTTATATCCCAGTATACATGGAGTACAGCAGAAACAAAAAGAAATGTATGGTTTGTTAAGAACATTTATGTATGTGTAACAGAGACTGTATGCACATGGGCCAAATAACATGTCCTCCCCCATCCTCACCTTGATCAGTCCAGAGGAAGCAGGGCTCAGTCCACAGTTCTGGTGCAAACTGTCCAGACAACATATGGCCAGTTTAGCACCAAACCCATGGTATACTACCCTTACAATGGATTTTATAATGTCATGTTTTGCTCCAAATCTTCCCAGAAGATCTGGAGTCCTCTGAAGTAACACTAGGTGGCTCTTTACAATACATCCCACTATGCCTCCCACTGACACTAGCATGCGGTGCTCACTCTTAGGTCAGAACAAGGTGTCCAAACATGTGATTGATTCTGGGCACTTTTTCTGACCTCAGAAGGAGCAACTCATATCAGCAGTGGCAGTGGCAGGTCGCACAGCAGGATGAGCATGTGAATAGCTGCCTAGCATTGCTCCAGAGTGCCCAGGTAACAAGGAGACTTTGGAAGCTTCAGGGCCAGAATACTCCCGGCTGCTCCCAGAATATTCTGCCCTGTGCAGACACAGCCAGAGTGATATGTGGTGTTCATGTATACCTCAAGTCTGGATAAATCAAAGGAAGTGCAACAGTTGTAAAGAAGCCTTACAATGTGTCAGGACAGCTTTAACATGATGCAGTCAAAGGAGCTCTTGAGACTTATCTTCTGAATTGTTCATTTTTTTTGTTTCTTAATCAATTACATCTATATGATGCCTTTCTTCCAGAAATGTCAAAGCACCAATGTGGCTCTCTTCCTCCCCTACTTTATCTTCCCAACAGCACTGTGAGGTACATCAGGCTGAGAGAGAGAGCAATTATTCATGTTTATCTTGTTAGAATCATGGCTTGACAGGGACTAGAACCTGGATCTTCTAAATCCCAGTCTATCATTCTAACCACTGCTTCATAATACTTCTTAAAACATGCAGCAGAAAGCAACAAACACACTCTAAAAAATACCATAACAAGGAAGAAGCAATAAAAGGTGTAATTGTTTCAAGCCTTGTCATTCCACACTTTCAGATACTGTGGAAAAGAACATCTGCCTCACAGCTCTGAGTCATTGGGTCATATATTGTAGCAAAAGACACAGCTCCAAAACACACTACAGAAATAATCCAGTTTGAGATCACTTTAACTGCCCTGGCTCAATGCTAGGGAAATCTGGGAACTGTAGTTTTGTGAGACATTTAGCCTTCTCTGTCAGAGAACTCTGGTGCCACAATAAACTACAATTCTCAGGATTCCCTGAGCCAGGGCAGTTAAAGTGGTCTCAAATTGGATTATTTTTGCAGTATGTTTTGGACCTGAGTTGTAGCTCACTGCCTCAGCAGAAACAATGGTGGCTGGTAGCTCCCATGTCAGTATGGCAGCGAATCCACTCCAGATTTTAATCTAAACTTGCAACAAACTAAAGCACTGAATCTATTTTAGGGGATAGCATTCAGTATCTGCACAGGTCATTCAACATTTGGGCTAAAACCTGGAACAGATTCCCTGTGTTCCTGACATGAGAGCTGTCAGCTACTACTAAGCAGAAAGCATATCTGCCCAGGCAAGTAGCTGTACCATTTTCTCAGCTCCTCTTCACGTACTGTAGCTCAAATATCCACTCAGCCATGGAAGTCCACTGGGTGATCTTGGGCAAATCACAATCTCAGCCTCAGAGGAAGGCAGTTTAACCTCCCTTTGAACAAATTTTCCCAAGACAACCAAATGACAGGTTTGCCTTAGGGTTGCCATATGTCAGAAACAAGTAACACAACAACAAATTATATATTCCAGTCAACAGTCTAGCTGCTGCAATTTGCACTAGCTTGAGCTTTTGAGTCATCTTCAAGGGCAGCCAAATGTAGAGAGCATTACAATAGTCTAATTGGGAAGATATAATGAACTGTTGTTGGCTAACTTATATCTTCTCAGGAAAGGCTACATCTAATGGACCAGCTGAAGGCACCCTAAGCCACAGAGTGCATCTTGGCCTCCAAGGTTCTAGATGTATCCCCAACCTATTCACTTGCTCCTGCAGCAGGGAGTATAACCCTATCCAAGACTGTTAACCTACACAGGTTTCATACACATGAAACAGCAATCTACATACCAGGATTCAGCTTCAGGGATCATTGCTCAACCACTCCATTATAATATCCAGGCCCTGCTTCAGCATCTGTGCGGCCCCATTTGACTCTGACAACAAGGAGAAGTAAAAATTGAGTATCATCAACATACTAATGGCACTCAGTACCCCCTCAACCCCTAATGACCTTATCCAGTGGCTTCATATGGGCACTGAACAGCAGGGCAAACAAGATAGAAACTTGTGGTACACCACAGCTTAATAGCCACAGGACTGAACAGGAGTCCACAACACCACTCTTTTGAGTGGCCCTATAGATAAGAGTTGAACCAAATTAACATGTGAGAAATCAAGTCCAATAAGATACCATAATGAATGGTAATGTAGGCAATTGAGAGATCCAGAAAGATTGACCTATCATTCACCCAAAGTAGGTCATCAGGCATGGCAACCAAGGCTGTTTTGGCATTGTGCCCTGGCCTGAAACCAGACTGAAATGATCCCAGATAATCTGTTTCCTCCAGGACCTTCTGAAATTGCCTAGCCATGACATGCTCAAGCATCTTGTCCTAAATGGAGGTAAACAGATATAAAGGAATCCTGTAGCACCTTTTCGAGACTAACAAAGGACTTATCTATATGGGCCAAATGAAGCAGTTTCCCCCTGTCCTCACAGTGACTTGTCTTCATGATGAAGGGCAAATCCACAATCCAAGTGTGGATTGTTTTTATGATGTAAGACCAGTTCTGCATCAGATTCAGCCCATCACTCTCTTAAACTTTTTTAAAAAGTTACCTTTTCTTTGAGATTTTGCAGGAAAACCCAGAGCACTCCATAGTGCTGCTATGTACAAACATATCCTTGTTGTGTCACCAGTGTTGCTACTGCTTGCACAAGTCATTCCCTCTAAGGTCACAAAGAGGCACCCTGGCATGTAATCAATTATGTGCACCTCATTGTGACTTCAGAGGGAGCAAATCACACCAGCGGTGGCAGTGCTGGCCAACACAGTGGGGACATATATGTAGACAACCACCCAGTATCAAAATAGAGTGCAGAAGTAATGCGGGGGCAACCAGGGCAGCCTGGAGTATTCTGGTTGGTGTAGATGAGCCCTGAGAAAAATCATTAATCTTTAATGGGCTCCTATCCACTCAATGAAATGCACAGTGGAAAGTGAATAACTGGAATTTATAAAACCTTTATACTAGAAATTTATTTTACGTAGACAAGAAGGTGCTGCAGGATTCCTTTGTATCCTTTTATGCTGAAACAGACTAACAGGGGTATGTTTTTGATATGAATGTAATTCCTCACTCTTTTTGAAGGAAGCCACAAATAATTTTAACAGTTTTTGTCTCACTGTCAGAAAGGGCTGGAACAGACCGGCCTGAAAACCCAGCCCTTGTGTGGCTTGGGGGTGTGATGTTTAGATGCCACATACACACACACCCAGGATGCCCAGAAGTTGCAATGGGCAATTAGATGGGGCCAGCTTCAAGCTGCTCCAGGGGCATGGCATTTAGACCTATGGAAGTCATCTTGGGGCTGTGTCAGGGCTGCCTAAAGCAGCTTTTTACTGACCCAAATAGGCTGGCTTTGGGGATAGATTGGGGCTACAGCATGTGTTTGCCATGGCTCTATGGCAACCAGCTCTATGGTGGCTGCAATCTACCCTTTTCAGGCAGTCTGTTCCAGCCTAAAGTCTTCAGAAATCATGCAATTCTTAAAGCCAATTCACAATTCAGGACTTATTCTGTGCAAAATTCACATGTGGCTGTTTTGCAGCCCCCAAAAAATCATTTTCAGTGCAGAAAATAATATTTCTCTACATCCACTTCTGGTCATGGCTTCGAGTTGTGCAGACGTGCAGTGGAGAGTTCTGGCTTCGGATCCAGAGCCAGCGGTGGCGTTTAGAGTCTCAAGCCACTGACAGCAGTGTTTGGAGCCTACAGCAGCTGCAATTCAGACCTCAGAGAAGGGGACTGGAAACCGGGGCTTGAAGGAGGATTCTCTAGAGTTCAAGAGGAAGAAGAGAAAGAGGAAGAACAGGCGATGAGCAACTGGGCTGGCTTAATAGGTAGCCCTGGAAAGTGCACTGGAAAGGGCACAAGCCTCCAAGTGACCTAAAAACCTTTTTGTTTATTTGAAGATACAAGGATTGAGAAACATTTGATTGGAGAGTGGGAAGGACTTCTATTTTTTTTTTTTTTTTAGCTTCAGTTGGAGTGCAAAGTAGGATAATATTATACTCTCTTTTTTTTGAAATTATCTCTATTATCTCAGAAAAAGACCTGGGAGAAGAGTGGAGATAACAATTTCAATTCTGAAGCTTTTGAAGTCACTGAAAGACTCCCATAATCATTTTGTGACCAGTTAGAAGTTTATAAGAGAAACCCCTCCCCCACAAGACTGTAATAATGATGGAGAATCTCGCTGACTTATTTGCTCTTCCTCTCTGCTAACACCTGGAGGATAATTACTAATTACAGAATTTTACTTTACGCTTCATCTACACTTGCGACGAATGAAACAGCTAGGACTCAATTAATGGGGGGGGACGGCAAAGAGGGAAATGCAGAAGAAGAGGGCATGAAGGAAACAAAAGGTTACTGGGGGAGAAGAAAGCAACTTAGAGCAAGACTCATAGAAACTACTCAACTCTCAAGACACCTAAGGACAAAGAGGGATCCTCTAACTCAAAAGAACCAATTTGGATGCAGTCTCTTAATAGTGAAAGTGCAGCACTCCAATGGTAAATATCAAACAATAGCCTACATAGCCCCCTCCTTAAGTGAATTGACTACAGTTAAATAAAGGAAGGGAAGAGAAGAAAGGGGAGGGAGGGAGAGGGGAGAAAGCAAAAGAGAAGAAAGAGAGAAAATATTCAAAGAACTCAGTCTGGAACCTCTAGCACTTTGCCAACCTACAAAGAACTTGGGTGGGCTGTTTAAAGAAGTGACTGGTTACCAGGTACTGACAAAATTAACTGTATCGAGTACTTAACAGAAAAACTAATATACTCAAAACATTATATAATCAATGTGAATAGTGGTGGGATAATAGATAATTGAGTTGCTTACTGACACAAAAGGTACAAATAGGTGACATAATACATGTGTTAACTATATCTTGTTATATTAGCTAATTCAAAACAATAGAATTATTCTATGTGAGCTTTAACAGAAACGTTGCATAATTGTACAGCAGATTCTTTGTTTAATTTATAAGCTTAGAGATGGTTACCTCTGGAAGTTGTGAAACATAAGAAAATGTTGCTGTTATAGCCTTCATTACCCTCTAACTCTAAATTGTCAAATAACTGTGCTTAAGAGCTGTGAAATAAGTGTGTAATATACAGAAACTAATTGACAGAACCATTAAAATAAAAGTAAGGGAGGAAATTATGACTAATTATAATAAAACACAACAAACAAAAATACAAATAGTGAACAGAAGGGGATAGATGGACATATCCACAAAACAAATGGACCTTCTGCAAATTCTCATTGAAGAAATGCATAATTTCAAGATGAAAATCAGACAAGAACTACAAGACAATCATAAAGAAGCTAATGACAATCTTAATAAAGGGCTTGAAATTTTGAAAAGAAATTAAACTCAATAACCAGTGAAATCGCATCTCTGAAAGCAGAAGTGACAACGTTAAAAATTAAGACTTCAAATCTACAGGAAAGTACGAAGACCATTCTAGACAGATAAAAATTGGAAGAGAATATCTCCTTAACACAAGAACTATGATATCAGGAAAGATGTCTCAAGTTTAGGGGAATTCCAGAAGCAACACATGAAAATCTATATAAAAGCGTAATTCCGCAGCTGGCAAGGTATGCTGGAATTCCTGAGAATGAATTAAATAACAATGTTGACAAAATTTTCAGGATAAATTCCCAATTAGCTAAAGAGAGACAACTCCCAAGAGACATAGTAATTTGTTTAACAAATACAAGAACTAGAGAAGAAATCCTTCAGAAAAGTTATAAAGACAAACTTATAATCAATGGAAATACAATAGGTATTTTCAAGGACATCCCAATGACCATACTAAAAAGGAGACAAGAATACAGGACATTTACTCAATTACTATCTCAACACAAAATAAACTACACATGGGACAGGTTAGAAGGTGTTTTCTTTATTATAAACAAAAGATATTCCAAATAAATTCCAAAGAAAAGGTAGACAGTTTCAGTAAAAAACTTCAGAAACAACACATAGAAGAAGAGGAAAAGAAAGACGAAAAAAGGATAGACATAAAAAGGAAAAAATGCAAGACAGTATGGAAACAAGAACCAAAGTAAAAGAAAAAACTGGGAAATCAATTAGAATAGTAGAAACAGTAAGAACAGAAGATTCTGAGGAAGAAAGGAAAAGAACAGATGTAGAAACAGGAAGAGAATCAGGAAAAGAAGGCACACTATCAGATAGTAAAGAAGAAACAGAAGAAGAGGACAGCTTTGATCTTTTGTAACATATAAGATTTTAAATTCTGTAATGAAAATTAAAATATGCTCCTGGAACATTAAAGGGATTAATGCTATACACAAAAGAAGACGTATTTTTCATTATTTAGGAAAAAAACATTTTGATATCTTGTGTCTACAAGAAACTAAGATTTAAAAAAGATGCAAAATATCTTAGAAATTGGAAATTAGGACAAACTTTCAGTTCAAACAATGAAAGGGAAAAGGGTGGCGTAGTGCTTTATATACAAAACAAACTTATTGCAAAGGAATGTTTTAAAGATGAGGAAGGCCACTATATTGGGGTTAAAGTAAAAATTCAGGATACTGATGTTTTGGTAACAGGAATATATGCCCCAATTAATAATAAACCCTCTTTTTACAGAAATCTAAAAAAAATAGATCAAGAAAGAAAACATTATTAATATCTTAAGGACAGGAGACTGGAATGGGGTAGTAGAGCCATTAAGAGATAGAAAATCCACTAGAAAAATCAAAAGAAATCAAGGGAAACTACCTAAATCCTTTTTTAACTTATGTGAACAATTTGAGTTAGAAGACATATGGGCAAAATTATATGGAAAAACACCAGGATTCACATTTTATTCTGAGCAAAATAATTCTGCCTCCTGTATAGATATGTTTTTGGCAACAAATACCCTTTGGGGGAAAAATAGGAAAAGTGCATATACTGTCACAGAATCCGATCATAATCCAATATACTTAGAATTAACAGTGGATAGAACTAAATACAATTGGAGATTAAATGAAAACCTCTTAGCAGACAAAGATTTCTTGGAGAAGTTGAAATGCCAACTTAAACAATTCTTTCAAGATAATATTAGTTCTGAAATAAAAATGCACACCGTTTGGGATGCTAGTAAGGCATTTGCACATGGCCTTCTTATACAAAGAGGAGCTTATAATAAAAAAGAAAGAATGAGGGTACAAGAAAAAATTGAAGAAGAGATACAATTAAAATAAGCTGAGTTAAGGCAAAATCTAACATCAAAAAAGCTAAAAAACAATTGAAATTGCTCAAAAGGCAATTAAAAACAACAAGACAAGTGGATTTTTTTTTAAAGAAGGCGAGACAAAGGAACTTTGAGTTTACTAACAAAAATGGAAGGTGGCTGGTGCTAAAACTAAAACATAACAGAAGAAAGAACTTAATAGAAAAAAATTCAAGATGACACTGAAGTAGTAACAACTCAAGAAAAGATCAAACTTAAATTTTTGCAATATTACTCTAATCTATACAAAAAGGACCATCACAAGAAGGAAGATAATATGTTAACAACAAGCATTTCAGATAAAAAATGGGATAAGATATCCGAAGATGATTTGAATAATCTTAGCATGGAATTGCACTAGCTTGAGCTTTTATCTTCAATGGTAGCTAAATGTAGAGACATTACAATAGTCTAATTTGGAAGATACCAGTGCATGAACTGTTGTTAGCTAAGTTATATCTTCTCAGGAAAGGCCACAACTAATGGACCATAATGTTATTTATTTCACAAAAGGTATTTTTTTTCTTGTGCAAAAAATACTGCAACTAGGATTTATTCTACGCAAAATTCACCTGGGCTGTTTGGCACAGAAACAATAAATGCTGTCTCCCATGCAAAACAATAATATGCAACCAATGGGAAGATTCTCATCAATCCAAGATTCTTCTTGTTACATGGTTTCTCAATACTCCAAAAACATTTTTACCATTTGGTGAATATTTTGGAACCTATTCTTTGAATACCACCAGGAATATATTTGTGATAGAGTAATTATTCTCACACATCTCTGGATCCAGGGAGGTTCTCTTTAGGAGAGGGCTTCTGCACCTATTCAATCAATCCATGTCATCGAGATCTTATCAGCAAGCATTAAGCTTACATATGGACAGATGGACTGATTCAAGAGTCCTGTCTGCATTAATACTCTGTAACATCTGAGACCAGTTCCAAGAAACTTGTCCAAGGAACACTAGACACTTCCCCAGATGCTGAGATAATTCTGCAGTGGCAGCTTGCATTATGTTGTTATTGTTTGTCTTCAAGTTATTTATGACTTACAGTGACTCTAAAGTAAACCTGTCACAGGGTTTTCTGATCTTGTGAGTGTGACTTGCCTATGGTCACTTAGTGGGTTTCCATGACTGAGTAGGGCCTCTCCATGGTCTCCAGAGTCATCATCCAATGCTCAAATCACTATGCTGAGCTGGCTCTTTAGCTTGCATTATGTTGGTCATCCAGTCTTCAACAATGGAGACAGGTCACTGTTCACTACATCTGAGTGTAACAGACAGGTTGGGGGAGGAGTGAAGGTTTTCTAGCACACACAGCACTATAAACCTTCTGCCTCTCAATTTCTGCTTCCATCTCATTCTGCTCAATGGTAGGACTAGTCCTGGAAATGTGATTAACAACACAGAAAGTACTACATAAAAATGGCTTATAGTGTGTAAGAACATAACTGAAAGTTGCCTCTATACATGTGCCTCACAAAAAAATAAGAGGAAAAATATTAATATTTGCACATGGGTGTTTTTGAGAAGCAGAATGAAATGTGAGGAGAACTGAAATCAGGCAGTGGCGCTCTCTTGAGAGATATCAGAATAATGGGACACAGAAAATAACCATTGCTGTGTAATATAAGAGAGCATTTATTACTGCTATCTGTTGTTAATATACTCCACTGGTATTCAGGTGATAGATATGAAGGATGTAATTACCTAGATTATACATGGCTAGCCTCGTGTGATCTTTGATACTATTTTAAAAAAGAAGATAACTATAAGGTCAAGAGGCTTTTCATCCAGAAACGGGAATATTTAGTTTTAGAATAATTTTGGAACACAAAAGCTTTTTAAAAAATATACCAGGAGCAGGCTTTTGTATGAATTCATTTGTAGTGATTTGGACACTGTAAAAGAAAAATCTTCAGAGACCTCCCATCTGTTAAATGACTTGGATTGTGATAAAGGTAAAAATGCTAATCAGATACTCAACATGAAACATAAAACCTGGATGATAAATGAATGGAATATTTTTTTTAAAAAAAATGTGATAAGCCTACTCAGAGGTTTTCTGCAAAACATTATTACCCTCAAAGCATACATGGCCAGAGCATGGTGGGAAAAATGGACCATAACTCAGAGAACCACACAGCCAATATTGCTACTAACTACACAAGAATGACTAAGGAGATTATTGCACTAGCACCCATAATGTTCTGATTGAGTCCCAGAAATGCTCTGTAAACTAACAACATGGGAACAGGTGACCACATTCAACTAGTGATAGCATGATGTTAATATTATGAGAACAAATACTATCACACAGCATTTGCTGTGGTAGAGGTAATGGCACTCACATTGTTCTTAACCCATCCCTTTTTTGTGCATGTGTACTGTTGCTGTGAGGTTTGTAGTACTGTGCCTGTACATGAAGTCAATCATGTGATGAAAGGGGACCAATCAGAATACAAAGATGGATTGAGACCAGGTAGGATTATACCACACACATCACCTAGAATGACCTGAAAGCAACCATGCTGGCTGAGAATGGCATTTTCCCATTTTCAGCTGGAATGGGTACGGGATGAGTACTGAATAAGAACGGGGCTGTGTGATAACATTTGTTCAATTCAGTTTACATCCCATACCCAGAGTGTTAGGAAAACGCTGTATTATAATCTCCTAAGTAGCTTTGATGGAACTGATTTGCCATAAAAGAAGTATGTTTGTACTTTGAATATACTTATTACAGTTGGTATACCACTCAAATGATGATTCTCAGTAAACATTCTGTGATATGAAGCTGGGTTTCAATCCCCCCCAAAATAAATATAGAACTAATTCACTGAGCTGTTTCAAATATTTTTCCAAAAGGAATAGGGCCAGCCAAAATATTTGGACAGCTGGACAACCAGTGAAAGCACCCCCTTTACAGCCATTCATGTTCAACTTTGTCTTTAAAGGTAGTACCACCATGATGCACAGGACTGGAAATAGGGCCAAGATGAAGGGTTCTGTTCTCCTGCATTTGCCAGTGCATGCAGCAGATGTCTGAAAAAGGCCTCTAGTTGCACAGGTGACCTGAAATACACACATTGATAAAATACACATACTGATCCAGCCCATTGCTATCAGATTGAATGGTTAGAAGCTAGAGCCACTAGATAACAGAGAGATGCAACTACAATTTACCTCTCTGTCCCCCATAACATGTGTAAATGCTTCCCAGTACTGAAATGCATTTTCTCCCTACTCACTCAATATCATTGTTTGCTATTAACAGTGACAGAATCACAACATGTGGTTAGCATTCCAACACTTTTTGGGAAGGAGGAGATAATTCAACATACCGGTAGATACCATTTGAGAGTTATTCCTGGACATTTCCAGCATCAAAATCAAGTACTTCTAAGTTCCACACCAGATCCTGCTTGATCTTGGAGGCTAAGCAAGCCTTGAATGGGAGGCCACCAACAAATATTAGGTGTTGTATGGAAAGGACAGAACTGGCAAAATCACCTCTTAGTATTCTATAGTATGAGTATGCCAAAGAAAACCTTGAGAAATTCATGGGATTGTCATAAGTCAACAGGTAACAAGAAGACACATACACGCACACAAGTTCCATGGGAGAAAATTAAGGTCATTTTAATGGGTGATTAAATCATATTTGCTAGGAAGTAACTTGAATGAGCTCTTCCAAGCAAATAGCATGCTATTTGACTCTGTTTCCTGTTACATACCCTACACCCCTCTCACACTGAATATGAGGATTCATATTTTCATATTTTGATATCCAGATTCAGACATGTTTTTAAGAGGCCATGATGACCTTTGAAACACTAGGAAGTTTCACATGGGAAAGGCATGCTGGCTCAATGACATGTGATAGACATAGATAGCACTAAATAAGGTTAAATGGGTTTTCTGATTACTCCATACTCCCCAGGCTTTCAGCATATTCTCTCACAATAGGGACCGAGTGAGTCCCACTGCAAAGAAGTTAAAGACAATATTTTCTTCTCACCCTATGCTGTGTCCCTATTCACCCCTTCCTATCCAACCATCCAGGGGTTATCTCCAGTCCATTCAATGTTTTGTGACTCCAAAGTTAAAACCAACAGTTGCTCTGGGAATCCTCTCAGTCCATCCTGATGCCCTTGGAGTCCATCAGGTCTTTGTTAACACTTCAGGAGAGCATCAAGAACCCCTAGAGCAGGGCTCGGTAACCTACGGCCCGTGGGGTGGATGCAGCCTGAGGAGGCCTTCGGACTGGCCCCTGCCTGGTCCTGCCACCGCCGCTGCTGCCTTTCACGGCCACGGGGCTCCTCTGGGCTGCAATTTTGGAATCCAAACTGGCGCCCTGGAGGAGCCCCACAGTGGTGCTGGGCCTTTGTGTGTTTTTGTTCACCTTTGCCCATTTCTAAATAAAATTCTTTTTATTCATCAAAACCAAAGTGCCTCTGTAATGAATACTGGTTTACATAGATGTAAAAGATCCTTAAAATTATCCAACCTCTTGCAAGCCTCCTATTTAGCTAATTAATTATGCAAATATCAAGCAGACAGTCATTGTTGGTGAGGACCCCAAGTTCTCCCCCCACCTTTTATATACCCCCCACTTAATATATGCATTCCATTAAAAGCAGCATGAATTAAAATTATTTCAGTTTGTAAACAAATTAATATTTCTGGAATATGATCATTTTCCAGCAAAGGAGGCATGAAGGTAATGGGGGCTGAGGAAATGAAAGGAGACTCCTGACTTTCCATAGTCCTTGCATCACAGTTCTTATTTTATAGAATGTCATTGCTAACTTGCTTCAAACAACCTCTAACAAATGTCTGTTTCCAAACATGAGCAACAGGATAATTCTTTTAGTGGTATATCTAATAAAGAAATATATAGGTAACTGCCAATATTTTCTTTTTTAATTATACAGCAACCCTCAGCAATCTTATACGCACATGTATACACGCACACACATGCACGCATATGGAGATCCCTGCTCTAGTCCTTCACCTTGAAACTCTTGTAGTATTTCAAGATTATCTTTATCCTATAGATTTCTCTGAATTGGGGTAATGGAATTCAATTGAATTAAAGCAGGGGTAGGCAACCTTTCCCCTTTAAGGGCCGAGGGACTTCAGCTCCCAGAATTCCAGGAGCTATTGGCTAACATGGGACTATTGGCCAACATGGCTGAGGCTTCTGGGAGCTGAAGTCCCTCGGCCCTTAAAGGGGAAAGGTTGCCTACCCCTGAATTAAAGTGTATGAACACATGTTTAATTTATTAGAACACAAGAGGTGCCACACTGGATGCCCTATCTTGTCCATTCTTCTGTTACCACTGTGGTCAACCACTTGCCTATGAGACACCCACAATCATCACTCAAATGCTAAAGCATTATCCTGCTTCTATTCCCTGATAGTTGGTACAGAACACCAAGCTGCTTCTGATAACGTATAGTCATTATGGCCAGGATCCATTTATAAGTTTCTCTTCCATAAACATCCATGACTATTAAATTCATCAGAGTTGGTGACCATCAGGACATCTTGTAGCAGCACATTCCATTGTGCTGTTATGTACATTGTGAAGCAGTAGTTCCTTCGATCCATCCTGAGTTTTCCAACATTCAGTTTTAATGGATGACCTTGAGTTCTGCTGTTATGAGAAAGGGAGAAAAACTTCTTCATGACCATTTTTCTACACTATGGCCTAAATAGTATTGGCTAACACTGTCTAAAGCAGACTTTCTAAATTGATTATAAAGTGATAAGTCAACACATAAATAGATCTTATTGATTCAATGGTTCTGCTTCACTTGGGACTAATAATAGAATTTAGGATTCTGTATCATATCATACACTGTATCATATCATACACATCTCCTCTTACTATTTTTTTCCTGAGATAAACAGCTTCAAGCATTATAATCTTTCCTAATAAAAATGCTACTCCACCAGCTTTATCATTTTTGTTGCTCTTTTCTGTATCTTTTCTTGCTCTTTGATATCCATTTTCAGGTGCAGTAATCAGAACTCTACATTGTATTCCAAGTGTGTGTGACAGAGAATTGTACAATGGCAGTATAACACTGGGAGTTTTGTTTTTAACTTTCTTTTCTTTTTTTTCAAATTGTGCTCAGCAAGTAATTTGACCTTTTTTACACATGCTCTGCCAACATTTCAATCAAGCTATAGATCATAACTGGTAATCAAACTGACCACCTCTTGGTTAGCCACCAATATCACAGGTGCCCTATTTTTTGGACCAGGATGAACAATGGCTATATGGTTAAGCAATTCTGGGAGTTTTAATCCAGTTTGGGAATCCCATTTTGGAGGGAAGGCAGGTATAAGGGCAATAAATAAAGAAATAAAGTTTCCTCTGATCAGTCCCATGTATTCTCCATTGAAGATAAATGGCAAGAATGCACATAGCTGCTCTGTAGTTTCCTTATCTTTTTCAATATTTTAACTCTATTGTGGCCATTTTATTTCTCCTTTTATTTAATGCACATTTCCTATACTGATTATTTATTTCCTTTTTTTCCCCCTGTTTCTTTGCCTATGGGGCATCCCAAAATTAAAATGGGGAATTCTTGTCAATGTAATATTGCTAAAGCTGAAATACAAAGCAGCCAAGTACAATTGCACAAGCTGATGACTTTTGTCTATCATCTGTAGGTGGGAAATTATTTTCTTCACCCAACTTCCAGTGTTTTAGGGGAAACAAACAAATCAGAAAAGGTGCCATTGTTTCTTTGCTTGAATCAGTTTAGGACTAACTCTTGAAAGATCTGGACACAAGACATACCATATATACTCATGCATAAGTCTAGAAATGTTAGTTAAGAAATTGACCCAAAAACATGAGTTGATATATCCATGGGTCAATGTAAGTATTGCATTTTAACTCTTATTTAAAAACAGAACCATCTCCTGGTGAAAGGAAAGAGTGTAATCTGTCCTGGAAGCATTAATCTCCTCTCATCCATCCAGCCTTTAGTGTGAGCATAAACAGTGATGCCTGCTGGAATTTTGTAAGTTCTTTGACATTTTCCTTTGCTTTGTCCTTTAGATCCTTTGGTACATGCTCCTAAGTTTTAACCCCGACATCCACGGGTCATATCAAAATCCAGAATTTTGGCCCCCAAACCTGTCCTTGACTTATACATGAGGCTGACTTACAGTTGAGTATATACAGTAGTTCCTTTCCAACTTCTCCAACCTGGTCAGAAGCACAGCCTGTTAGCAAACCTGACATGCGTGAGAGATCCCTGATAGTTTTGATTCCCTGGCACATGTCCACTATACATTAGTAACACTTGCCTCTGCTTCATAGTCAATGGTTCATTGTGTATTTCCCTTTGATGTACACACAGTAAGCACATTCACATAAAGCATGCCTCTTATAAAGATGTCTGTCACACTAAAAGATTATAGCACTTTGATACCACTTTAACTGTCATAGCTCTCTCCTGTGGAATTCTGAGAGCTGTGGTTTCATGAGGTATTTAGAATTTTCAGTCTGAGACCTCTAGCACCTTGCCAACCTACAGGATTCTGCTTATGTGGCAAGATATTTTCATCTCTCTTAGTGCTCCCACAATATGATCTTGTCTTGTTTCTACTACAGTTTGTAATCCAGTCTGTAGAAATGGTTGTTGAGGACGAGAAGGTCTCTATTAGTACTCTTGTTTTGCTTTAGTTTCTGAATCCTCACTATTTACAAAATGAACACAGGATGTACAGTACACCTTTTTACGCACTCCACTTTTGTTTTTCTATCAGTGTACTTTCCTTGCCCTCGTTCTATTTGTCCTTTTGTTCCAATCCCTTGCCAGATGGTCTTCCACTATTACGTGACTAGTGAGTCACATTTACAGGTGCAGGTTATAGATGCATCAAATATCTAGGTAGCAGCCAGTTCTATCCATTAAAGCTTGGCATGTGATTAGCAGGTTTAATTAACAGTTAGTGACTCATGTTCTTAACATGGCATCTAGTTCTAACCAGTTTGCTGCAACCCTTGGCTGTACTGAAGGCAAATTGCTTCTAAGATGCCTAATACATTATGCTAATGCATTTTAAAACTACATTGGGACCAAGTTGACATCTATAACAAATATAGGCCAGCTACATATCGTACAGAAAGGAGTAGTGTGTTAACTGGCACAATATCATAAACATTGCATTGTTAATGTTTAGTAAAGGACCATTATAGCACTGTATCTATGTTTAGGAATCTTTCTTTTTTTATTCTAGTTAGGCTCTGAGAAATATTTGCATTAGGGCTTATTTGGAATGGACTTGTGCCAGCATCAAGGGCACTGAAATATTGGCTGCTGTGGACAAAAGAAGATATTTTAATTAAAACTTTGTTAAAAAGCAGAGTCATAAAAGTTTATTAACATGATTGCTGGTTATTTCCAAAAAGAAAAAGTTCTTTTAAACTTAAAAAAGAAAAAAAAGAAAAGAAAATAGGGGCTTCCTCATAACGTATTACAAGGTGTAAACAGCGGTCAGGTATCAGGCAGTCAATGAACTATTTTTTAAAAGTATAAATGCAGAGTGTCAAGGTAATCCTAACCTGATATAGCTCTCTGAATCTACATTCAGAAGGAAATCACCAAATGAAAGTCAAAAGTGAACAACTACAGGGTCCACATTTGGAAAATATATTTTTGATACGTCTTCCAGAATTTTGTAGGTAATATGGCCTTGGGAAGATTCTCAATGTTGTAGTCCCAAAATAACATTTCCAAGTTCTAGGCAGGGCACAGGGAGAGATGGAGAACAGCTACTGTATTTTCTGGTGTATAAGACTACTTTTTAACCCAGGAAAAT
Organism: Phrynosoma platyrhinos; assembly: GCA_020142125.1. Classification (NCBI taxonomy): domain Eukaryota; kingdom Metazoa; phylum Chordata; class Lepidosauria; order Squamata; family Phrynosomatidae; genus Phrynosoma; species Phrynosoma platyrhinos. The sequence continues at coordinate 136,457,619 of CM034708.1, read as the reverse complement.
C
>CM034708.1:136440463-136450729 GCA_020142125.1 Phrynosoma platyrhinos | reverse complement strand
AGGACAAACAAATGGGTCCTAGAACAGATCAAGCCAGAGATATCCCTTGAAGTCAAGATGACAAGACAACAGACTGTCATATTCTGGACACATCATGAGAAGGCATGAATTGTTGGAAAAGACAATAATGTCAGGAAAGGTGGAGGGAAGTAGAAAGAGAGAAATTCCACATGCTAAATGGATGGACTTTATTAAAGAGACCACAAATATGAGTTTGCAGGAGCTGGTCAGAGCAGTAGAAGATGGGGGCGGGGGGGCTGGTGATGTCTCATCCATAGGGTCGCCATGGGTCAAGACTGACATGAAGGCAGTTAACAACAATAGCAATCTCCTGCTTACCAGAGAGTAAGGGGGGGGTTGCAGACTGCCAGAAATAGTGCAAATTGAGTCCACTTTTAGGGTTAGGGTTAGGGAATCATGGGAACTGTATTTTATTGTGGCACCAGAGCTCTCTGACAGAGAAGGCTCAATGTCTTAGGAAAAAAAAAAACAATTCCCATGATTCCCTAGCCCTAACCCTAACCCTAAAAGTGGACTCAATTTGCACTATTTCTGGCAGTCTGCAACCCCCAAAGTTGGGCAATTTCCTCAATATGGTCAGGCAGTTCTGTACTATGTGGAAAGCAACTCTTAAGGAATTTCTGGTTATAACATCACATTTGAATTTTGCATGCTGATTGGTCATTCCCAGTAGGACATTTGTTGCTTGGCTATCTGAACTGATGAAGGATATAACTACCCAGTGTCACTTCCTCTTAGTTTTAGGAGATGTTAATAAAAATATCTGGCTGTGGCACACATTTCTGCAGCAACATATGGGATCTTATTCCAATGTGACCTAGTGGCTCTTTGGGCAAAATTTCATGTACATCCAGATGCAGCCAGTGGGGAGAGGACTAAGCCTTTATTGGAATGATTGGTGGTGTGATGAACCATGGCCTGAAGACTTGATGCAACTGGCATCATGAGAGACATGACATTTTTAAAATTCTTTCCCTTCTAGTAGTGGTCAGGCTATGAGCAAGGGAATTTTCAAATAAGACTGTCTTTTTTCTGGCACAAGAAGAGTAACTGTCACCCAGAGTAATGAAACTGCCCTTCTTTGTCTTGAGCACAATATATTGTTCAGCACTAAGCACATTCCTAGCTCCCTGAAATTCAAGGCAGATATCTCCCAGTTTCAGTTCCATAGGCTCTGCCAGCTCTCATTGTCTGCTGCAGCACAATCAGAGAATGTTCCTCTAAGGTCTATGGAACCTTTGGAAATAGAGGCTCCAAGGCTGATAGCCTTATCCCTTACCCCATTTACAAAAAATAAAAAAATAAAAATAAAAATAAAAAAAACCCATCTTATAGTAACAGGATGACAGCCTTCTGGAAATTCCAGACTTGAGTAAAGGGTAGAGTGTTGTCCATCACTTCCATGTGAGGCATGCAGCCAGTTTAGACTGACTATAGTCCACAATAAGCTGGCTGTGGTATCCTTCCACACTGAAACTGCTGGTTATGATGATCCCACAGCAGATTCCAGGTTGTGCAGGGCAATGCACCAATGGGTAAGTCTCTACATCTCCCAGTTCACCAATCCTCTCAGCACTGCTACTGAGACTCCTTTTATCCTGTATTCATTCATTCATTCATTCATTTCATAATCCTCCTTTTTTTTCTTTATAAAAATGTCATTACTTTTATTTTGCATCAGTCAGAGTAAATGAGCTGATTCTTAGGCCCAGATTAGGCTTTTCAGGCATGGGTTTGGTACTTGAAAATCCTCATTGGGTCAGAATGGACTAGAAGAAAAGATCCAGCAGTCTATCACAAATTAAAGGGGCAGAGCCCAATCAGTCTTGCTTCATAAGGTACCAGATACAGCTGTCTATCCATTTTCTCCCTTAGGACATTCACCTGTCAAAGAATTTTTTTCTGATATATGCAGATAACTCACTATTGATTTAGTATCATGTTCACTATGTTCTCATTAAGGCAATAGTGGCAGCAGACTTCCTCACTCCATTAGGACTGGTGTGATCATGGCTGTAGCAGAGACAGCTCTACTGGACAACCTATTGCAGAGGGTGGGAAGGTAGAAGTTGGTCACCCTATGTTGGCAAGTTAGACCTGCAGATGAGTGCAGGGTGAGTACCTGGTGAACACCATGCTAATACCTTTTAGCTGTTTATTCTTCTCAGCAGGCCTCCCTCTCCCTGTCTGGATATGCAGCTCCAGTCTAGTTTTCCAGGTCAAAAGCATATGGTAGCAACTGGGATGGACAAGGACCTAGGAATATCTCACGCCAACAACACTGAGTGGATTGAGTGACAAGGAATGTGTTGGCAGGCTCTTTTATGATGTTTGATTGAACTGAAGGCAAAAAGGACCCATCTCCTATCATGATTTTGCACATAGATGAAAATTATATTGCCCAACCTGTGCTAAACAGAGCCTACAGCACCTAGTATTCATTGGTGGTCTCCCATCCAAGTATTAACCAAGGCTAAACCTGCTTAGCTTCCAAGAACAGATGGGATATTTTGCCTAGTCTTTAATAGATACCCAGATTCTTCATGCAAAGTGTTATTTCATCAAAATATACTCTGATATTATATGAATAGGAATAATTTTAAAAGAAACATAGGTAATTTTGAAACTTGTTACTTTCTATTTTGCAGTGATGAGAAATAATTTGATAAGACACATTACAAAGTTTTAGCCACATGATTATACTTTGGGGTGTTTAGGTGTTTACACGATTCAAGTAATTAAGTACACTACACATTTTGAACACAATTTGTTCAATAAAGAACACAATTGATATAATTCTACCATAATATAATGGGAGAAATGTTCTCTAGTAAATCTTTCAGGAACTGAAAGGATTATATAGAGTGTTCTGATGAAGAGCAGTGATATATTCATCAGTAAGTTCTAGGAAAAAAAGGGGGGAGTTATGTCAGATCACATAATCTGCCTTCGTCACTGTGCAAATCAAATGTTAATTCTGGAATTTTTGACAGCATTGGTCTGCTTGCTGCTCCAAGTTGACGTCACAGCCCATGAATAGCCCATACATAAGTAAAACAGTTCAGGAGCAACAAATAGATGACATACATTTACTGAAGATGTTTCCTGGTCAACATCAAACAGTGAGCCATCCTTTTAAATAATAAAAGTTTAAAAAAAAAAAAGCACTGCAACTAATCACAGGCTGTTCACATGCCACACACATCTCTGGGAAATTATTTGTTGTGCTATCTGTATCACACAGCACTGCCCTAAATGTCAGATGCTGCTTTTTTTTTTTAGTTTGCATTTAGAATTAACACAAACTGCTCAGTTAAGCATAGCTGATTCTAATAATATATCTTTAACCTTTTCTTCCCAGTTTGTGTAGCAATATAGGCATGCCTCAGTTAAGAAAGCCACATATAGTGAAGTTCCTTTCTACAAAAACAATTTGTGCCTGCCCAGTTCTCCATCCCATTTTTTTTTTCAGCTGGAAGAAGGGTGTTTGTTTATTTGTTTGTTTGGGTTTTTTTAAGCACATCATCATTGGAAGGATAGTGAAGGAGGGCTGGAGAAACAAAGACTTTCAGTGTCAGGTTGCACCAGTGTTTCTGAAGTAAACAATGCAATGAAAAAAAAAAACTCCAGCTGAAAAATAATGAGATTCTACTCTAGCCAAACCTACTATAGCCATATATGTCTGCCCTACAAAAGGCAAGATAAACAACAGCTACCTCCAGAATCTCTTCCAGAGCATACATAAACAACAACATTGAGAGAACAAGGAAGAGCAGAAAAGTCCACCTTACCAGTCACCCTCAGCATGTTAAACAACAACAACAACCATGTATATTCAGCCAGCATTCTGTATCCATGGATTTAAGCATCCACAGTTTGAAAATATTATTAAATTATGTAAATTCCAAAAAGCAATCCTTGATTTTGCCATTTTATATGCAGGACACCATTTTACTATGACATTGTATTTAATGGGACTTGAACATCCACAGATTATGGTATTGTGGGGGTGTCCTGGAATCAAACCCCACCAGATACCAAGGCCCCAGTGAATAAGTTTGGCAGTGATGTAGACTCAAGTCATTTGACACTGGACATTTTCACACTGGCCTTTTTGAGGAGGCAATCCTACCTCCATCCGGCCTCACTCCGGCTCCATTTCCCGGTTGTTCAGACGCGCGCGGCGGCAAACCCCGCCCCTTCTGGTGCCATCCCTGCGTCCGTCCGGCTTTTCGCTCCGTGTGTTCAAACACACGGAGCCCTAAGTCCGGCGTCACTCCGGCCGAACCAACAATAACTCCGGCTGAAGCGGCGGAAAGGTAATTCCAGCTGTCCAACAGGAATTAGCCTTTCGGCGGCGGAGCCATTCCGGAATCGGCGGCACGACCCGTTCCAGAATGGCTCCACCCGGCTTTAGGAGGACAGTGTGAAAACGTCCTCTGATTCAAGTCAGACTCAAGTCACTTCAATTACTTGGCTTGGTCTCATTTTAGTAACGAATGATTCACTGACTTAAGCAGACTCAAGACTTCTATATCTTTAGTGCCCAACTTGCTGAACTAACTTCATCCAAAAACAGCAAACACATTAGGCAATGGGCCTGAGGCTGGACTTGAGATCTGCTCATCAGCCTGTCCCTGCTGCATATCAGAAGAATCCTCTAAAGCTTTTCAAAAGGATCATTCTGCTGTTCCCCTCTGAGAATTTTTTTTAATGTAACCTTGTGCACATCTTGATATTCTAGTTATTGCAATCCACTCCGCACCCACCCCACACCACCACTAATTCATTTTTTCTGTTAAAATTGACTTGAAAATACAGTATCTTGCAAGCACTTGAGAGTTGACTTGAGACTTGAAGGTAGAAACTTGAGAAATTACTTGAGACTTGGAATGAAATATTTAAACACACCACAGAGGTTTGGACACAAAATGAAAGTCATAAGAATAGCAGAAGCAGATGGAAGAAAATATTATCCCTGGATGCATTTTGGAAGAAGTCTTAGAGGGGGGAAGCAGACGGGCGGCATGGGGCTGCCCCAGGAAGCTGCGGATCGGGGCCGAGGCATCTGTATTCCTTGGCCCCACGGCGCAGCATCTCTGCTCCAGGAAGGAGCGCTAAAATAGCACTCCTTCTGCAAGACGCCGAAGGTGCACCGCAAAAGGCGTCTGGTGCACCTTTGGTGCCTCTTCTGCTGCAGCGTGTGTGGACGCTGCAGCGGAAGTGCATCGTTGGAGCGCCGGCCGTGCGGAGGGCTGGCTGCTCCGATGACATTTTGGGGAAGGGGTTAGGGTGCCCAGTGTGAGGCTGCCCCTCCCCTTCCTGGCCTCGAAGATGGCACTTTGCGCCATCTGCTTAGGCCCTAAGTTGTCACTAGAAGGTTCAATCAGTTTTTGTTTACTTCTGCAAGGTTTATCTATCCTAGTTATTTCACTATACATGTGAATAATATTAGTTTGAATAGAAAAGTTTGATGAAATATGTTGAACTGCTCTTCTTTTTATTGTGTATAAACCTATCTCTGCTCTTTTCATGTTTTTTCTGTCTCTGGTATCAAATTTTCTGTCAAAGAAATAATGTCCAGGAACACATTCTTTTCATTAATTTGGGTACAAGGGCAGTGCATCAGATAAAATGGACTGAGTCACAAAAATTTATGCTGGGAATTTTCATTTCTTAAAGGTGCTACTGGATTCCTTTATATCGTTTTTAATCATAAAACAGACTACGACATCTATCTCTAACCACACAAGGGATTCTACAGTTGTCACAAATTCTTATGAGTAAAGCTGACCACTGTTGCTCAGTGATGTTGGTAATCCTTATGTGAGCAATGAAGGACCGTATGAGGCTGAGTTCACACAACCCCCCTAAGCAGATGGCTCAAAGGGCCATCTTGGGGGCAGGGAAGGGGAGGGGCAGCTGCACGATCGGTGCCCCAACCCCTTCCCCAGGTTGTCCTCAGAGCAGCCGGCCCTCCGCATGGCCGGTGCTCTGAGGAGGACCTCCTGCCGCAGCATTTGCACGCACTGCGGGGGAAGAGTCGGCGAAGGTGCACCACAGCCTTTTGTGGCACACCTTTGTTGACTTGTGAAAGGAGCGCCAATTTAGCGCTCCTTTCAGGGGCGGCGAAGCTGCGCCACGGGACCGAGGCGTGGGGATGCCTCGGTCCCATGGCGCAGCTTCCTGGGGTGGCCCATGGCCGCTTGTCTGCTTCCTCCCAAAGATACCATTTGGATGTTTCCATAGGGCAGCTGTAAATGCAGCAGTTGTGATCTGCACAAAACAGCTTGAAACAGTTCCATCTCAACAATGGCAGTGGCCAAACTTGTGGCCCTCACATAGGGATACAAGCCAGAGCTTGGAAAAATTATTTTTGGACTTGAATTCCCAGCATTCTCCTGCAAGCATGGCCAGGGAGGAGTCTGGGTGTTGTAGTCCCCAAAAATAACACTTTCAAGTTCTGGATAATTTTTCTATAAAAGACTACACTGCATGAAATACAGCCTGGCTACAGACACCACCTTTACATGGAGCAATGTGCTCACAAAGAGCTCACTTGGGGGACTATATATAAATCAACCTAGAGATGGGCAGCTCAATCAGATTGGTAAGAATTCTTCAGGATTTTCTTTGGGCAGCATTTTAAAGGGAAAACAGAAAGCTATTCACCACATGGTTAGCACATAATAAATTGTTACCACATAATGAAAGCCCTGATCCACAAACTCTCAAATTAGGAAGTTATCCAAATTGATCTGCTTTCCCCTGTTTTTCATTTTCATTTTTTCCCTGTACTTCCTCCCATTGCCAAAAAGGGAGAAAACCATTGAGATTGGCACAACGCTAAATTGAACTATTTGGCATTAACACTGCACATGTTATCTGCAGAACCAGAATAACTCTAAATAGTAGAACATCTGCAAGCTTGTTTTTTTAGGTATCCCCAGATTAAGTTGCACACAAAATATTGATAGGCTGTTGTTGTTGTTGTTGTTGTTGTTTTTGGGGGGGATTCTGAAATCTATAGTGCATGAACCTAGAGACCTGTTTTTGGGAGGCAGATAAAGACGTGCTTCGCAAGCACTCAGTATGATCATGTTGTACTTAAATGCTGGTCCAGGTACAAGAATAAAATGAGAGCTACTCTACTTAAAAAGCATAATGTACAGAGTTATTTGAATTGTAAGCATCATTAAATTTAAGTTGGGGAAAGAATGGATGTAGAAACTCAGGGGGGGCAACATTTTCCTACTCTACCCCCCCCCAAAAAAAAGACAGGATAATTTTTTTCTCATCTGTTTTTGCCAGCTTTAACCCTCCCCTCAAAAAACCCCAAACAAACCTAGGTTTCCACATCTCTAGGTATGGGGAAAAGCCAAGTATAATAATCAGTGAAAACAGTGGTAAGAATTGCACAGCCTTCTTTTGACACTGGCATCAGGACAGCATATTCTACCATATCTGAAGCATCACACTAGCTGCAAAGACTCAAAACTAGTGCTTAAAAAAGTTGTTTGTGGATTACAATGCCAGCAATGTCCCAGCTGGTAAGGTCAATGGGAGTGGAACTCCCTAAATGTAATGTTTCCAAACTTACAGTGCTGGTGGTGATCAAACCAAGCCTTTATAAGTTGTTCTAGCAATAATGTTATACAATAGACATGGAGATTTTAGCATCACATGTTCTGGGGACACAGACAGCACTGCTTGTGGATGAAGTAGTGATGTCCTAATGGAAGTTATAGCTGCTTTCAGATGAACTCAGGAAGAACAATGTACTTTTGAGATCTGGTTTTATTTGGTCACATAATATCAAACATGGGTTGAATGTCCATTCCATGTAGGGAGGCCAGGGAATGAAGGTGTGCATGAATAGGACTTTGGAGACAGGAACTGTGCTTATGGTCCCACCCCTATTTCTACTTTGAGTCCTCTGAATACATAAATATGGGCATAATGACCAGCTGAACATCTCTAGTAAACACATCCTTTTCTGCCCCAGAGAGCAAGATTATAGGTATATAGATTTTAGATGAGATTTAGGAGAAACTGCTCATTTGTAAGATCAGTATGACAATGGAATCAGTTATTTAGTGGGCTCTCCCTTGCTGGAGGTCTTTAAGCAGCAGCCAGAGGATGATCTGTTGGGTGTGTTCTAGCTTCAGATTTTCTGCATGGAGCTGAGATTTGCCATGAACTGAAAATAGCAATACTAAGCTCAAGTATTCATTTGCCTAAGGGGCACAGCTTAGTGTTTGTTTGCTTGTTTGTTTGTTTGTTTTAATGGGTAGGTTCAGGGGTCTTTGGGGAACTGCCAAGCAGTTTCAGAGAACCACCAAAATGGAAATCATGGCCTGCATGAGATCTCTGGGCTTCATATTCCCTGTTACTTTAAAACATCTTTTTCAATCATTCTGACACCACTTCCCCTGCCTTCATTTATCTCACACTCCCAAGATGCAATGTTGCCTGAAGGAAAGACCAAGGAGATTATTGCATTAGCTTTGCTGCTGGGATAGACCTGGGATGTAACTTTCTTAAGGTGGATCTTATTCTATTCACCCATCACCGGGCAGTATGCAGCCTGTATGCAACCCAGGTTTCTCTGGGCTTATCCCACATCTTTTCAAGAATGGGAAAATCCCATTCTTGAAAAGCTGCAAGAGAAGTCTGAGTTGTATATGAGCTACATACTGCCCAGTGATGTGTGAATGCAATAAGATCTGCTTTAAGAAAGTTACATCCTGGATCTATCTCAGCAGCAAAGCTAATGCGATAATCTCCTAAGATGGTGTTCCTGTCCCCTTCTATGTACTGGCAATTCAGTCTTTTTTCAGTACATCTGAGGCATCTGACTAGTGTAAGGAGCCCAGAAAATATATACTAGTAATGTAACCTTTACCAGTATATGCCTTTTTTTTATCTTTGCAGGATTTGTTATTCTCTTCCACCTTCTGCAGTGTTCAAAGCCCCTCTAGGACTCACAGTTTTGCTGAGATAGTATCTGGTTATGCTCCATTAAAAGGTAAATGTTTCCCCTTGACAAACTTGTCTAGTCATCTCTGACTGTAGGTGGTGATGCTCATCTCCATTACTAAGCCAAAGAGCCAGCGTTGTCAAAGACAACTCTGTGATCATGTGGCCAGGATGACTGCACAGAATACTGTTACTTTCTCACCAAAGTGATAATTGTTTATCTACTTGCACTTTTACATGCTTTCAAACTGCTAGGTTGGCAGAAGCTGGGACTAGTGATGGGAGCTCACGCCATCACATGGCACTTGGGTCTCAAACTGCCAACCTGCCAATCTTGCAATCATCTGAGTCAGTGTCTTAACCACTGAACCACTGTGTCACTTTATGCCCCATAGCCAGATGCAAAGTGATGATATCATCCACTGAGACCCCAGATTATCTGTGTGAAAGATGTCACTGATCTGTGTCTGGCTATAAGGCATATAGCCCCCTTCACACTCCACCAGCCACGGAATGGCCATTTAGATAGCTGTTGCAGAAAACTCTGAGTCTTAGTGGTGGTCTTAGTGAAGTTCTGCCTATGGCACTCTTATGTAACACTAGGCCAGGGGTAGGCAACCTTTCCCCTTTAAGGGCCGAGGGACTTCAGCTCCCAGAAGCCTCAGCCATGTTGGCCAATAGTCCCATGTTGGCCAATAGCTCCTGGGATTCTGGAAGCTGAAGTCCCTCGGCCCTTAAAGGGGAAAGGTTGCCTACCCCTGCACTAGGCAATGTAGGATCTCATTCCTTGTATGGCAGAGAGGAATAGCTATGGATCCAGGAGTACTAGCCAGGAGGCTGCCCCTGCTACTTACCAGTATTTGCTGCCTGAAACAATCAGTTTATTTTGTTTAATGGTTGGGGTGGATTTGCTCCTTCTCATGGGAGGACTGGTTATATATCATATCTAGTTCATCCCAGTGCCTCAAGGAGAAATTCTGCTGTCTCCACTTCCTCTCCTCTCCTCTGCACCCCACTCTACTGTTGTTATCTCATTTATTTCTATCCCACCTTTGGCCCAACCCTAGAACTCTGGGCAGCTTACAAAAAGTTACAAAAATAAAAATAAAAACTCTTTTATTACAAAATAAAAATAAAAACACAAATCACTAGAAACATGCAAAAGTTAAAATATCATTAAATTATCAATAGAATTAAAAGCAATTTAAAAGCATACCCTTTAAGAAACAACAAACATGAATGGAACAATACATTCTTAAAATCCCT
>CM034708.1:136429129-136440363 GCA_020142125.1 Phrynosoma platyrhinos | reverse complement strand
TCATTTTGGGGAAGAAAAAGTACGTCTTATAGAGTGAAAAATACGGTAAGAACTTTTAAATTGTATTCTCTTTGTAATTACCATTGCTTTTGGTCCCAGGACCAAGTGCCATGGGTATTGGGGGAATGAAAAGAACAATACCAGTAGAATGATTCCTTTCAGTTTTCCAAACTCTTGATACAGATTTCCCTTGTTCTAAATTAGCCACTAGACTTTGTGTGCTGAATTTTCTGTGCTAGGCTGTTCTGTCTTTCCATTTCTCAGGTGGCAGTTTGCCATATCAGCCCTGTCTTGTAAAATGACGAAGTGAGAGATAAATCACAGTTGCTCAGCCCTTAAAAGGCATGGGAGCTGCGATGGCATTTGATTGCCAGAGGCAGTTAAATGAAGTAGATCTGCATTAGTGAATGCTCAAATGTCGCTTTGAAAAATGGTTGTCAGGCTTACAACATGGGAAGTTATGCCACTAGCAAGAATGCAGCATCTTCTTTGTCAACACTACATAAACCAATTGGCCAACTCTAGGTGTCTATGTGTCTTATGAACCCTCTTCATAGCTCAGGTCTGGTTTAATAATAGTGTAAGAAAGGAGATCAGGATCCTTGAAGATGCCTATCAACAGTAAGTACACAGGGTGTAACTATGGAGGGGGCAAAATAAGAGCATTGATACCTCACCCCCAAATAAGAATTCTGCTTCTACATGAAACTTTCCTTTGGTCCCCAAGTTTCTAACACTGCAGTAACTTTTTTTTAAAGTTAAGCATTTTGAGATACAGTTTAGGAATCCAAAAAAAAAAAAAAAGAAAAAAAAAAGAGGAGCAGTCAAAGTTACCAAGGGAATGCAAATACAGGAAATAGAAGAGTACTAGGTGCAAGCCATATTCTCTCTCTCTCTCTCTCTCTCTCTCTCTTTCTCTGGAATGCTAGAAATTTGTAGATAAAGGGAAATATTGTGGGGGGAGAAGAATTCATATTTGGAGGTGCAATGCCCTCACATACATCCCACAGCTATACCCAGTGAGTAGGAAGGAAGGTGAGCAGGTCACATTTAGAAGTTCTAGATCAGGTTTTTATTGTGGAATTACCCTGCTTTATTCACATAATTTATTGTGATAGGGTATGGGATTAGATGTTATAGTAACTATCCTGGGTTTACCCAATGATTCTTCTATTTTTTTTTTCTTTCCATAACAAATGGAACAACAAAGATGGAACAGTAGTTTGTTTTCTTTTAAATTGTTCCATCTAGAACCCCTGTGTCTGAAAACATCCTGGTCACAAACTTCTGCAGTATGATGAGATGAGATTTACTTTCTTCTAAGAGACCCAGTGTGGTGTAATGGTTTGAGCATTGGACTATGACTCTGGAGATCAGGATTTGCGTCCCCATTCGACCATGGAAACCCACTAGATAACCTTTGGCAAGTCACATTCTCTTGGCTCCAGAAAACTCCGTGATAGGTTCACCTTAGGATCATCATAAGTTGGAAATGACTTAAAGGCACACAGCAGCAGCAGCAATGATGACAACAATCCCTTCTAAAGGTATCCATAGTAACTCTATCTACATCTGTCTATCTACATCTATGTATGTATTCTGTATTTGCTTTTGTTTCTTCATAGGAGGAGGTGATGCATAAGTAGTCACCCTACTAGCTCTGAGGCTGCATCTCCACAAGCTCTAGTAGGCCTTAGGTAGGTTTAAGAGGACCCCTAGAAGTGTTTGTCCGGCTATTATGCAGAATGAAGCAATTCCATCAGGCTGAAGATGTTAAGGACAGGAGGCAACAGCCTTCCCATTGATGTTCCTCCTGAGCTCCCATCAATTCTGCCCTGAAGGAGGACAGAGTTACATATAGGACGTTTTCACACGGGGCAAAAAAGGGAGTCATTCCTACCTCCATCCGGCCCCACTCCGGCTCTGTGCAGGAAAAGTTCACACGACGTCGCAGCAAGCCCCTCCTCATCCTTCGCCATCCCTGCCTCACTCCGGGGTCTTGCTGCGCGTGTTCATACGACGTCGCAGCACGCCCCGCCCCATCTTGCGCAATCCCTGCGCCATCCCTGCCGCTAGCCGGCTTTAGCCCCATCTTTTTAATTCCTTTTTTAAAAAGGAATTACAGGCGCTTCTGCCGGAGGCAATCAGGAGTCATTCCGGCGGCTGCTGTTTTCGCCACCGGAATGACTCCTGATGGCTTCCAGGGGGCTTCCAGGTGGCTTTAGAGCCGCCTGTGTGAAAACGTCCATAGTCTGACCTGGCACTTCCCAATGAGACTACTGGCAGTGGTATGGTAAAGGATGTTGTTCTATCAAAAGTGCTAAAATGAGATTCTATTCAGACTAGTCAGCATCTGGATGTGGAATCAATGGGGCCTCCAGCCACAAAAGATCTTGTTATGTTTGGATCCTTCTGTATGGATATTACTTTTCTTCCAGTGAGTATTCTATGCTCCACTAGTGTCCATTTTGGGGGATTCTAACCCTGGTAACTTGCTGTTTCTGCTTTTATCTTTTGGGAGTCCTTAGTTTAAATGTTAGGCCTCAATGCCATAAACTCACGAGATCCTGTTTCATGTTGGAAGCTAAATTTGGTTAGCCCTGTTAGTACCTGAATGGGAGATCATCATTGAATACCAGGTGCTGTTGCCTATATTTCAGAGGGAAGAAATGGCAAACCCACTTCTGAGCATTCAGTGTTTAAAAAACCCTATGAAATTAATGGGGTCAGCATAAGTTGACAGGCAACTTGAAGGCACATGCACATATACACAGTTTCAATTTTGCTGGGGTGCTGTGGCAGCTGTTGGCCTGAGCAAGAGAAGGCATCTCACCATAAAAAAACAAAAACTTGTGTGGAAATGCCCTCACTTGCTTGATCTATAACTCACTTAGGCTAGGATCATTCTTCAAGATTCTGCTCTTTTGGATTTCATAATTGGTCACTCTTTCCAGCTTTCTCCAGGCTTTCTAAATCTCTTGGAGGGGAAGGGATTCCCCTTGTTTCAGGCACAGTGACAGATAAATGCACAGTGTGAAGAAATGTTAAACATTAAATCACCTGCTTCACACTGATGAAATCCTGTAAGTGCCTTATGCCTGAGTAACCCCTGGTTATAACAGTTTAAATACTTCTAAAGATGTTGATGGAGCCAATGTGGTAAAGTTATGCTTTACCAAGCAATGGTACTGGATCATGGCCACTCTGTTCAATGGGGATGCATTTTTTTTTCTGGGTGGCAAAGAGACTCTGGTATGGACCCCTTAGATGGAACCACTTCAAAGATCTGCTGTAAACAAATTGCTGGACCTTTTGCAGATAAAATTGTTCATACTGATGTCAACGTATACCCTTGTTTTGACTGAATCAGTGGTAGATAGAATGAAAGGGCCATCCACATTAGATATATAAAAGCCTCATAGCAACAGACCTTTAGCAAACCTCAGATGACCTCTTTCTTTTCTTGGGCTTTCTTTTAGGTTTCTTTTACATGCATTTATTTTAAGCTTCAATTATTTTAGTGTCTTTTGGACTGGATGTTTCTTATCACTACCCTTTATTAATTAGTGTTGTTTTATTACTGTACAATAGGTAAGCTACTTTGCCCAGGTTATGCCCTTAAAGGTGGCCTAATTATTATTATATTTAATAAAATAAAAGAAATAATTTGTGTGTATGTTTGTTCATGTGTGTGTGTGTGCACACAATGATAATTAAGAATTATCATTATAGATAAATACATTTTAGAATATAAAGGCCATGAGGTTTATCTTACCTCATTTTTTAAAAGTTATTTTTTTCCACTGACACAAACTTCCTTTTACTCCTTCATCTGCAGTTCTTTTATTTTCAGGAAACAATGGACTGAACCCTACAACCCTGAGAAGACCCAGTGCTTAAGGACAGAGCAGCCTCTGACTCTTGTTGTGACATGACATTCTCAATAAGCCTTATGACCAAGTTAAAAGTACATTAGATCACTCACAACAACTCTGTGAAATACAGAAAAGAGCCCCATGAAGGAAAGTCTAAACAGAGTGTAAACCTAGGATTTCATTGAGCTTCAGATATGAGTAACTGTTCTTTTGTTCTCTGCCTGGTCACTGTATACTCTAAACACATAAAAGGGACACCATGCATAACTGTAATCATGGCTGACCAAAGATCATATTTTCTCTTTAAAAACAATCAACCTCTTAAAAGAGAAGGATTGAATGAAGTGGTTCAGAGGTCTGAATTTTCTGCAAGAATACTCCTTAGAATTTGGGATATCTACTAGAAGCTCTAAGGGTCCTCCCCCTCTTGCCATTTTCCATCTTGAACCAAGGGTAGATAAAGTTTAATGTAAGGAAAGGAAACACACTTCTTTGTAATGGGTAGTAGCAAATGTGGTTTTTTAAAATCTGAGGTAACAGGCATCATTGATTTTAATAATAATAATAATAATAATAATAATAATAATAATAATAATAATTTTTATCCCGCCCCTCTGTGGAAGCATCCAGGGCAGCTTACAACATTAAAAGTACAAAACAATTTTCTTTGAGAGTCAGAGCTTATGTCAGAAAAAACACTGGTTGGCACTTTGTTAGGTACTTAGGTCATCACATACTAACTTAGGATCATGTAAAGGTGAATTGTGATGTTGTGCAATATTCATATTTTCAGAAGGGGAGCAGACTTAAAACTGCAGAAATAATCCAGGTTGATACCACTTTAACTGCCATGACTCAGTACTATGAAATTTTGAGAACTATAGTTTCTTGTGGCACCAGAGGTTTCTGACGGAGAAAGCAAAATGTCTCACTAAACTACAAATTCCAGAATTCTATAGCACTGAGCCATGGCAGTTAAAGTGGTGTCAACCTGGACTATTTCTGGATGTGAATGCAGCCGTAGTGATATCTTTGAGTTGTTGTGTGCCTTCAAGTCATTTCTGACTTATAGCAACCCTAAGGTGACCCTATTACAGGGGTTTCTGGGGCTTAGCGTGTGACTCACCCAAGGTCATCCAGTGGGTTTCCATGGCTGAGCAGGGAACCATACACTGATCTCCAGTGTTGTAATCCAATGCCCAAACCACTACACCATACCATCAGAGTTATCTCTGGGACCATTCTGAAAATGGAGCCAGCAACATAGCTGTTCTGCAACAGTTCCAATGCATAACATGTCCCAATGCACAATGAGACATGTTGGACATCAGGACTCATTGTGCATTTGGATATGTTGCATAATGGAAGCCAAACAACAACAAAGGGGAATAAAACCTAACATTTCAAGAAGAAGAAAGAAAAGAGTTAGGTATTCACCAAATCTAAAAAGTAACACAATCTGTATGAATATTATCCAAAGTATTTATATACTGCTTACATGTCTCAAAGCAAACCAAATAGTATTGGAGTATCTAATATATATTTAAAATTTAAAATATATTTAAAAAAGCCTTGAAAGACATAGCCTGTGTTGAGAGATTAACATAACATAATATATGTTAGTAGTACTTATATAGATTCTGCAGCCACTGAAGATGACCATTGGTTGAAATGTATCTGGCTGAAAAATATACTGAATTGGAATCAGAGAACATTCAAAGAATTCATTCTTCATTAACAGCCTGTGTAGACTAGCCTAAAGGGCCAGCCTGGGGGTGGAGTTAGGGTGGGGTGACCACATGCTGGCCGGCCCAACACCACCATCATGCCGTGCACCCCACTGCATGGGGTGCAGTGTCAGGGCATCCCATTGGCACAATGTGTAGACATGCTGCATCAAAGGGGTGCAAAAGAGCTGCTGTGGCAGTGCTAAGGGTGGCTTTTTGCCACCCCAAAAAAGAGCAGCATTTGCCAGCTCTTTTTGGAGAAGCAAAAAACCAGATCTGGTGCTCCCAGGGATAGCACAGAGTGGCAATGTATAGCCCTTAAGTCTCTCAACACAGTCTTTCAAGGCTTTTTGTGATATGAGACTGATTATTGTTTTCTCAGAGAACATAGCATGAGTTCTCATTTTATGGACATTACAACTCAAATACTATTTGGTTTGTTTTGAGGATTTTAAGCAGTATATAAATACTTTGGATAATATTCATACAGATTGTGTAACTTTTTAGATTTGCATAATGGAAGCCCCCATTGCACAATGGGACATCTTGCACAGTTGTGCATTGTTGAAATTCACTAGTATGATGGCATATCTTGTCAATGACATAGCTATGGCATAATAAAGTTACTCATTGTAGCCTATAATACAGGATTTCAGCCATTGCTTTTAAGATCTTCTAGCTTTCAGAATTGTTTGTCATGTGGCAAGGGACATTATTATTAAAAATAAAAACAAGCCCCACCATAAATCCATCTCCCAGTTCATCTGTATGTTGAATTGGAATTTGGGGACTCATTGGATTCCAATCAATGGAGAAATGACTATTGAATAGATCCACTGAAACGAACAGAATTCATTAGCCACTAGTAACTTAAGGCTTATTGTCTCTCTTAGGTGTGAGCATTATACACAGATATGAATATCATACATAAAAAGGACTTGGGGGGAATGCAGACCGGCCAAAAGGACTGACCTGGGGGTGGAGTCAGGGTGTGGTGACTGCATGCCAGCTGCCCCAACTCCGTCATGATGCCGCCGCCACGCTGTGCACCCTACTGTATGGCAGGTAGCATCAGGGCACTCCCTTGGTGCACCGTTTATACACGCTGTGCCAAAGGAGCATGGAAAAGCTGCCATCATGGTGGGAAGCATGGCTTTTTGCCACTCTATAAAGGAATGGCATTTGCCAGCTCTTTTTAGAGAAGCAAAGTGCCAGATTGGGGCCACAGTGTGTGGTTGCTGTGGCCCCCCTCTGGCAAGGAAAGGGGCAGTGGGACGCCACCCCTTAGGGGCTGTCTATATAGCCCCTTAGTGGACTTAAAGGGCCAATGCAGATGATGCAACTGCATGCCGCAGCCCCAATCCTGTCTGGGTCCCTGTCCGGGCATGCGGTGTCAGGACGGTGTTGGGGTGAGGTTGGGGTGGCCAGTGTGTGGCTGCTCCACCCCAACTCCACCCCCAGGTGAGTCAGATAAAGAGATGCCATGTTCTAGGCTCATATTAAATGGGTCATGCTTTATGGAGTGAATGTTGGATGATGATTACTGAACAAGATAAATATTTAATGTTCTCCTATTTCCCAATGCTAACTCAGCTATTTAAAGCCTCTGAGCTATAAAGAAGACTTTGGAAATAGGAATTCCATTTTTTGGTGCATATTGTGACATGCTTCCTGAATATTGAACCACTGCATTCTTTGACAAGAAAAATATCAACAAAGTCTTCCTAGAATTTTCTTTTAGTTTCAAAATGATCTCATGAAATACTGTATATATGTATGTGCCTTCAAGTCACCGATTGACTTATAGTGACCTCCATGAGGGTCTCGACCTGGGAGAAAGGTAGCATATTAAATAAATAAATAAGTTTTATAGGGCCTTCATAGACAAGGAAAACTCAGATGTGGTTGTATGAATACAGCCTACAACACCTGATACTCCTCAATGGTCTACCATCCAAGTACTAACCAGGGCCAACCATGCTTATCTTCCAAGAACAGGTGAGCTCTGGTGCCTTCAGAGTATTTTATCTAATCTTTAATAGATGGCCAGATTCTTCATACAAAATGTTATTCCATTAAAATATTGTCAGATGTTATAATGAGCAGGAATTTTTTTTTAACAGGAAACATGGGTTATCTTGTTATTTTCTATTTTGAAATAATAGGAACATTTCATAAGTCAGTCCAAGAAAGATTGTACACATATATGGAGTTTTAGCCACCTGATTCCACTTGAGAATCTGAATCTTGGTTGGATGCTTGAAGGGTGATATCTGCACATAGACTTTACAAATGAAATCACACTATTAAAAGAGTCTTTATTATGCACTGGTCTTTGTCCTCCTTTGGATTTCAACTTCTAATGGAAAGCTATATGATGTAACGTGCTGTCGTTGGGTTTGTTTTCCCCTCTGGGGTAACAATTGCAGATATCAATAGATTTTTAGAATGGTTTTTGCTTTGTTTTATTTTTACAGAAAAAAAAAGTTATGTAATTTGAATTGCACAGTATTGGAAGGAAAATAAAGGATTTTGACAGCTGAACAAATATGAATCACTCTGCTGCCTGATATAGCAATGCCTGCCTTATGTGCAGGATGCTCCTGTTTCACTCACCCTGCATATCCTTGGAATTTGTATTGCAAAGGCATAAAGCAACAATTGTGAAATGATGACAAATGATAATGATGACAACAGCAACAGGTGACAGGGAAAATACAATACTTTTGGCCAAATAATTCAGGTTTGTTGGAATAATATCAATGAAAATATGGTAAAGCAGATGTTTAAGTACGGGACATATTTCTAAGCTGTATCATATTTATGACTAAAGATAGCAGTACAGTTAGATTGAAGACCAGCATAGTGTAGTGATTTGAACATTGGACTATGACTCTGGAGAACAGGGTTCAAATCCCTGGTCAGCCAAGGATACCTTCTGAATTACCTTTGGCCAATTCACATTCTTTCAACCTCAGAACAATTGTTTTCAAGAAATCCTTGTGATAGGTTTGCCTCAGGGTCACCATAAGACTTGAAGGCACACAACAAGAAGACAGTTAAGTCATTTTGAACTCCAGCCCAGGGCCCTTTCACACTATATAGAATTATAGCAGTATGTTTCCACTTTAACTGCCATGGTGACATTCTATTGAATCCTGGGCTTTGTAATTTGGTGAAGAACTAGAACTGTTTGGCTAGGAACTTTAAATGCCCATCCCTAAACTGCTAGTCCCAAGATTCCACAGGATATTGCCTTGGCAATTAAAGTGGAACTCTAGCACTATAAGTGTATATCCAGTGGTAGCCATGTTGGTCATGTGGGAAAGTACAATAACATCCAAAATCCACAAAACTGTGGAATTAAGAAAAAATGTTTTACCTGAGCTGAGATAAATACCTCCAACTATCTACCTTTGACCTCCAACATAGGTAAAAAAAATTCTTAAAAATGTGGAGTACATGTAGCATGTTTTACCAAAACAGCACCTAAAAATGTTTCCCAATGCAAAAACATGGAGGGCTTCCTTAGAAATTTGGTGCTGTCTACCTAATAAAGGACCATGTAGCTTCACAAAGGACTGAGGCAACTTGGATCTCAAGAAAAAACATCTCTTTTTTATCTTGCTAATGAAACTAAAAAATTTCCCTGGTACCCACATGGTCAGGAGGAGAAGCAGGCATGTATGAATATCTCTCCAACAATACCTGAACTGAGAACATAAAAATCTTGACAAAATGCGGGATTGTGACTAACATCATCATCTTTTTTTGTGGATTTGGGTTGTTATTGTACTATAAACATGTAGTGTGCCTCTGGTCTTCTGCTTCATGAAATGTTGCCCTAGTGGCACAACAGACTAAAGGAGAAAGAAGGGGAAATGGACAGAAAAAGATTATTAGGTCATGCCATATAACCAAAATCTTGAAAAATGATAGTTGTCTCTCTTGGGTTTACTACAGGTCAAAGAACAAATTCTTTTCATGAACACTGCCATGAAAGAACAGCCACATTTAGTCATTCTTCTGGCTTCTTCCTGGAATTGTTAACCACTATTTTTCTTTTTAGACTCCTGATTCATTAGCACTTCCTCAGATGGTGTTTGCTTTCTAGTTTCTTTGCTTTTGCTTTTCAGTGTTCATTTCTTAATACAGGAAATTCATCTGCTACCTAATCCATCTCACTATATTTTCTTGAAAGTTTAAATCAAAATCTTGAAAGCAAGAAAGTGATTTTAAACCTTTAATCATTGCATTCATAAAATGCACAATCTAATGTTGGTACCACCAAATTAGGCAAGCCCCTGTACATTGCTCAAGTTACCAGGATAAGAAAAACAGATATGGGCATGCAACATTTTCAGTATGAGCCTACTTCAGGTCCAATGTTAAGTGTAGGAAATATCAGGAAACTTTGTAAAAACAATTTCTGAGTCAATCCAAAGGGTTAAAAATGGTTATCCTTACCCTCTGTTCCCATCACACACATAGACAGTGTGTCCCATGGCTTACCCAAAATACATACAATGCTTTCTTTTCATTCCTTATCCTACCTCACAACACTATGCAATGGTAGTAATGATGGGACAAGAGAGAGGGAGAGACATTTTTCTTGCTTTTTAAAACCACATTGTGCTGAAAATTTCTTCCATTTCTCCCCTAGCAATTTTCATTCAATACAAGGGAAGTTTCTTCTGAAAAGATGTTCACAGGAGAAGAAATTTTAAGAAATCCTCATTGCTGAAGGTCATACCTGGGTTTACCATACCTATGAAGTGGCCAAGGAATGTGTGCAAATGTCTTGTCTTTCATTATTTAGCCATCTCTCTGGAAACCACCAGGCTTCCCAGTTTCACTTCAGCCAAAAGCCCATAGGACTTTTTCTGAGATCAAGAAATACATGTGGCCAGGGAGTTGGCTGTGTAATGAAACAACATGCAGTTAAAAAAAAAATGGGGGGGAGAAGCAACAGCCTTGATGACCTGCTAGGAATAGATGAGCACTTTGCAGGGTTTTCTCCAAATTTTGTCTGTCATTTTGTGTATGATGACCATCTTAGCTGTCCCACCTCTTTTCCCCTCACTTCAGTGCTCAGAACAATGCTAGATGTACATGTTATCAGAAAGAATACAAAATGGTGGCCTGGGAGCAGCATCAGGAGAAGAAAGGAAATCCCTTAGAGCTAAACCAATAAAACAAGGTTCAGTATTTTCTATGGCTACTTTAAAGTTTGGACTCATTCTTGGAGTGAATTCCCCAGCCCATTAACCTTTAGGCCACCACTCTCCACTGGCCAATTGTGCATGTTGGTGAGTATGCAGTTCAACAGTACCTGGACTGCCATATGTTCACTATCTGGGTTCACATGTATCAGCACCTAGAACTAGTCCTTGAAAATTACTATGGTCCTGTCTGCAAGGGCCAAAAAGCCTGTTCCATCCCATTCGATTCTGGCATCATCCTGTTTGGATGATGTACATCCCTAGACCCAGTTCTAGTCTGAGCAATCTGGACAATGTCTGGCATGTTCCACACCATACCCAGAGTATCACAGCCTTAAAATTTTAAAAATATACTTCTTGCTCTAGATTCTTCAGAAAGATCTGGATCCCTCCACACCCATGCTGCAGCA
>CM034708.1:136400908-136426358 GCA_020142125.1 Phrynosoma platyrhinos | reverse complement strand
TGTAAGCCTCTTGTTTTGTTTGATACTAATGAATTGCCTTATTCTTATGTGCAGTGCATCATTTGCACCAGAGTTCACTAATTTATGCACATTATTCACAACGACATGGTAGACCTCAGAGGAAGGGAAGGATGGCAAACTCCCTCTGAACAAATTCTGCCAAGAAGACCCTGTCATAGGATTGTCTTAGGGTCACCATGAGTCAGAAATGACTTGAAGGTACACAACAATGGCAACAACAGGAATGCTGCTATCTTGAATTATGGCTTCTTTCTATGTAACGTATACTCTGGTACTGCACCTGATTTACAGTCCACCACATTTTAGAGCCACAATCCCTGATTCCTGATTCATATTATTTGCTACCCCTGCCTTCAAGGATAGCTGTACAGTGGTAAATTTGCGAACACAGGACCTTAACCATGTCCCAAGGACAGTCAAATACAGGCAATTCTGTTGATCTATGCCAATAAACTAGTTTGATCAGGTATGTTGTACTTAGCGGATACTTTTGTATTTTTTTTCTTTTGTACATGTATCTTTTGTACATTTTTCTAATAAATCTTAGGGACTTTGCAGACAGTGCAAAGCACCATCTTCAAGCCAAGGAAGGGGAGGGGCTGCTGGACACCGGGCACCTCACCCCTTCCTGAGGACGTCATCGGAATGCCCGCTGTTGCACATGGCGAGCGCTCCAATGAAGTCCTTCCATTGCAGCGTCCAGACACGCTGCAATGGAAGAGATGTGGAAGAGGCACGTGCGTCTCTTCCGGTGCCCTTTCTGTGCTTTGAGGAAGGAGCGCTATTTTAGCTCTCTTCCAGGACCAGCTGAAGAGTGGATTGGGGCTGAGGAGTGGGGCAGCCTTGGCCCCAATCCTTGGCTTCTCAGGGCAGCCCATGGCCGCCCATCTGTAGAGGCCCATAATTGCCTGTTCAAGGCTAAACCAAGTCCAAATACATTGCACTACAACAGAGACAGCTCATGGCTGAAAGCCAACATGATTTAGTAGTTTGAGCATTGGACAAGGATTCAGGGAAACAGGATTTGAGTTGCTGCTCAGCCTTGGAACCCGCTGGGAGACCTTGAGGAAACTATATTCTGTCAGCCTCAGAAGGAGACAAGTGCAAAACCCCTCTGAAGAAATCTTGCCAAGAAAACCTCATGAGTTCACCTTAGGGTTGTCATAACTAGGAAACAACTGGAAGGCACACAACAACAACAACAACAACAACAACAACAGAGAAAAACATGTTCTATCTACAAATTATAGAGATGCTTGTTTTTTAAAAAATATCTTTGTTGATTGAAGTGCCTTCATGCAAGGCCCTCTGAAGTAATGTTTTTCTCAGGCTGTCTGATGGAGGGGAGACCAACAACCAGTCAGGTAGACTATTTGCACTATTTCTGGCAGTCTGAAAAGGCCCTCGGTTGCTTCAATAACCCACTGCACTTCCCACCCCACCTCCTTTTTTTCTGTTAAAGTTGTCTCCTAGACTTGAAAATCAACTTGAGACTTGACTTAAAGGGTTTTGCGACTCAACTTGAGATTTGAAAGTATAGACTTGGGACTTGACTTGAGACTTGAGTAAAAGACTTAAATACATCACTGGTCAGCATGTAGTGCAGCATGAACCAGCCATGACCCTGGATCATGTCATATTCTTTTTCTACCAATGAATGAGACAACACCCCCATGACTGTTAAAGTAATAAAAAGGTTACAGTGATATGGCCAAAGGAATAGGGTTATTGATGATGAATGTGGAAGCAGAATGTACTATAGTTATTCCTTTGTTATTGTGGAGCAGAACACATTACAAGATGACTAGTTATTTGTAACTAGTTATTTCCAAACTCTGAATGTACATAAAACAGAACAGTTACATGGATTTAATAGCCGGTGCACAAGGTAAATGTAATGAGTATTCAAAATCTGCATAATAAACTACATATGTTTGTCTGTCTGTCTGTTTATGAGATATTGTGTCATGTTCAACATTGTGTACTTCATACCTGTATTGTCTATATCTATATCCTCTATTCCAGGGTTCGGCAACGTTCACACACCTGGGGCTGGTCACTAGTACCCAGGTCTTCCTCTGGACCAGGGGAGGGGGGAAATGGCGGTGCGCGCACGCGCTCACGCATGTGTGTGCAGCCCTCACCGCTGCCGCCACCACCATCGGCAGTGCACCGCATGGCCGCGTGCATCGCGGCCGCCATTTTGGCAAACAAAATGGCAGATGTGATACACGCGGCAGCATGGTGGCGGGAGCACGCGGTGGCAGTGGGGATCAGTGACGATAGCGGCGGGGGTCCGCGGGGGCCAGTCGCTGGGGTCGGCAGGCCGAGTGAGGCCCGTGGGCCATAGGTTGCTGACCCCTGCTCTATTCCTTTCCTTTCAATTTTTAAAAAAATGTTATTCTTTTTTTTTAAAAAGCACATCTCCCTAAATGTTAAAGTCTTTTCCTTCCTTTTAGAAGAAACATTTAGCACACATATGTGCATGCCCACCATTCAGATTTACTCTTATGGATGGATGGATGTATCTTTAAGTCATTGTCAACTTATGGTGACCCCATGAATTTCATAGGGCAAGGAATACTCCGAGGTGGTTTGGCCAATGGTATATCCTCTGAATAAACCATTTGTATACATTTGTTCTTTATTACTTAGACAAGATACGAGAAGAACTGTGTGGACATCTATTAAAATTGAAAGGTTTAGTTAGTAGGTAGAATTTTCAGTGCACTATTTTAGACCCAAGTGAACATAACATATTTGTACAAATAAATGTTCAAATAACTTTCTCAACCATTTATTCTCACATCCCCAGAGAGCTATTTTATGATTTCCTCTCATTTCCAGAATGGGAATGGAGGGAATTTGTTTGTATTCCCTGCCACTTCAACTTCTTCAGGGGCTGCTCTTTT
This sequence comes from Phrynosoma platyrhinos, assembly GCA_020142125.1. NCBI lineage: Eukaryota > Metazoa > Chordata > Lepidosauria > Squamata > Phrynosomatidae > Phrynosoma > Phrynosoma platyrhinos. Next base: position 136,423,425 of record CM034708.1, on the reverse strand, counting down.
CTGAGCTTCACTTGAAAAGTATGCATTTATGAGTTTCTGGGCCTAGTTTGTCTATTTTGGGGTGACATCATTTTGGTTAGTCACCACTGGATTAGACCCTTTAATTCAAAGGGAATGGTGAGTCAACACATAGGCAAATTCTACAGATTCAATGGATCTACTTTAGTTGGGACTAATAACAGGATTCAGGTCTTTTATTAACCTCAGATGTAAAAGAGTGGCTCTGTTTATGGAGTCAGTTTTGCCATATTCTCTCCAAAGGCTTCCTCCTTTCTACCTTCTGCCCCTCTACACACACTGCCATCCTCATTATGTCTTGAGGTCTGAGATGCTTGAATTGCCAAGTCTTTTCTGGGTCATCCAGGCTTTTGACATCTATGCCAGCCTTCCCTAACTGACAGATCCATTTCCTTCCTTGATTGCTAATCTTCATGGACATTGGTGCATGCTTGGTGCTTCTCTACCACTCTGCAATTTCTGTCTGTGTTTTTGTCCATCCCATCACAATTAGTTATAGCTTTTGCCTTCTAGCAATCTGAAGGCATTCCACTTTTCAACCTTTCCTCTCATTTGTTTTTTAATTACCGGTATATTATGCACTTTTTTCCCTTCAGAATACCCTGTATATGACATGTTGCAGCAGTGTAATAATTTGAATGTGTAAGAAGTGGGTTCCAGGTATATATATATATATATATATATATACATATATATATACACACACACACACCTGGAAATCCACTTCTTACATAAAAATAATGAAATATGACAGTCAATTATCTTTCAATGCAATGTTTCAGAAATAAACTTCCTGTATGCTAATTTAGTTGTTTTATGCACCACTGGACTTTTCACTGTCGTATGAGTGCCTCCATAGAAATCATCTTTAAAACCTTGAATTCTAATTAGGTTTTCAGGGATGTCACACAGAGAGAGAGACTTCCCCATTTACTGTTCATAATTATTACTACTGAATACCAGGGCTTCATCCTGCTTTTATCATCTTGGTAATTGCCTAGGAAGAGAAGTTAAACTGGGAGCATCTAAGTGTTCCAAGTAATGGCTACTATTTGTATTTTCTATTAGAATTCACACTCATGAGACCAGTATGATGGGTAGGCACATTTCCCATGGTTCAGATTACTGTTAGGGGTCCACTATTGAGACTTGGAAGCTGCTGCCCAGTTTCCCATCCTGCTTGCTGTCATTTCCTCTTCTGCTGGAAAATGTAAGCAATAGCAGTGTATCCCACAAGCAGACTAGTAACTGGTAAGCAGCAGAGGAGCAACACCCAGCCCCACAATGCCACTGTTACCCCCTACAGGGTCTAGCATAGGAAGAGTAGACTAGTTTTCTTTGGTAAACATATATGGTAAACATATATGAAGTAGCTTTACTTACAACCAGAAAAGGTTTAATAACCTCTTCTGATGGAGGCTCTGCAAAGATATGCTTAATGGAGGAGAAGGAGAGAATGGCACACAACAATATGGAAGATGAATCAATTGAGACTAACAGAAATCCAGTGAGTGAGAGACCATGTGATAAAATTAACAAGCTGCACATACTGTGCCTACAGCCCTAGAATGACAGGCAAACTAGCAATATTTTGCTCACTTTAACATCTTCTTGGATCCTTTCTGAACAGACAAGCAGTGACAAGAGTGATGAGACAGACAAGCATCCTCTACTTGTCTTGCATGTGTGATTCTGTAGGCCTATGGCTGCTCTATGCCATGGCAAGCAGACAGACAGCACTGACTGTGACAACAACTGCAACAAACCTGGAGCCAACGCTACATCCTGATTATGAGATGTTGGTGCTCGTCTGTGATGTAAGAGTTTAACTTTTTTCACCTTCTAAACTTGTTTTCCTTCTCTTTTGGACCCTGGTTGGCAAAAAACACATTTTCCCAGTGAAATCATATGTTTTAGTTGTACTTCCCACTCAGTTATTAATGGTGACTAGAGATAATGAGGAACAGGACTTCTATATAAATTTTTACAGACCCATTGGTCTTGATAACTTATGTGATTTTTATTGTTGCAATGCCTTATTTGGCATGATGCCTTCACAAATGATATGGATTATCATAGCAAATCAAAATGAATGACATTGGTCCAACACACCATTAAATATGCTAGTAATGTTCCATTGTTTTTTCCAACTGTACAAGTGATAGACCACTTGCTCTTATGGTTTCTAGGCATGCTATTGAGTGCACAAGAAAATGTACAATTGATTTATTTATTGGAAAATGCATTGAATCCCTTTCCATTTGCACATAGTTTAGAACTAGTTGCTCATAACTGAATCAATATTTGCACTAATGTAATGACACCATTGGATCCAAAACAATGGCAATAAAAGCCAATGAAGTAGAAGGAAATGGAGATAAAAGGAATGATACAGAACCAAGCATCATCCAAGCAACATGAGTATGGTTAAGACTAATATTGAATAGTACTAAAATCAGAGACATTTTAGAAGGTAGTCACAGAAATGGCCACAAATTAAAGTCATTTTGGTAGAACCCTAATAAGTTTCTAATTTGATAATAGTTCTGTGAAGTAGGCCATTAATATAGCTCTTTAACAGATAAGAGAACTGATGATGAAAAGCTAATCCAATTTTAGCCCTTCAGGATGAATAAAACTGCTGACTTTTGAAGCCATGTCTAAATTTGGCATTGATTCTAACTGCAATTTTAGATTTTATTTAAAATAATGCAGTACTAAGGAATAATATAAACATTAAACTAAAGTTAAATAAAAGCATAGGGCAGTGCTCCCTATCTTGTTCAACTATTGTTGAACTGATGTAGCTGATATACTTTTAAAATACAGTGCCTTGTCTTTTGTAGAATGAAGTTAGACTGGATGCAATACAGAACTAATGAGCCATATTGAGATAAGGTTAATCACTTCCAATGCTGTTGCGTAGGAATAGCTTAAGATTGCAATATTTCTTATTTGAAAGCCACTGAATGGCTTATGAAGGAAGACAACTTCATTAAGGAGACAAGAACCCTAAGTATGCTGGCTTTAGAAAGGAAAGATGAAGGTCATTTCATTAATTGTAACCACTTTCAAGTTCAGGAGAGCTCTCACCATCTCTTGCAGTGATAACAAACATATGATAGTCTTACCACTGCCCAGCAGGTTTACTAATTTGCCTCCCTTGCATAGCAATTTCACAGAGTAATCAAAGGACAGCTGTGATTGTCACATGGAGGAAAATGTTAACAGCAAACTCCCCTCTCTGACTTGGGCTAGGTTCCAAAGAGCTCCTTAAGATGCATCCAAGGCTCAGACACAGTGGCAGCTGGTGGCTTCCATGTCAGGGTGCGGTGCATGTTTCTATGGGTTTTATTATACATGTAAAAGGAGCTGTCCAAGGTGCCAAACCCTGGCCCCTAAATAGATTCAGTGTCTGAGATTTTTTTTTTTAAATTCTTACTGCACTCCTCACATGGAGGTCCCTGAACAGCTTCCCATTTTATTGTATTAATGTTTTATCTTTGTTTGATTTTAATCTGTATTGATTTAATCTGTATTGGTTTAATACTGTTTTGGGGGGTGTATAGGGGTTGATTGTATTGGTATTTTAACATGTTGTTAGCTGCCCCGATTGCTCTCAGAGGGATGGGGTAAAAATTATTATTATTATTATTATTATTATTATTATTATTATTATTATTATTATTATTATTACAGCTCAGACATGTTCAGTTAGAAACCACAGGCCCCTGAAGGCCAATACTGAGATGGCTCTAAAAAGTAGCATATCTTGCCATGTGACATATGGGGGGAATGTTTAAAAATATTCAGGTGACCTGATTACTAAAGGCACCTTGGGTCTTCTCAGGGGAGCTGCCTACTTCTGCCATTTGCTTACTTGGCATGGCTTGGCTTTTGAAATGGCAAAAAGGAACAGCAACAAAAAGTCTCTGCCACTTTACCCAGGATTAGGCCAAGGCCTGAGCCCAACTGTCATTCCCAACTAGAGCAAGCCCACTGACTCAATGAGACTTTGTGAATCAACACTTGTGAGAGGGTATTATAAAGTTGTAATTGTCACCTTTTTAAAAAATTGACAGAAAGTTTGTTTTGATTTGTAGTTGTTAATTTTTCTTTACATAGTCACCATCCATTTTCCCCAGCATTTCTTGACTTTCTGAATACCGTTATTGTAGAAGTCTGGAGATTGCACCTTAAACCACTCTTCCACTTCATGAATGATGACATCTGTATTGTCAAATTGGTGAACCTGCAATGGATTTTTCATTTTTTGGAACAAAAAAAAGTCACTTGGTGCGAGGTCGGGAGAATAAGAGGGATGCCACAAGATCTTGAAGCCACATGCCCTTGCTTTGTTAACTGAACTTGAGATGAGTGAGCTGGTGCATTGTCAGCTAGAAGATGAATGCCTCTGGAAAGCATACTATGACATTTCTTTTTTAGAGCATCTCGCAAAATGTCCAGAAAATTGCTGTAGTATATGTCAGTGATGGTTTGACTGCACACTGGGTTCCACATTCACAAGCGAATCTGTGAGAATGACTCCATGACAGTCCCAAAAACTGAGAGCATGACTTTCCCTGCTGACTTTTGCACCTTTGCCTTTTTGTGGAGAAGGGAATTGGCATGCTTCCACTCCATGATCATGGTTTTGGTCTCTGGATCATACTGATAGATCCAAGATTCATCCATGGTTACCAGATGACCAAAAAATCCTCTTCATCCTGTTCCAACAGCATCAACTGTCTTGAAAGGTCACGCTGTGTTTGTTTCTGGAAAGGGGTTAGCAAACATGGAACCCAGTATGCAGACACCTTATACATGTGCAGTTCATCATGAATAATTTTCCACACACTACCATAACTGAGACCAGTTTCATTCATGATCATTTGGATGGTTGCTCATTTGTCTTCCAGGATTAAACACTTCACTTTCTTCACTGTGGCCTCATAATCCATCAATGATGGTCTTCCAGGTCTTGGCTTGTCTGTGAGGGACATGTGGCCAGTTTGGAAATTCCTTTTCCACCTCACAATAGTGTCATAAGATGGGCAATCATTTCCATAAGGTACCATCATCTCATCATGAATTTGCCAGGCACTATTGCCCTTCAAATGCAGGAACTTTATCATGCTGCGAGCCTCAATCTCCAACTTACAATTTAGTCACTCTTGGAAAAACCTGTAACAAAAATGTTTTTTCGACATCATTCACTTAGGGACCAATGATCACACTGACAAAATTTCATCAATATACCATAATAACTTCTAGGTGATAATTATAACTTTACGATACCTCCTCATATGTTAAGCCTATTGATTCATTGAATTTAGCTGCGATGAACTTAAGACCAAGACTTTTTGTGGCAAAGGGCAAGATGGTATACCTCTTCATCCTTTGCAGAGAAGCTGATTGGATTGGCAATTGAATATGACTACAGTAATGGCAATAGTATAGCAACCTCCAGCTCATCTAAAACCAGCAAGCTAGTTTAGGGTGTGAAGTATAGGCTATTTGACACCACAATTCTGTTTTCCAAGAGAGGAGAAAGAGGAATGAATCTCGAGGCATATCTAGAGGGCAGTCACTGTTGTCCTCCAGGATTTAGGCTGTTTCCTTCCTCCATTTAATGGAAGGAGTATCCTTCACTTAACTACTTAATAGATTTGACTAAAAAGGATATTGTTTGAGGGTGAGTAAGAAGACAAAGGATGGTGATAGGCTCTGGTTTTGACAGGCCAGGAAAAGGGTCCTAGGAGGCTGGTAACAGACCACATCTGATCCAAAAGATTCCAATGGGAAATTGGAATGGGGAGGCTCCCAGTCGCCCATGCCCATACCTTTAAAATAGAAAGAGCTCAAAAAAACCAGTTGAAAAGGAAACAAAAACAAGCATACTGATGAAGCCTGTTTGAAGGTTTGGGAGTGAAAAATGTCCCCTGATCCCCAATGCACACTTTTGCACTGTAGTAATCTGAACTTGTGGACTCTAGCCTTCAAAAGTACTCTAGCATTTAAAAGTATTTCTTTATAAGTAGTTTTCCACTTGTCACTTCAGAAATAGTTCAGGCAATACGCTACAATAAATGATATCAAAAGATGGACTTGGAAGGTATGGCTAGACATACGTTAGTGACATATGCCCTTGTAACTTGGGTTTGTAACATGTGCCTATATTAGGAGACATTGTGCAAGGAGCCATTCACTACCTCCTTGTTCAACTTTCATCCCACCAATCCCCCCAGACCACAAGGGTATTGCCATGGCTGTTTACTGCCAGGATAGGTGGGGGGGGGCAACTAGACAATACCTGTAATAAGGTTGGACTCCCAGATCTCCAATGAGTTTCTGGAAATCCAGGAGAGTAACCATATTTCTATTCCCCCAGCTGCAGACCTGTAGCTGAGCACTGTTGTTTGCCTCTTCCTCCTCCATCTAAACCTGACCCTTTAATTTTCAAAGTTCAGGGAAGAGGGATAGAGTAAAAAGAACATGTCTACATGTGGTGTGTTCATGTGTTTACAACAGTGGTGAACAATTTTGATGGTTCCTGAGTGGGCAATTATACGTACCCAAGAACCTGAAAGGTCACATCAACTACCATAAATACTAAAAGCAATACCACTACCAGACCTGGAAATGCCCAATTCTGATTTTGAAAAGGGGTCTTATTAACAACAACAAAAACATAACAAAAAAGAAAATAGTGCAGAGTGGATCCTGAAACTTACTTTAAAAGGTAGATTGTTTCCCTTGTATCATTCCAAGAACATCATGAAATTATATGTTACAGTTATAGTGCTATGATTCCAATTAAGTTGCCATGGCAAATCTCATGAAATCCTGGGATTTTCAGTTTAGAAGAGGACATTTAAAACTGTTGGCCAGTTTTATGTATTTATATTTTATATCTCACCTTTCTCCCAGCACGAAATCCAAGGCAGTGTCCAATATTTTAAAAGCACATTAAAAAAAAAAAAACAACCTTCTTAATCCAAAGTTAAAACACAGACTAAATTTTTATTTTAAAAACCACATGATAAAAACAAGTTAAAATAGCATTTAAAAGAGGGTTGAATCATAATAAATTAAAAACACCACACCTTCCATTAAAAGCTCTGTCTGCTGTAACATACTAAAAAAGAAATCCCTCCTTAAATTAAAAAAACTCTACACTTGCTGGTGGAAAAGCAGAAGGGAAGGTGCCAACTGAAGTTCCTAGAGAAGGTAAATTCCATAACTTGGCACCAGCTACTAAGAAGGCACTATCTCGTGTCCTCATCAAATGTACCTGAGATAAAAGAACTCTAGTACCTTACCAAATATAAATCCCAGGATTCTGTAGGATGTAGCCATGGCAGAAAGTGGAATCATAGCACTATAACTGTGTAGTGTGAAAAGGCCCCAGGAAAGGCAATTCATACTTTTTTTTTGTGGTCAGAGCAGAAATGATATCCTTGAGTGTTTGGAAGGGTTGGGGCATGAAAATAGCCTTGGACCTGGCCTGCAACCCCAGGGCTGTCATTTCACCACTGCTGACACCCACACCAGACTTCTCTCTCAGAAATATTCAAGAAGTTTTCATCCTAGAGTGAGATTGCAAGGAATTCAGCACATTTTTTCATGTGTTTCACATGCTTCTGATACATGGCCACAGGGCCCAAGATGCTGAAACTGTTTGTGATGAATACAGTAGATCATGCAACAAATTCTGACTGTGAATGGCTCACCCAGTCTCACAAGCTTTCAAATCTCTTGAATAATATAATGTCTCCTTTTTATTATCATTATCATTATTATTAGTAGTAGTAGTAGTATTACAGAAATATATTTACCTCTATATTTTAAAGTGCTTTAAGTGATCTATGAAAGGGATGCTCTTCACTACCATCAGTCTAAGCCAATCATCGCTAACATCCAAGTCTATTCCAAGAGCTGATTTCAGCCATAAACATGTTCAGTTCAGCAATCTTGTCAGTGGTGGCATCCATGACACTAGGGTAGTGAATCTCTAAACTTTGAGCTGCACGTGCACTGAAGAAACAATACAGTTTGACACTGGTTTTGACAGTTTGACACTGCTTTTGTCCCCCTCTGTTGTCATAGCTTCGTGCAATGGAATCCTGGGATTTGCAGCTTGTTGTGGCAACAGAACTCTCTGACAGAGAAGGCCAAATACTTCACAAAACTATAAATCTCAGAATTCAATAACATTCAGCCATGACAGTTAAAGTGGTGTCAAACTGCATTATATCTGCAGTGCACATGCAGCTCAGGTCTGAACTTTGAAGGCAACATCAAAGTCCCGAACTCTAAAGAGAGCCAGCATTGTGTAGTGGTTTGAAGGTTGGACTATGACTCTGGAGGTCAGGGTTCAAAACCCCAATCAGCCAAGAAACTCACTAGGACTAGGTGATCCTGGGCAAGTCACACACTCTCAGCCTCAGGATGGCAATGGCAAACCTATGAAGAAATTGCCAAGAAAACCCCATAAAAATTGCCTCAGGGCCACCATAAGTAGGTGACTTGAAGGCACACAACAACAAACTAGACTCTAGCCTTCAAACAGTTCCCTTAAAGTTTTATGAGTCTCTCATATTTTTGCAGATCATTTCTTAATTGGAGGCAAAGTTCTGTTTTTCACTGCCACTGTCAATCACAAATTATGTCAGCAGCTAGGGGACAATTTTCAGTGATGGCTGAGATTCTAAATCAGCTACCGATGCAGACGGCCCATAAGGGGCGGCTCTGTGCCGCCCCTGGGAGCAGCAGATCAGGGCCGCGGCAACTGCATGCCGCAATCCTGATCCTCCTTTTTGCCACTCCCAAAAGAGCAGGCAAATGCTACTCCTTTTTGGGGTGGCAAAAAGCTGCCCTTAGAGCTGCCGCAGTAGCTGTTTTGTGCCCCTTTGGCTCATCGTGACTGCACGCTGTGCCAAGAGGGCACCCTGATGCCGTGCACCATGCAGTTGGGTGCACAGCACCAGGGTGGAGTTGGGGCGGTTGGCATCCAGTCACCCCACCCAAACTGCACCCCCAGACTGACCTAAAGTGCCAGTCTGCATCCCCCCTTAATTATGTAATACATCCTGGCCCAACCACCCTCAGTCCTGACTTACTGAGCAGCAAACGCTTCAAGTAACAAGGGTCTGTTCTCTAATCAATTAGGGTGTAATAGACTGACATTTCCACCCACATCCCATGAGTGATCTCCAGTGTGAGGAGGATTTGTGACAGGAATCCTCCTTTGTTGTTATTCAAGGGATACTGCTCAATTAATTCAGTGTGTCCGGACACAACAGAGGCATCAAGCATTCTTTGGGGGCAATGTTTCCTGGAAGGGGGTGGAATAGGTTACATGACATTGTTAGGAATTTTCTTGCTAACATATCCTCTTGGATGGGTCATGCAAACATCTGCATCTCTAGCTAAAGGTCAGGAGAGCATGTTGTCATATTTGAGGTGATTTGATGTTATTTCCCATACATGTCACCATCTTTCAGCTTGGCAGCAAATGCTTTTTCACTCACAAGAATTCCCTAAGTTCTTGCCTTGAAGCTACCCTGATGCTAATTGGGGGTAGCAGGGCTGTGTCACTGCAGTAGGTTTTCCCACAGCCACTGCAGGTTGGGCTTCCAGCCAAGATAGTTAATGCTTCTCTTTGCATTCCTTTCTTCTCCCCAGAGAACAGCTATTTTACAGACACCTGGCATTTACAGATCCAAGAAAATTATTGCCGCCACTGCTGTTAAACATTGCTCTGAGAGAAAACTGCTGCAGCAGCAAAATCCCATCTCTGAAGTTCTAAGTCATTAAGGGAATGGGGTATTTTTTATTTTATTTTTTTAAAGGAGAGGGCTCTGACTTTGGCTACACTATTTGTCATTAAATCTTTGAGTTAATTTAATTAAAACTGTAATTGCTCATTTTAAAAGTGACACCAAATATCATTGCATTTGGCTGAAGGAGACTTGCAGATAGGCCACTAACAAAATGAATTTTATACATGATCAGGCAGCCACCCCATCTAACCATCAGCTGAATGTATGACAAATGTGCTGCCTCTGGGTTGGTTTATACCACAGTCCTAGCTGGGATCAGGCAAAACAAGAGGAAACACTTGTTCATGAGCATGAGACATGGAAGGAGTTGGGGTGCCATTCACAGTTGTCTCAAAGAAAGAAAAGCTCATTAGTAAGCAATGAACATGTCTCAGCAGTTCATTGAGCAATATTCACTACCCACCTGTTTCTAGGGTGGTGGTGGTGACTTTTCAGGCATTTCTAAATAGGCTAGGACCTGAAGGACTGTTTTCAACCAAGAGACTGCCTTAACCTTATATTCTCCTTTGAAGCTCTAAGGACTTTATCACACCAAACTTATGAGGCAGCACAATTGTATTAGTCTAGGAAATGCAAATATACCGGGTTGGGGACGCAACTCTTCCAAATTGTCATGGTGCTGCTTATGCCCAGCCTCTGCCTTCCTCATGCTGACCTCCATGCTCTATCTCCCTGCCCTAACCTCTTTCCAGCATGCCTTTTGGTCTGTATTGATCTTTATTTATTTTTATTTTAGTGCAATTTCACAATCATAGCAATCCATTAAGTAAAGAAAGAAAGAAAAGAAACTGAAAAAGAGAAAGACAAATAGCCTGAGGGAGAGAGGAGCAGAATCACAGCTACTCGCACTATGTGACTGCCTGTATATTGAAACTGCATCAGGAGGCACTTATCACACTTGAATTAACAGTGGAAAAGCAATATGGTTGGGAGGCAATGATGGGATGGACTACAAACTAGCTACTGGATAGACACAGCATCATGTGATAAGGTACAGCCAGAGATGCTGCTATCCTGTTCTAATTCCATTTTTCAAACCTCATCTGATAAAGCCCTAAGCTGTGGTATCATGCCTATGTATTCACCTGACCTACCCCACCCTTCACATTAACTTGGAAGCCTGACCTGTCCTCAGTCACCCAGTTGCCCCCCACCCAACCAGACCTTGGAAGGATTGTCATGGCTGACTGCATAACTCTGGCTGTGCAAGTGAAGCAGCAGGAGGGGACAGAATGGGCAAAAGGGGAAAACCCCAATGATGGAGCGGTGTCATAGCCAGCCATGCTGAGGACTCAGAGGAGGACTCAGAGGAGGCTGAGCCTGGCCCTAGCTTTGCACTGCCAGCTCCAGTAGAGCTGGCTGAACCAGAATCTAGCTCTGCTATGCCAGCTGCAGCAGAGCCCATGACTCAGCACCCTAGCCTCCCTCCAGCAGAGGTTTCAGGCCTGGGAGACATAGAGGAGCAGGGCAAGGAGGTACCTACCTTCAGCCAGAGAAGGACAGAAAGGACATGCCTCCAGTGATCTCAGAGGTTATATGAGAAATGCTCAGTAATCACCAAACAGCTGTGATTAGGAGCTGGACCAATATAAACAGCTGTGAGATGCCGAGCTTCTTTGTCAGGGTCTATCTGCGTTCTCTGGTGAAAGCATCTTATTCTGACTTCCTTGTTGCCTGAAACCTTGTCTTCTAGACCTTGGATTGATCTGGAACTCTTGACCTTGGACTGGACTCGCTGACTTGCTCTCTGGACTCCTGGACCCTTGGCTTGCACCCTGATTTTGCTCTATTGGACTGGTACTGTGCTTCAGACTTGCATTTGAGTGCTTTATTCTTATCAGCTACTCCATTGGCTGCTTTCCCAGACAAGCAGCCAGGAAGGATGCATGTTCATGCCTCCACTCCTTCATCATTGTGCTTCCTCCCCAGGGAGAAAGCCCATGATGAAGCAAACAAGAAGGGAGAAAGTCCAACCAGATGTCACCTCTTCTCTGGGGTGTCACCTGGTGTGGTCCGCAACCCCACCCCACCCCCAGTGATGCCACTGATCTGTTCACTCTTTAAAACAGGGTGGAAATTGTTTGGCCTAAGGGTAACATATTGCCATTGTGGAACAGGTTCATGCAGCCCTTGGGGGCCCACTGACCCTCTTAAACCTCTAAATTCCACCCCACCCACCCATATTCAGCCACTTCTCCTCATATGTGGTCAAAAAATAATGTTTTGTAGTTACATTTAATTTTTTTAGAGGCATCTCGTCAGCAATTTTTCAAGTTTGGTATATTCATTTTTGTTCCTAGGTTATTATGACACTTAACAGAAAAGTAAAGCAACCTCAACAACTTACCTTTGCAACACTGTAATGGATAACAGCCATGAATTACTTTTTAAACACTATAGTATGTAATGGGAATTAATTACTGTTTAAAAGTAAGCTTTCAAAGTCTGGAAAAGTTTGATGAATTTTTTTCTTGCTAATTCCTGTATGAAATACTCTTGTCTGCCCCTCTTGGACATCAGTGGGAGCTGGAACTTCCACCAAGATTCTCCAGTGATGGACCTGCCTTTGTCAGTGGAACCAGGAAGGGAGAAATTCTCTCTTTCCCCTGAGACCTTCTCCATACCTTCAAGACCCACTTGGGAAAGATGTGAAACCCATTGAAACAGGTTTTCAGATACTGCAGAAGACCCTAAGGGGGGAGGAAGGCTACAAAAATCCCATTAAACTAGTGGATGGGTGTGAGCATAATGTTGGATTTAGATCTTAGATATCCAATAGATTTCACACTTTTTCAAATGTTGTTCGCCACATAGATCCCAGCAGTTAAAATGTGTCTATAAAAATATGTACATATTTTCAGAGACAGCATATTTTAAACCTATGTTTTCAAGAAATATAATAATAATAATAATAATAATAATAATAATAATAATAATAATAATAAAGGTTTTCCCCATTGACAAGGTTCTGAAGTCGTGTCCAACCATAGGGGGTTATGCTCATCTCTGTTACTAAGCCGAAGAGCCAGCATTGTCAGAGACTACTCTGTGATCATGTAGATCATGTGGCCAGCATGATTGCACATAACATTGTTTACTTTCCCACTGAAATGGTCCCTATTTATCTACTTGCATTTGCATGCTTTCAAACTGCTAGGTTGGCAGAAGCTGGAATTAGTGACAGGAGTTCACCCCCTCATGCAGCACCTGGGCCTCGAAATGCCAAGCTGTTGATCTTGCAATCAACAGAATCAGTGCCTTAACCACTTGAGCCACTGCATCCCTACATGTTTATTTATATCCCACCCTTTTCCCAAAACTGGGATTCAGAATGGCTTACAAGATTAAAGAATGCACCATTTAAATATGTATAAAGAAAGAAGCACAGTTTTGACACAGTTTTACACATAGTGTAAAGAAAATACACAGTTTTGATAGGAATTTCAAAAATATTAGTTTACTAGTGTTTACTAGCAGACTACTAGTGAACAAAAAGAATGGAACTACGGGTAAATGTATCTGAAAATAGCACAGTCAGGAAACAGATGAATGCATTCCTATAACAGATGGTTGCTGATAGGCATTGTAATGACATGGCAAGTTAGAAATGGATCTTTAAGGCATTCATGGTTCATTCCAATTGAAGGCTTTATAAGTTAAAGCTGAATTGTTTCTGGCAAGTCTGCAAACATGCAGTGTTCCCAAAAGAAATCAAAGTATGCTGCAGAGGGAAGATCAGCCACTGATGCCAAGTCTCTAAATCTTAGAATGCCCTTGCTTTTCTTACTCAGACAAAACTATTAATTTTGTGGTGAGACCCATCTTGCTTAGGCTATGGAACAGCAAGCAAGCAGTTTGACACATGAAGCTGGAGAAAGAAAGAAGAAAGGGAATCACCAAGGAAGTCTGAAGTGAAGTATTCTGCAAATCAGCAACTAGTTGTCTTTTAAACTGGTCTGAATAAGAGCCAGGTATAGTACAGAAGCAAAATTAAAAGAAGTGGATCTATCCATATATCTTAGAATGTTGTCCTATGGCAACATCCAGAATACAAAGCATGCAAAGACCACACACCAAGATAGAACAGGCAGTGATAAGAAATGCATGGCAGTGATAAGAAATGCATGCAGGATATGATATGAGGCAGGGCTTGCAGCTGTTACTGAAGAACTAAATCCACATTCCATGTATGGTGAATGGGACTCGAATGTCTTTTCCCTATCCCATGTTGATGCCAACATTTCAAATGGGTCTTGCATAGTTAAATTACTTGAACTAGTTCTAATTCTGCAACTTTGAGACCCTGGGTGGTGTAGTGGTTGTAGAATATTGGACAGTGACTTGGGAGATCTTGCTGATGATCTTGGGCCAGTCACTCTTTCTTAACACGACTTACCTTGCAGGTTTATTGTAAAGCTAAGGGGCTTCAAGGGAAAGCCACAAATGTTGCTTTCAGCTCATTGTGGGAAAAGCAGTAAATTGTACATGTGCATGAAATAAATTATAATATAATCAAATACTATGGCAACATTGGAAATGCATAAATGTTGGTAAAAGTCACTGTAGTGTGTGTAGTATATAGAGATGAATTATTATTATTATTATTATTATTATTATTATTATTATTATTATTTTCTTGCCCTCCTCTCCCCATGGACTGAGGCAGGGAACAACAATAATTAACAATCAACATTAGTTAAAACACATCAGTTAAAATACACATAAATTTAAAAGAGCAAATAAAATATACACATATTAAAACAATCCACACTTAAAATTCATAATTTAAAAATCATCTGGATAAGCCTGCTGGAAGAGACTGGTCTTTAATGCTCTTTTAAATTCAGACAGCATGTTGACAAGAACTTAAATAGTTCATGGGGGGGGGGGGGCTCAGTGCTAATGCTTCACATGTAGAACATTCCAGGTTCAATCTCTGACATCTCCAGGTGAAAAGACTGAACTGGTGCAGAGCTAGAGGCTTACTTGTTTTGGCCACAACTCTCAGAATCCCCAGGCAGCATTCTGGCTTGGGGATTCTGAGAGCTGCCATTGAAAAACTAGGTTTTGTAAGCCCTGAGTGGGTGAGGAGGAGACAGCTCTGCTTCAATCTTTGGTAGTATCTGCCAGCCAGAGCTGATGGTGTTGGCCTACATGGGCAGATAGTCTGACTTAGTTTAAGACAGGTTCCTATATGTGATGTTTTCCTAACTCTACAAGCAGCTTTTACTATTTTTTGCCACATGGTATTAAGATGCTTACTTGTTGATTTGAAGAATAACATCAAGAGTCAAGGTTGTGACCTTTGTGGCATCTGGCAGAGCATGGGAAGAGCCTGGAGGTTTATGGGGCAACAAGGACACAAATTGTATTTGGACAAACCCTGAAATGCTGAAATTTGGGACTACATTCTTAGCAACAATCCAGAATGCAGTTTTCCTGGTCAGACTGTTCAAAGGTTGTGCAGCTGGCAACATCAAATGAACCCTGGTTCAAAGGGTAACTTATTTTTAAAGAGAAGACTTGCTGTGCAAAAGGTGCTCTATCCTGCTTTTGGTGATTTTACTAACAATTGCTATGATGCTATCTCTGTTATAATGCAGAAATATCTTGTGGAGGTCAATGTTCTTGCTACTATTTGTTAGTCAAGGAGATAAAAATCTCTTCCTTTAATTTTACTGGATTTCACTAAATGCCACTTGCATTTTTCTCCAATACTTGTTAAGTACTAGATTGCAAGACTTTTTTTCCCTCCTCCCATACAATTTACACATTTCCCACTTTCACTAAAGCATATTGTGTGTTTCTTTCAAAGTTAAACATTTTTAGCTGTGCACATCTACTGATATTTTCAGACAGGCTAAAGTGCTGGGAACATAGTGGGATGCTCCCCTCAGTTTCGTGCAATTATGTGGAGATTATCAAACGACATCATGTGATGTTGCAATAATCCCGTCATCATCCCATGAATAAAGAGGAGCTTTCCAGCCACTTTTCATTCATGGGACTTGTGTGTAATTCAAAAGAAAGAGGGGTGAGAACCTAATACCTTGTGATTTGCTCACAGTGACAGAAAACAGATTGGAACCACATCTGTCATGGGTCTGCATGCACTGACCATCCTTCAAATGCTTCTGTGCATTGTGCAAGCCCAGTCCTCTTAGCTTTCAGCCTTTTCATACTGATCCAGCTCTATCGTTAGACAGCCACCCCAGGTACTAGATTCTATTCCTGCAAAAAGGCAGAAAATTGATAGTTAACATTTTATTACTGTTTTGCTTCTCTTGAAAGATAATCTATTGGATTTTATGCCTTGAATAGCCATATAACCTGATTCACTTTGCTAATTTTGTACCATGACTGCAAGTGGAAGGGTGCTGCAACACCTCAGGCAGCAAATTGTTTTGGGCTGGCCCAAAGAGACAATATCTGAAGGGACTTCCACATGCATTAGATGGGATGCAAGTAACCTTTAGCTGTCTGGGCACCTCCCACGATCAATGTGGAAAGGTCAGGAACTGAGTGAGTGACCCCATGCTTCTTCATGTTGTTATACCCTATTCAGGGCTAATGTCCTGAACAGGTCTTGTGTAAATAAGACAATACAACTGTCTTGCATTTCATCAATATAATTACTTTAAAAAGATAAAAATAATAACCACCTCATTCATGCACAGTAATGTAAGTCATCCACCTCTGGATCTCGTGCTAAGATGGGAAAGATTTCACATTCTCATGTGACATGTGGGAGTTGGCTGGCTTGGCAAAGACAGAGCTCATTGATACTGCTATACAGCCTGCTGGTGTTATTTCTCTGCTATTTTCTTTACCTCAATGGTGGGGGGCTCCATTTCCTTTAACCAGCTTTTTCCTATTTTATTGTTGTGTGACTTCAAGTTGTTTTCAACTTGTGATGAACTTAAGGTGAACCTACAGACCTAAATACCCAAAGGGCACCAGATTCCATCTGATCTTTGAAGCTAAGTAGGGTCAGCCCTGATTAGTGCTTGGGTGGGAGACTGCCACTGATCACTAAGTGCTGTACACTATATTTCAGAGGAAGGAACTGGCAAAACCACCTTTGACTATTCTTTGCCTTAGAAAAGCTATGAAGTTCATGGGATTGCCATAAGTCGACAAGTGACTTGAAGGCACATACACACAAAAGGCAAACTTCTAATTAGGTTTTCTTGGCAGGATTTGACCAGAATGAATTTTCCATTGCCTTTCTTTGCAGCTGAAAGAAAGGGAATAGCCCAAGGTCACTGTTTAGAGACTGCTAACTTTACAGATTTCCTTTCAAATGGGAAATATTTAAGGAATTCAGAAAGAATTTGGCTTTAACACAGGGAAGACATGCGGTAAATAATTCATCATTATTACATACTTTGAGGAATATTTTAAGCCTCTGGCAAGTCCTGAAGCAGTTTAAAAAAGGATAACAGAGAACCCTGTTACCTATCCTAAACCACAGTTCTCCTCCACTGTAAAATCCCGTGAGAGTAACTGTGCTAATCCTGGGACACCAGATCAGTGTGGGGTGACCTGATCTGGACTGGTACCCTAGCAGGGTGGAAAAGGTGTATAATCCTTTTGCCTTGCTACAGTACCAGTCTGTATCAGAGTTGCACACCTATGGTTGGAAGGTCAAAAAGATTATCTATATGAACAAGTAAGTAATTTTGACAAAGAAAAATGGCCCCTTACCTGGAGTGTATCTATAGAGGTAGAGCAGATTGCTACCACTCAAGTGTCAATGCTCTGTTCTACAAAAACCTAGGATTTACCATTTGGTGAGTGACTTGGAATTCTCTCCCAAAGAGGTCTAGGGCTAGCATTCAGAAGAGTGCTCTATGGTTCTTCTAGCAAACCACAATCTCCGAATTCTATGCTATGAAAACATGAAAGTGATACCAGACTGCTATAACTGTGTAGGATAGTGTAGACACTCTCCTCTAGTGGCAATGCAGCTAGGGACAAAGAGTGGGACTACACTGGCCAAAATACTCTCAGCTGCCATTAGAGTATTCTGGACCTGAAACTGCCTTGAATTCCCCCCTTTATGTACACATTCCAGAGCGGCACTAGGCAACTGTTTGCATAGCATCTCACTATGCTTTTCCGCACCATGCCACTGGTTTGACTTATTCTCTCTGAGGTCAAAAATAAGATGCCCAGCATTGATTATATGGCTGGGCACCTCATTGTGACCTCACAGAGAGCAACTCATGCCAGCTGTGGTGGCACCAAGATGCACAGCAGGAGACTATGTAAACAGCCACCCAGCATTGCTCCAGAGTGATATGGATTTTCTTGGAAGGGCAGGTTTTAAAAATTGACTTTAAGGTAGAGATGGCCCGGATTTGGCTTTCAACTGGCCTTCCCAAGTGAAGACAGTCTGCATTGAGGCTGTGGTCTTGTATCGTCTGGACAGGTTGCAGGGAGGGAAGGGGGAGACCAGTTTTAATGGCCCATGTAGACATGCCCAAAGTATTACATTCTTTAGGGACTGATTCAGATTAGTATCCATACACATACTTATAGCTAAGATGAGGAAAATCCAGAATTCTCCATCAGTGTTTTATTTATGTATTTATTAAAATATTTCTATCCTGCCCTATATCCATAGATCTTGGGGTGAGGTACAATTTAAGTGGAATCTTCCCTATTCAAAATAATAGATGGTCTTCTCCATGGTGAAGCAGGATCTTCCTTGATGTTTTCAGACCTGTTTTAATGCACTAAAGAACGTCAAATGATAACAAAGTGGGTGGCCACTTGTCCTTCTAAACCAGGCTAAGCCCTTTGAACTCTGCATCACCACAGAAGGAAAGGCCATCTTTCAGCGATTTTATCTTTTTTATTATGTTTGACATATTTGCAGTCCCAATTTAGTTTCCACTAACTGTTTAGGTCAATGGCTTGGGAAGATAAGATTTCAACAAGATAACATACACAAAAAAATCTATATGTACAAACACAGAAAGCAGGGAGAAGGTTATGCAGAAAAGACAAGGTTTGAGAAGTAAGCTCTGGTTTATTTTAATAGCATGCAAGGGCTACTGGAAGGTGTTTTCTTTTTTTTACACCTGGTGCAAAGTAAACCTGGTAGTCCTCCTGGTAGGGGGTTTATTTTGTGCAAAATTCACACTTTTTGCAGAAAACACATTTTCTGCACAGAAAATATCCACGTTTTGCAGAAAACAGCATTGTTTGCAGAAGAAATACTTCTATGCAGAGATACTATTATCTGTGCAGAACATACTGTTTCCAATGCAGAACATGATGTTTTCTGTACAAAAAGTGTGAATTTTGCACAGAATAAGACCCAAACTACTGCATTTGGTTCACAAGCGCAGTATTTCTGCACGGGAATACTATTTTCATGCAGAAAATGCTAATGCTTGTGCATAACATATACACACAAAAATGTACATGCAAATGTTGAACAGAATATATCCCAAACTGTGAATAATTTTTGAAAGCTGTGCCATTTTCAAAGAGTTGTTTTTTTCAGCAGGAAGAAAATTGCTAAAACTACTCAATCTTTCCTTCAATAATGAAGTTAACAAAGAATGACATTCCTAGTTCTCCTTGTTGCATAGGGTTGCAAGATTAGGATGAACTTAGATCCTGAAATTTGGGGTCCAAACCCTAAGATGCAAAGATGACTATTTGTGAAGTCACAAGGTCAGCCCCTCATGATGTCATTGTGATACATTAACTAGCAACCATAGTTGCACAGAAAATGCCATTCCACTTATTAAAACATCAAGCCTAACAAATGAAAGAAATATATTTACACACAATTTCCAAGGCTGTGTTCTTACCCTGAGATTTTAACTCCTTCTCATGAGGATCAGAGAAGAGGATCCAAGCTCTGAGACTGGGGAAGGAAGAGGGAAGGCATGCCTTAATCTGAGATGGTGCTCTGAATTGCAACCTGTTTGCAATGCTCGGATCCCATTCTGGAAGATTTGTACTTTGGAGAGGGCTAAGAAACATACTATAAGAAAAGATGGCAATGTAAGCACATTTTTCATTTTAAATCAGTTATTTCTAAACCTTGGTTCCCCAGATGTTGCTAGATTACAGCTCCCAGATGCTGTAGGGGTTGTCTGCACAGAGAAAAAGAAATGTATCTGCCCTGTTCCCACACTGACCTGTTTAGACACATGAGGCTAAAACAAGTAGAACATTGGTCCAATCTGCTTTCCAAGGTGATTCTCCTTATACTCCAGATGAGGCCTGAAACTCTGGAGAATTCCCTGGTCATAGAGACTGTGCACCACAGTGCAGGGACAGGGGAAGGAGCATCAGCTACTGGGTGAGTCACTGACCTCTTCCTAACTGGAACTTCCAACTCACCACAGTACTTTCAATTTCATGCTGTTCCTCTGGCACAATGATCCCCTTTAAGGGATTTTGGACTTCAGCTCCTGGAAGTCTCAGCCATGTTGGCCAATAGTCTGAGATTCTGGGAGCTGAAGTCCAAAATCCCTTAAAGGGCACAGCTTGGGGATCACTGCTCTGGCACCATATCTTTTGCATACGTGCCCATTGATTGCATTAGCAGAACAATATTATCATTACATCACACTGATGCAAATCAACTACACAAGTGTACAGTCACACCACAACGATGGGTGAAGACTATGCTGCTGGTATCAGCCCACTGTGGGTGCTGATTGTGTTTTCCTTTGAAAAACAGGGTTTTCCTGTCTGTGCAGACACCCACCTAGCTAGCATGGCAAATGGTCTGGGCTTCTGGAATTGCAATAACAACTGTGGATCTAAGTATGGAAATCAAAGTTTTAAATAGTAGCAACGCAAGGTGAAGGTGGATGGACAGTCAGGAGCAGTCAGGTTTTAACATGGTCCTTGTGTGCCAGTCCTGATGACCCCTGATAACAATCCTGATAGCAATCCTATTATCAATCCTGATAACAACCTGATAGCTCCTAACCCCAAGCTCCTCCAAGAGGAGGCCATAGTACCATTGGAAGATGATTATAATCTACGTGGTGTCAATTACCTGCAAATCTCTCTGACCAGCATCCCTTGTAGTGCAAAAACAAAATGCACAACTAGAAAGGTTAGAGATTGAACCTGGAACTTTTGGCATGCAAAGCATGTGTGTTTTCTCTGAGATATTGCTTATCCCATGGCAAAAGGCAGGTGGAATGTGTTGGGACTGTAGTGTGGGAAGAATGTTTATTTTTTCAAAAACTCTGCAAATTACAGTCCCAATCAAGAGCAAAATAATCACATTTTTTTTAAAAAAAGCATTTGAGGATTTGGAGGATTTTTCTTGCTCTGTAAGGTCCTTTCACTCTTCTGTTCATAGTGAGAATGAACAAACTAGGAAGCCTAGAATTAACCTTAATAGTTAAGACATGATTATGTCACAGTTAATGTAGTTATCCATGATTAATTGAACTTTTATCTGAACCAAAAAACAATAGCAAACAAACATCCTACAGTTACCAACTTCTTGAAAATCCAGGATTTAAACAGTTTTTTCAGACTGTGGTTCAATATTCTGGCTTGTTCTGAATCTGATTATGGTATCCTAATGATATGAAACAAGAAATTAGTTAGCTGCACTGACAGCTTGTGGTCTGAGCTGGGCAGGCATCTCACCTAACCATTCTGGTTTAAGATGCCCCTTACACTAAGAACAAGACGCCAACATAATATTGTGGTTTGAGGTTGGACTATGACTATGGAGTCCAGGGTTTAAATCCCAACTCAGCCATAGAAACTCACTGGGCGATCTCTCTCAGCCTCAGAGGAAAGCAAGAGCAAACCATCTCTGAACAAATCTTTCCAAGAAAATTTTGATACATTGACTTTAGGGTCACCGTAAATCAGAAACATCTTGAAGGCACACAGCAATAACAACAATACTCAGAACATGGCTACCCTAGTTATTTGATGACTTCCTGGTTTGCTTACTCACATTAAGAGAGGACACTGTACTTCATCCAAACAATTCCTGGCTTGGCTTGTTAAAACAAGCTGTGGTCAATGTGTAGTTTGGCTCTCACTATTTTGAGAGGCAATGAAATCATGAGTTCTTTTGGTGAAATCTGCTCTTTATAAGTGTCAATTCAAAGAGATCACTTGACTTTATGTACCAGCCTTTCATGATTGTTACGCATATATGAATAAGCACTTACTTATTTCAATAATCATTGTTATCATTTCAGTGTGGTGCAGTTGTACATTCTTCATTGGTCTGTAGACCCAAACCAAGATGTTCAAAATGCCTTTTAACATTGTGACTTTCCCATTAGGGTCCCATTTGTCATTGCTTCAAAAATCCTGTTGGTTCAGAATTTCCAAACTATAATAATTGAAGCAAGAAGTGTTCATTTTCTATTATTATCTCTGTGAAACATTTTCTTTAAATGTGCCAAGTCATCACATAAAAATCCCTGCATTATTCAAATGAGGAAAAGAGCACAAGAAATGGGGATGTTTCATTATGTATTTATTTATTTACAGTATATGTATTTCATTTTTTTAAAAAAGCTCTGGAAAGCAATGAATGAATAATGAATGCAGTAGAATAAAACAGTATTAAAAACTGCCAGTTCAATAAAATGAGATGGCAGCAATCCTACAAAAAAAATAAACATAAAATCAGAT
>CM034708.1:136368393-136385423 GCA_020142125.1 Phrynosoma platyrhinos | reverse complement strand
GTAAGGGATCTTGAAACTGTGGTACATGTGCTGGTGACCTCTCATCTTTATTTTTGTAATGCGCTGTACATGGGGCTACCCTTGTGCTTAGTCCGGAAACTTCAATTAGTACAGAATATGGCAGCCAGACTGGTCTCGGGTACATCTAAGAGATACCATATATCACCTGTCTTAAAAAGAGTCCACTGGCTGCTGATCAGTTTCCGGGTTCAGTACAAGGTGTTGGTCATTACCTTTAAAGCCCTAAATGGCCTGGATCCAACCAATATTCAAGACTGCCTCCTTCCATATAACCCAACCCACACAGTCTGGTCCTCTGGGAGGAATTTGCTTCAGCCTGTTAAAACTAGGCTGTGTGCAACCTCCCAGAGGGCCTTCTCGGCAACTGCTGCCAGATTATGGAACAGCCTGCCAGATGAAATCCATCAGATTACCACCTTAAACAACTTTAAAAAAGCTGTGAAGATGGATCTCTTCCGGCAGGCCTTTCCTGACTCCCGGCCTAAGGAGTGAGTTCATCCTTCCTCCTGCCCTTTGCCACACTTATTACTGATTGTCTGTCTGCTATCAGGATTTCTTCAGTTGTTATTGTCTGTTGTTCTTTTATTGTTTTAATTTTTTTTTTGGATTTTTAATACTATTTTAAGGGGTGGGTGGGTTTGGAGACTGTACATTGTGGTATTTTATTGTTGTAAGCCACCCCGATTGCTTCTGCAGAGGGGCGGAATAGAAATTGTTATTATTATTTCCTTTTTCTCTAAGAGCACACTCATCTTTGTCCTTGGAGGGATTGGCATTATCTTTCCTGTTTGCCCTTTCTGCAGAACAGCATGACTTCCTAGCACGCTGATAAGAAACTTAGGGGGAAGCAGACGGGCGGCCCTGGGCCACCCTGGGAAGCTGCGCCGCGGGGCTGAGGTATCCCCACACCTCGGCCCTGCAGCATAGCTTCGCCGCCCCTGGAAGGAGCACTAAAATAGCGCTCTTTCCACAAGTCGGTGAAGGTGTGCCGCAAAAGGCTGGCGGCACACCTTCAGTGACTCTTCCGCAGCAGCGTTTGCGGATGCTGTGGCGGGAAGGCATCGTCGGAACGCCGGCCATGTGGAGGGGCCAGCACTCCGACGATACCTTCAGGAAGGGGTTGGGGCGCCCACCGTGCAGCTGCCCCTCCCCTTCCTTGCCCCCAAAACGGCCCTTTGTGCCATCTGTTTCCCCCTTTACTTTGGGGGCAGACATGCTGGTGTGGGAGAAGAGTAACAGTGGACTAGTTTGCTTTCCTGCTCACTTACTTTCTGCTTTACTTTTCTGGTGAGATTAAATCAATTTCTCCTATTTTCTTGAGCTTTCTAATGAATCTCAAGAAAAATTCCATCATCTTTTCAGGGATAGGTAGGAATTGTTTCCCTTTTACCTGGGTGCTTTTGTCTACTAAAAATGGGAAAATTCCATTTTTGAAAAGCTGCATGACAAACCCAGAAAAGCCCGGGTTGCATATGGGCTGCTTCCTGCCTGGCCACATGGCAGTGTGAAAGGATCTGTCTTTGAATTTGAGATTCCATGTCCCTCTACCTGTCAGTGGAGCCTGCCTCAGCTAATCCTGTGGTAATTTGCTCCCCCTTTCCTGCTCCTTCCCAGGTTCAACACAGTTTAAACAGGCATCAGGCTAAATAAAGTGTTCTTTATTCAATGCAATGCACACTGGTAACTTCAAGACTGTACTTCTGCATTGTGCTTTACATTGGGCTACCTTTGTGCCAAGTTTGGAAACTCCAGTTGGTTCAAAATATGGCTGCCAGATTGGTTACAGCAACATCCAGGACTGAATATATTACACGCATACTCAAGTCACTCCATTGGATGCCAGTTAGTTTCCAGGCAAAGTTCAAAGTGTTGACCTTTAAAGCCCTACATGGTTTAGTTTAAGGTTACTTATAGGATCGCCTTCTCCAGTACAATCCACCCTGAACACTGAGGTCCTCTGGAGGGTGGCTGCTACAGCCTGCAAGAACTCGACTGGCAGCTATCACCCAGAAGACCTTTTCATCGGCTACTGCAAGACTGTGGGATGACAAGTCGGAAGACATCTGACAACTAGACCAGCTGTCAGAATATAAAACATATTTGAAGACCTATCTCAGGGGTAGGCAACCTGTCCCCTTTAAGGGCCAAGGGACTTCAGCTCCCAGAAGCCTCAGCCATGTTGGCCAATATTCCCATGTTGGCCAACAGATCCTGGGATTCTGGGAGCTGAAGTCCCTTGGCCCTTAAAGGGGACATGTTGCCTACCGCTGACCTATATCTTCCGGCAGGCTTACCCAGGCAGTTTTAATCATGAATTTTAAACATTAATTTTATATTTAATCATTGTTTTATGTATTTTAATATAAATATTATGTAGAGATGCATTTTTAATATGTATATTTTATGTAACAATTGTGTTTACTACTATGCTGTAACCCACCTTGAGCCACGAGGAGAGGTGGGTAAGAAGAAATAATAATAATAATAATAATAATAATAATAATAATAATAATAATAAGAATAAGAATATTCTGCTCTCTCTCCACTGCTGAGTTAATTTGCATTTTGAAGTGAGTTTGCTGCAGTTGAAGTAAACTGAGGACAAAGGAGGAAAGTGGGAGGAAAAGAAAGAAACTAGAACATTTTAAAAACAGCTGAAAAACTAGGATGACAGAGGATTATTTTGGACCATTGCTGCCAATTCAAGAGAATTGAGGTGTGTGCTGTAGCCCATATCCCCCGCCCCATGCCTACAATTTGCATTGTCCCATTATTATTATTATTATTATTTTACATAAATAACTTGTAGAGTTGAAAAAAGAGGTCCTGATTGGGACCACAGCAGTCAGCAATAGATTACCATCTCCTACCACAGTCCACTGTACTACAGTCCTACTGATATGAATTGTATTCCTTATGCCGTGGGCTGCATGCTGTCCTTGGTTCCCCTTGTTGCAGCCCCGAAACCTGTCAGAGGTCCCCCCTCCCTTAGCTCCAACCCACCAAAATTTCACTTGATTTGATTTTGAGGTAAATTTGTTGTTTGAATACCACTGCAAAGCCCCCCCCCCCACAATACCTGGAAATGGGTCAGTTTGCTTCTACTACTCCCCACCAAACATCTTTTAAGAAATCCCAAAGAAAAACTCTACTACAGATCAGACAAAATGCTGTACACTAGGTGGCATCACCTGAGCCATGTCAAAATGCACTAGTGCAGCCTGCCAGGTGTGGGCGGATAGCCCCTCACATCATGTACAGTTGTCCATCCCTGATCTTTGCTAATATTTAAGTTAAAAAGGCTAAGAAGAACTGTAATTCTTTAATGTAATGTAATGCGCTGTACATGGCTTTAGGCCTCCCAGATCTCAGGACTTAGCCAACAACCTCAAGGTCTGGCTCATCTCCCCCAATCATCAGAGTGAGGGACAA
This sequence comes from Phrynosoma platyrhinos, assembly GCA_020142125.1. Classification (NCBI taxonomy): domain Eukaryota; kingdom Metazoa; phylum Chordata; class Lepidosauria; order Squamata; family Phrynosomatidae; genus Phrynosoma; species Phrynosoma platyrhinos. Next base: position 136,381,970 of record CM034708.1, on the reverse strand, counting down.
AAATCTCAGGGCAAAAAACCACTTTCTTCAAAAGGGTATGAATATATATTTTACTTAATTGTTAGGAATTGTGGGTTTTTCATTATTATTGTTTATTTCAAAGGCATAGCCAGTGCAGCTATAGTTCATACATCAGGGCCTGTCCTACGATCATGAGGGATTGTCCCTAGATCTGGCCCTGAGGCAACCCTAGACTCTTACTCTGATTCCAGTGAGAGGATACATGTGAATCCATGAATTCAGCTGTGGTCATGCCCTAGCATGATGGAGTGGTCTGAACATTGGATTAGGACTCTGGACGCCAGGGTTCAAATCTCCACTCAGCCATGGAAACCCATTGGGTGACTATAGGCAAATCACACACTCACAGCCTCAGAGAAAAGCAAAAGCAAATCCCCTCTGTTACCCACAAAGATGTAAGGCTTTCATAGCCTCCACCACTAGTAACTGTCTATCTCTAATAAACTGGGGGAAATTAGCTTGTCTTGCGAGAGGGGGGTAATGTTAGGACCAAAAGCATCAACTATACCAGTATTCACTGATAAAGAATCCAGGTATGGATGAACTAAGAGAACCTTTTATTTGTAAAGGATATGAAAGAACACATATGGGAAACAGACTCACTCTAACATCCAGCATATAGTGCTAACTGAAATGGAAAAGTGAAAAAGGATAGTGGAGCCTGAGGGTTGGACTGAGGGGTTATATCTATCTGCCCTTAAGAATGGTCCATGGAAAGCAGAATGAGTGAAATTGCAAGGTTTGAGAGCACTAGTCTCGAGGACTCTACTGGGAACAGATGAAATGTTAAAAATAAAGAGAGTAGAATGGTAACTCAGATCAGAGACTGAGGGCAACAGCCAGTGGACAAAGCAATGGGGGGGGGGGTCAGCTGTAGTGGTTATGGCTGTAGCTGTGACTATCGCAGAGGCTAGATTTTCCTAGTCCTATTTATACTTTAAAACTAGCCCAAGGCTAAGGTGAAATCATGGGAAACAAGATTTGATAGACCTTCAGAAGGACCAAAAGGGTTCCCAAACTGGTGGCTTGCTTTGATATCTAAAAGATCAAAAAGACTACCTTGATTGATAGTAGCTTCATTGACTTCACAACACCCTGACAAGATCTGGAGTAGCCCAAAACAAGTGGTCAGGAAGGGTATTTAGGAACACAACAGGGAATGAAAGGGAATCCAGTGTTGTTTGAGCTGTTGGCCAGAACTCATCTTTTGATTTTTCAGTTTCTGTAAGAAATACAGTGTGTGTGTGGGGGGGGGGGAGTGCATCCTCTCTCAAGCCCCTTCATTCATTATTTTCAGGATTCCACATGTCCAGGGTCTATGTGCCACTTTCACATTACTACCTTGTCAGGTTTTTTGTAGGCCATTGCTGCCTCTTCAGCCCATGCTGGCCTCCAGCAATGCAATATCAAAATATTGCTGGATTATGGGGGATATCAGGGTACTTACATCGCTGAACAAATGTTGCCAAGAAAAACCCATGATAGGTTCACCCTAGGGTTGTCATAAGTTGGAAATGACTTGAAGGCACACAGCAACAGCATGCCCTAGCACTATTCTTTATATGTGCTGGAATATTGAATTTTCAAAAATGAAAATGACCTATAAGTAGAAAAAGCAATGAAGGCATTAAAGAAAGATTCAAAAGGATTTATAAATGACAAGTTATCTTCCTAGATGTAATCTTTTTCATGAAGTACAGTATGTCATTAATTTGCACCTGAAATGAAAGCTAGGTTTCAAAGACAAGACAAACATTCTATCTTTTGCTAAAGAAAGCAATATATTTTGACTTTATTTTATTTTATTACCAATAGGACCTATGAAACAAGGGAAGTGTTTTTAAAAGGTGACACAGTGCACTGTGTTATGTGGGCTAGATTCTCCATTGTATTTTTTAAACCACCTCTTTGCTATAAAATATCTTACAATGATGAGTTCTTATTTATTAACAGGGTTTGGTGAATCAGAGCTTAAAATGCTACTTTTAGGGAGGAAGATTGTTGACACTATGGTTTGCTTAGGTCACAAATGGGCCAACTGGGTGACATATTTATTCTCATTGGGATCTTCTTTCTCTTAATTTTTTTGGGGGGAGGAGAGGGGAAAGGTACAATGATGAACAAGCCTCTGGAGATGAGAGCAGCATGTCTTGTCCTACTTCTTCATCATCATCCTGCTCTCTTGATTAAAATCATGCCTTTTAGATATACTTGGAAAAATCCTTTTCTCCCCTTCAGGCAAACACATGGACTACAAATACCTGAAGAAGGCTATTACAGTGGGTCCTTGGTATTTGTCAGAGCTTGGTTGCAGGACCACCACCACTACATGGACACCCAAATCCATGGGTGCTCAAGTCCCATTACATACAATGGGTTAATAAAATGGTGTGCTATATAAAATTACAAAATTAAGGTTTGCTTTTTGACTTAAAATATATATATATATTCAAGCCTTGGTTGGTTGAATCCATGGATCCAGAATCTATGGATATAGAGGGTCAATTGTATAATCAATCAGTCACTTTACTTGTACCTTAACTTATCCCCAAGATTGGGACCCAAGTTAAAAGGAAATACAAGTAAAACCATACTTAGCTAAAAATATACAATTATACAAAAATAATCAGGATTACGATAGTATTAAACTTTCTATAGAATTAACATAGGACAGTAAGGAGAGAGCCAACCTACGATCCCTGGAAAAGGAAGCTCCAAAATCTGGAAGCAGCCATTAATAGTGTCCTCTTCCACCTTCCCTCCAAATGTGCCTGTGAAGGTGAATGCATAGAGATTACCTTCCCCAAGGATTTTAAAGATGTTAAAGTGGGGAAGTGAATGGAACAAAGAAAGAACGTCAGAAAGAAAGAAAGAAAGAAAGAAAGGGAGGTGGAAAGGAAGAATGGGAAGGAGAAAAGGAGGTTGTATCTGCTAAAAGAATAAAGAAAGGAATGAATTAGATGGAGTGGGAGGAGATGGATAAGAAGAAGTTGAGATTTAAATGTAATGGAGGGGTCTTCAAGAGCAACACTTTTGGGCCTTTGCAGACTTCCAGAAATAGTGCAAACTGAGTCCACTTTAACTGTCCTGGCTCAGTGCTAGGGAATCATGATAACTGTAGTTTTTCTGATACATTGAGCCTTCTCTGTCAGAGAGCTCTAGTGCCACAATAAACTACAGTTCCCATGATTCCCTAGCACTGAGTAAGGGCAGTTAAAGTGGACTCAAGCTGCACTATTTCTGGCAGCCTGCAAAGGCCCTTAGGGCCTCAGCAGACGGAGGCCCCGGAGACGCCGCCAGACGGAGTGCCGGCGGAGCTCAGCCTCTGCACCGCTGCGCTCCTGCGGTGTATCTAAAAGGAGCTCCAAATTGTCGCTCCTTTTAGATGTCAGGGAAAGTGCGCCCTAAAAGCAGCGGGCGCACTTTCCCTGACTCTTCCGCCGCAGTGCATGTGGTCGCTGCGGCGTGAGGTCATCCCGGCGACTCTGAGGGCAACCTCAGGAAGAAAAAGGGGCGCCGCTCGTGCCGCTGCCCCTCCTCTTCAGGGCCTCGAAGATGACTCAATTAGTCGTCTGCCGAGGCCCTTAGTTTCTCTATGAAAATCAATAGAATGGCTAACAAAACCCTTTTTTCATATATATATTCAAAAAAATAAACACTGATTTTGCTATTTTATATAAGGGATACCATTTTACTATTCCTCTGTACTTAATGGGATTTAAACATCCAAGGATTTGGTATCCACAGGGGGTCTTGGAACCAAACCCCAGCAGATACCAAGGGCCCACTGTACAGTGAATTGACTCACAGGTCCACTTACCTGGAAGTGAGCCTCAATGATTCAATAGGACTTATTGCCCAGTTAGCTTATATAGGATTGTGCTGTGTCAGACTCATGAGGTAGAGAACAGGCAAAAGCTTCCTTAACTCCTATCCACTACAGTGAGGATGAACAATATGAGGCCTTCCCAAGTTCTAACCAGGGCTAACTCTGCTTTTCTTCCAAGATCAGAGGGGATCTGGTGCATTTAGCATATCTTAATGCTTTTAAAATATTTTGAGTATTCTGTTTTCTGTAGCTATTATTGGTTTCTGCACTTTGAATTTTGCTGTTGTTCTCTTTTAGATGTTGTGTGTCACCCCAGAATCAATGGTGAAAAGCAGCACAAAAATACTGCATTAAATAAATGAGCAGTAGGACCTACTGAATAAAAGATGGCATCAGGCAGAGAGAAAGAGAGAGCCTCTCAAGCTTCTGAGAAAAAAAACAAAGTTAAACAGACATGTGAGATACATATGTGGGAATTGCTTATAAACATGTCTTTTAAGGAGATGCTCTCACTCCTGATTCAAGTGATAATTATCCTTGCGATCTTTTAAGACCTCAGATTACATATTTAAATCTTCAACCCAGGTCTTGTTCTAGTTCAGCTGCTGACTCAGGCCTGTTGGTGATAGAGTTTCTGTTTACAGACAAAATACAAAGTTGAAGGGGCAAAGCAAAGACATCTGAGGCTCTATTCAGACTTTTTTTTAGGGCAAGTATCCGAACAATCTCACTAACACATTCTAGTTTTGTTGTTCATGCTATTTTTTTAAATTGGAACCACATCTATACACATCTCTAGTTCTGATGCTCACACATGTCAGCACTCAAATAAAGATAGAGCCAATGATACAAATGTATTCAAAGCACGTTCAAGGCATGCAGAATTTTATCCTGGTTTGTCCTAGGTCTAGTCACCTCGATTATTCACATTGCCAATAATGTGAATCTTTTAGGAAAACCTGGAAAAAACCCTAAGATTGATTATCCCAGGTTAAGTGGGTTTTTAGCAGCCTCCCCCCAAAAAAGGATTAATTGGATGCATTTGAAATGCACGTGAACAACAAAAATTCAACCTAATTCTACTGGGATTATTTTCACCATCTGAATAACCCAGGTTCCTCTCTGACAGGGGAGTAGTCCATATACAATGTGCTTTAAAATGTCTTACAGCAGCCCTTGAATGAGAACTGCTCTGCAACTGCCATAACTAGTTCCCTTTAGCTTCCTTTTTTGGTTGGCAAAACTGTCTGGCTGCCTAAGGCCATGACACTCAGCCAACACTTTGTGATGTGGGAAAGATAGATGTGCTTGTGTTAAGTGAACTTGGATACATACTCTGGCAGCAAGTAAATTAAAAAGGCAAGACATGTCTGCATGACTCCAGAAAAGGGAATTGCATATTGAGTTGACCAACACTGAGATGGCTCTTATAAACCTTTTGAATGTGTTCACCATTTTGACCTCAGTTTCCAATGTGTTGAGGAAAATGGATTTTTCAAGTTCTGCCTAGTGATCAAATGTGGCAGGATAAATTTCAGAAGTAAGCATAGATGTCTATCGATATACCAATTCTTCAGGGCAGTTGGAGAAGTGACTCAGAGGTACTCATGCTTTACTGACTTGTATTGTTTAGATATTTTGTCATGCCTGCATTGCACTTGTGATATTTAAAAACTCATGACTAAGAAATGCCTCTTTAAATGTGTGTACATGGATTGAGTTTTCAGCTGTGGAGATTATCAAAGGGTGAATCCAGTGTAAAGGCCTGGAACAGCTTCCATCCAGGAGGAAGATAAGCAGAGATGGCCAGGGGCATTTTGATGCCTGAAAACATCAAGAGAAAATGGCATCTGCCTTCAGCCATTCCAAAGTCCAAGTTATTTTAGAACCATAGCAGTCTCACTGCAAAAATATACTATATTTTTACTGCTTTACTATAGCTCAGTGCTATGGAATTCTGGGGTTTGTAGACATTTGTGAGACATTTAGCTTTCTCTGTCAGAGAGCTCTGGTGCCACAACAAACTACAAATCCCAGGATTCCATAGAACTGAACCATGATAGTTAAAGCAACACCAAACTGGAATATTTTGGCAATGCAGATGCAGCCTATGTGAGGCAAAGAAAAAATACCAAAAGGGCCTCTTGCCATATCTGGCATTAACAATTCAATCATTCAATATCTAATGATTTCCATGATACTCTGAATTCTGCCACCTGGACTCTATGGCAGGGTCAGCCCTGAAAGACAAATTAATTATGGAGCCTTGAATGGATGTACAACATCAAGCCTTCCTTGGTGTGATTTCCTTCAGAATTATTCAATCCCACTCTTAGCAGGACATTGATAAAGCCTGTTTGCACTTTCTGAAATGTATTATTGTTTATCATTCATTTTGAATTATTTGATAACACAGCATTATGTACAAATATTTATACACCATTAGCAGTTGCTATTTCATAGAATTTTTCAGTGTCTCTACACTTCAATTTAAAGCACACATCAATTTGTTATGAATTGGCCCCAGGGAGCAGCTCATATATCAGGCCCACATGAACACGCATACATAAGCACAGTCATCTTAAGGCTCACAATCTGTGAAGTGTTACTTCTGTCATGACAGTGTAAATGTAGGCACATGCTAATTTGTTTGATAACATTGATCAGGGAAAGTGCTGAATTTATACCATCCATTCAGAATCAGTGGTTCTCATATTCACATTGACACATTAGTTATGCCAAGCTATAATCCTAGTGATGATCTTGCACATTTCCCAGCAAAACATATGAGGATTACCACTATGGTTGCATCTGCACTGCAAAAATAATGCAGTTTGACACCACTAACTGCCATGACACAATGCTATGGAATTCTGGGATTTGTAGTTTTGTGAGATATTGAGCCTTCTCTGTCAGACAGCTCTGGGGCCACAACAAACTACAAACCCCAGGGCTCCATATGATAGAGCCATGGCAATTAAAGCAGTGTCAAACTGCATTAATTCTGCAGTGCAGATGCAGCCCAGATGGGATCTATGATGAACTAGAATCCTTGCAAAAATTTCTTCCCATCATAACCATTCTTTTTGGAGCTTGGTGGTGCTTATTTGTATTGTTACTATCATGATAAACAATGTTGTTCTGGTTGTTGTTGTTGATGTTGTGTGCCTTCAAGTCATTTCTGACATCACGACCCTAAGGCAACCCTATAATGGAGTTTTCTTGACAAATTTCTTCCACAAGGGTTTTCCATTGGAATCCTGGGACTTGCCCAAGGTCACTGATTGGATTACATGGCTGAGAAGGATTCAAACTCTGGTCTCCAGAGTTGTAGTCCAATGCTCAAATCACTACACCATGCTGGTGCTCAATACACAATATGTTGCTGGAAATCATGGTTGTTGTTAAATCATATATTTATACTGTTAAACCATATTTATACATCCAGGATGCAAGACTCTGGAAACCAGGGTTTGAATCTTGCTCAGCCATGTAAACCTACTAGGTGACCTTGGGCAGTTCCCAAGATAGCAATGGCAAACACCCTTAGAAGAAACTTGCCAAGAAAACTCCATGATTAGGTCACCTTAGGGTCATGATGTCAGAAATGACTTGAAAGCACACAACAACAACAACAACAACGACAACAACATTGCTTATTATGAATGTTGGGGGGTGCACATTCAACATTAATCATATTGGAGTCAACTAAATCAAGTTCCATATCTTCTGCTATACTCACTTGCCAACATGAATCAAGTTGACTAAAGTTTGTAAAAATAGCCCATGTTGTTGTCAGTTGCTGTATGAGTGATTAAAAGGTTTTTGCTCACCCAACAGCACCCACAGGTGTGAGCAGTGTCTTTTGGGAAAGCAGTGACCTCATACTCTATTTGGAGAGGGTTCATCTTCTATGGTTGAAATTGAATCTTTCACCTGTTAGTTCCAGAATAGACACATGCAGCCAGTGCTCTACAGCACAGGGAAGGCATCTTAAAGACTTTCTCACTGAGAAGCATTTGGTTAGATCTACTATGCAGTTGGACTGATACAGCCCCTTTAAATGAATCCTTTCAAAGATTTATGGGTCCTCTTATCAGAGGGTTCAGTTACATGGTATTTCTTCAGAGAGGGACCGAAGACAAAACTGAAAAGTCTCATGGTCAGCAGACCTTTCGTACTGGCATAACATGAAAGTGTTGTCCATTGAGATTACTGTACTGTCTAAACATGAACTTGTTTGTTGTGCTTAGAGAGATAGCCAGGAGGAAATGCATTTCCCCAGTCACAAGGCCAATTCTGTTTGTTTGCAAGCAAACCAGGTGTGGGCTGATGGCTAAACCAGAGCAAGGAAATAAAAAGACGCCATATAAAATGGTAGGAAGAGAATGCTGCACCAGTATCTCAGTGAAAGCTTTCCATGGAAAAACAAGGTTCCTCTGCCTGATCTACATATTATTCAATGAATTTTGGCAGACTACACATACTTCCTTTACAAGTCATTGAAGCTCATTAACTCTCTTTGCACACACTTGCCATCTGGCCACACTTGTGAGATGATCTTGCCAATGTGCCTCATAGTCTATGACAGCCCTGGCTCTGTAGGTGAAAACTATTCTAGGACCTTATGCCATCTAATTTCTCCCTAACAAGTTGGCATCTACTGTTTCTATTCCAAATACAGGGAACTGAATACATTTGATTATCTTCTTCTATTTTCCTGATCGAAAAGGACATTTAACAAATTCAAAGAGTCAATGTCAAGTTATTCTCACCAATATGCCTGTTATTTCTTGTTATCGATTGTGTTTTCAGATGTGTTTTTTAAATTGTTTTAGTGTTGAATCTGTACTGTATTATTAGTGCTGGTTTGATTGCATTTGGGGAGGAAAGGAATGGTATGACTTAAATAGATAAATCAAATGCAGTTGATTTTAAAGAAACAATGTTCAGATACAGCTGATTGGTGCAAATATCAGTGGGAGGGAATGGTGATAATTCTGAGGTGCATTTGCACTGCAGAAATAAAGCAGTTTTACACCACTTTTAAAGGAATTTACTACTTTATACGTACATAAACTGGATTGCAACTGGATTGCAAAATTCAGCTAAACAATTAAACATTCACACAAATCTGACTATACCTCTCTATCTCAAGCTTTAACATCAAAGGGTGTATCCACAGAAATACAGCAGTTTGACACCACTTTAATGGCCATGATACAATGCTATGGAATTCTGGGATTTGTACTTTTGTGAGAAATTTAGCCTTCCCTGTCAGAGAGCTCTGGTGCCCCAGCAAACTACAAATCCAAGGATTCCATATCACTGAAGTAAAAGTTAAAGTGGTGTCAAACTGCTTTATTTCTTTGGTGTTGCAAGAGCCCTGTTCTCTACAGACTTCAGTTCTGGCTCCCAGTAAGGCTCCCTGTTTGTCAATAATTATATTACTTTCAGCATTCCATATCCACAATTTTTTATCCATGGATTCAAGCATCCACAGCCTGAAAATGTTTTTAAAATATATAAATTCAAAAAAATAAACACTGATTTTGCCATTTTATATAAGGAACACCATTTTACTATTCCACTGTATTTAATGGGGCTTGAACATCCACGGATTTTGGTATCCACAAGGGGTCTTGGAACCAAACCCCAGCAGATACCAAGGGCCCACTGTACAGTGAATTGACTCGCAGGTCCACTTACCTGGAAGTGAGCCTCAATGATTCAATAGGACTTATTGCCCAGTTAGCTTGTATAGGATTGTGCTGTGTCAGACTCATGAGGTAGAGAACAGGCAAAAGCTTCCTTAACTCCTATCCACTACAGTGAGGATGAACAATATGAGGCCTTCCCAAACCCACTATCATTGGACTACAGTTTGCATCAGCTCTCCATGGCATAGCACAAATAAGTACTGGTCATCCAACAGCCTCTGGGGCTTTGCTTTGCTACTCTGTCAAAGGAAAGGACCAGTCAGAGGTTTCCCTTTCTGCATTTTTACAGCAGGCTGCTGTGTAGCTTTCAAAACACAAGCTAATGAGAATTGTAGGTACTGAATGAGCTACTGGAGACTTGGGCACCTAGATCCCAGAGGGCTCTTTACGCAGACAAGAATAAAGTCTGTAAATCTTTTTTTTTTAAATACTTTGGAAAGGTGTTGTTTTTGTAAGGGACAACTGATCTTAGACTCTCTTAGCAAGCATGGTTCCAGGCAACTTAGCTGTGCTGGCTGGGAGATTCTGGACATTTTATGTTTCCAAAAGTAACTTTCCCAAGCTTGCTTTTTAAAGTAGGCACAGCGAGCAAGTGATGGTATCAGTGGGACTGATGTAAGAGGCCCAGCATCCAAGTTCCATATGTTGATTGGACATGATGCACAGCGCCACCATAATTATATTTTATTTAAGGCAGAACGTGTCTTACTTTTTAAAATTAATATTATGTACTTATTTATTTGTTTGTTGAATATCTCACCTTTCTCCCACTTTGGGATCCAAAGTGGTGTGCAGTACTGATTAAAACAGAATATAACAACAAAAACAATTCGCAGTAGTATGATAAATAGATATTATTATTATTATTATTATTATTATTATTATTATTATTATTAATCCCACCTTCCTCTCAGTACAGGGACTCAAGATGGCTAAATAAATAAATAATCTAATTAAATGAGCACGGAATTAAAAACAGATTGGAAGCATTTAATTAAAAGCATGTCACTGGAATGTACCAAGTACAAAACCTCAGAAATTTCCATGAGGGAAGGATTTTCTTGCTGTATACATCTGTGAGAATCTGAGAAATGGAACAAAAAGAATGACAGTTGCACATCCATATTTCATAATTTGGGTGGTCACAGCCTGGTTTTCATATCTTCTTTATATTCAGGCCAGTATCCTGTTAGCAATGCAGGCGTATCTTGTATTATGCATGTGGAATGATTTTGGGGGGAAACAACGAAAAATGGCCATATCCAGCTGACAGTGGCATAAGAAGAATTGTTCAAATGAGACTTTTGTGCCTGCAATATCATGTTAAAGTGCACAGACTAACATGTACAATTGGCCCTCTGCATTGATAGATTCTGCTTCCATGTTCAACCATTTATGGCTTGAAAATATATATATTTTAAATTCCAAAAGCAAACCTTTATTTTTGCCATTTTATGTAAGGGATACCATTTTACTATCCCATCATATAGAATAGGACTTGAGCATCCACGAGTTTTGGTATTCACAGGGGGTCCTGGAACCAAACCTCAGGAGATATGAAGGGCTCACTGTATGTCACAATTGCAATTGGATTGTCAGCCATGCACACTGACTATTGAGCCATGTACATTGTGTTTGTCTTTTAGTGTAGGCATTGAATAATGCAAACCCCCCAGTGGATATTTATGTTTTGCTGAAACGATGTATGGTATCAGCCACAGTTTTATTATTTGAAAGTTTCTTGAGATAGGGAGAGATGTAGCAAAAAAAAATTGTTTACTTCTCTGGAACAAATCCTTGCACCATGGCATTCATTCTGATGGCAATCTGTACTGCAGCATACGCAGGGTTCATTTTTACTCATTTTCTCTGCATCTATGAATAAGGTTATCATTCCAGTTTTAGCAATCAAATTAGACCCATTAGAAGCCTGCAATGTATGCTATTCCTGGTAACGCTGGCTACATATGACAAGATGAACTGGAACTGTCAGAGAGACCAAGCACGTGACAAAGCGTAGAGTACTGCCACCTGCAAGCAAAGGAATCCATCAATAGCACTCACCATGTAGGCTCATGGTTGTTAATGTGTACACCCAGAACAGGAGTCCCTAAATAAGAACCTGAAGACAAGTTATCATTAGTCACTCACACCCACTTAATGTTCCTAGGCTGTCACAGACTCAACCGTGCAGTCACACGTACCAGACTATGGAAAGAATGTTCAATGCTTGGGATGGAGAAAAGGTCACTGTGAACAGTTTGCTCACAGAGGGTGCTTAATGCTGGCTGAACGACAACATATCCCCAGTTGACCTTGCAGGCACATATTTTGAAGAGGATATGGCTATTCAGTATTCAGTATTTCATTGAGTCAGGCCTAGCCTCAGACCTGCTGAATTCAGAACAAACTGAATTCTAGGGACTGAATTCAGAACAAACAAGAGCAGAAAAACCATATTTGCCCATAAGAAGACCTCACCAGAACTAAAAGGGCTGCTATGGTGGGAGTTGATCCCACCAGATGTTTAGGAGTTGATGGCTTAAGGGGATCTACCTGTAACTTTTTCTAGTCACAACCCTCTCTTTCACTTCCACAACTGCACTATAAGACAGTTCTCCACTGCTTTGCTTTAAATTAACCATGAAGTTACAAGTAACATAGGCTAAATATCTCACAAAACTACAAACTCCAGAATTCCATAGTATTGAGCCATGGCAGTTAAAGTGGTGTCAAACTGGATTATTTCTGCAGTGCGGATGCAGCCATAAACTGCACACTGCAGAATTAAAGCAGTTTGACACTGCTTTAACTTTCATGGCTGCATCCTATGGAATCCTGGAATTTGTAGTTTGTTGTGGCACCAGAGTTCTCTGACAGAAAAGGCTAAATATCTCACAAAACTACAAATCCCATTGGCATTGAGCCAGGGCAGTTAATGTGGTATCAAACAGCATTAACTCTGCAGTGTTGATACAGCCATAGTTACCTCTAATTTGTTAATCTGGGGATGACTAGGGAGGAATGAAGTTACATTTCAAAACTAGCATAAGTCTCAATGTAGTGATCTTGTCTTCTAGGAGAGCTCAGACTTGATTTGCTCTATGACCCATTTATTTGTCTTTTTAGTAGTCCACCATTGTAGAACTCTTGTCCAGCACCACATTTCAAATAAGTTGATTTTCTTCCTATCAGTTTTCTTCATTGTCCAGCTTTCACAGCCATATATAGAAACTGGAAATACAATGGCATGGACAATTCTAACTTTAGTATTCAGTGATATATCTTGACACTTCAGGATCTTGTCTAGTTCCTCTGTAGCTCCCCTTCCAAATCCTAGGGCCTATAGAATGCATGCCATTAGGCTCAGGCTGGGATCAGACTGTCCAGATGCCAATTTGGCAGTTCTGGACCAATCCCAGCCCAAAGGTGCCTTAGAACAGAACAAGCAGACTTGATGTTTGCCACAGAGATTCCTTCAAACTCCATGTTGACAACCAGCACACCACATGTTCCCACATTTCCCATACCTGCCTCCACTGTTGTGTCTGTTCAGAAGCCCCCATCATGTCCTGTGATGTCATACTAGGGCATGTAGCCAGGGATCTCATTTCCACACTTTTGGTCCACAGCAAGAATCTTCTGAGCAGCTGCGAGGGGAAGCAGGTATGGGGCACACAGCAGTAGGTGGTCCAGGTGTAAACACCCACTCATCACTGTGTTTGCCCAGGAACTGGCCTGGGTCAGAACCTAGGATAGGATAGCACAGGCTTGGCCCGTTCTATACTGCCCATATACTTAGGCCCCTAGTCTTCTGAGATTATTGCAGCGCTAATTAAAGTGGTTTACCTGAGCCGGCTTAAAATTTAAAATGGGCAGCATCCTGTTATCACTAGGATTTTGCCATCAAAAATGCTGCCCAGGTGCAGCCCAGGTCCATCCCCACTGCCAGGACTGCTCAGTGTGGCTTTTTTCAAAGCCAGGAGTTTTCTGGCTTAAGGAAATGG
>CM034708.1:136345785-136368293 GCA_020142125.1 Phrynosoma platyrhinos | reverse complement strand
TCGGGAAGAGGAAGGGGTGCCACTCGTGCGGCTGCCCCTCCTCTTCCATGCCTTGGAGACGACTCTATTAGTCGTCTGCCGAGGCCCTAAGTCGCTTTTATTAGTGCTGCAATAATCTCCTTCCTCTGATTTCTGGACTACAATCTCCATTCTGATTAATGACTGAGCCAGAGTATGGAAAATTTATAACTATTAGAATGCCTTCATTGTCTATTTTAAAATTATGAAAATAACCTGAATATCCCAAAAGCAACAGATTCCATCTGATATTGGATGCTATGTAAGGGTCAGTCCTGGCTGACACTTGAATGGGAGACCACTAATGAATACCAGATGCTGTAGGCACAACCACTTCTTAGTATTTCTTGCCTAAGATAACCATCTAAAATAATTCAGTCACCATATGTCTACAGGTGACTTGAAGGCACACACACAAATCACCTGTGGTCATTATTTTTGTTTTCTTAATGTTCAGCTATAAACCTGTCTTTGAACTTTCTTCATTAATCATTCCAAATCTTTGTTCTTTTCTGTCATCTGCATATCTTCCCACAGTTTTCATGTCTCTTTACTCCAAGTCTAATTCTACTTTATGTATAATATGTTCAGCATACAAGTTAAATATATAGTGTGATAAAATGCAGCCTTGCCAAGTGGAAACTCTTTTGTTTCTCCATATTATGTCCTGGTGCTAGCCTCTTGGCCTGAGTATAGGTTACACATCAGGACAATTTCCTTAAGAGAGATCTATAGTTTTTCATGATCTATACAATCCAAGTTTTTGGTATAATCTATAAAGCCTAGGGTGATTTTCTTCTGAAATTCTTTGGCACGCTCCATTAGCCAAAATGTATGTTTGCAGCATGATCCCTAGTGCCTTTTCTTTTCCTGAACCCAACTTGGACATATGGCTTTTATTGTTCAATGTATGGTAGAATTCAAAGATATAGCCATGTTAGTCTGGAAAATAAGTACACAAAGGGATTTTGTAGCACCTTTGAGAATAACTGAAAGAAAAAAGTTGGCAGCATGAGCTTTCATTGACTTGAGCCTACTTCCTCAGAAGCATGTCTGTAGTAAAAAAATATCCAGATACAGACTTATATAAACTGTTTGTGTGAGAGAATGTAAATTCAAATTTAGAACCTTGAAGGTATGGAGATGAGGTAACAAGTTCAGTATTAAGGATGGTTGTTGCAGGACAAAGGCAGGAGGAAGGCTGTTGCATAAAGCTAAGGAGAGTATATAACCATATGAATGAGAATTGTGATGTAATGTGGGAAACAGAGAGGGGGATGTGATGAACTGGTCAAGGGGCATGGGATTAGATAGTGTTGAAATGTGTGTAGTGTGCCAGGAAACCATGGTCGCTGTTTAACCCACTGCTGATGGACTGCAGTTTGTGGATATGTTCCAATTCTGCTATTTATCTTTCCAATATTACTTTGTAGTTCTTTTTTTCAAGGACTGCTCTTCTGAAGTCTGAGATGGAATGTCCAGGAAGATTGAAGTGTTCTGCAATGGGGTTTTGTGTATTCCCATTCCTAATGTCTGATTTTTGTCCATTTATTCTCTGGCTCAGTGACTGACCTGTTTGCCCAATATGATTTATACTGTATTATGTCGCAATGCCCTTCAACACTTTACGTTATTAGCAGTTCATGTTCTGTGCCACAATCTGCTCCTGGTCTTTTTTTTTTTTTTTTACGAAGACAATGGAACTTTTCCATCTTCTGCTTCCAATGATGTTGCCTATTTTATTTCTATATTGATGTCCATGTATACAGTCACCTCTTTAGTTTCTTGAGGAATGTGTTTGTGATTAACAAACTGTTGGCCTTGTTGGCCTCCTGATCAATTTCCTCCTGGACCTCAGCACAGAATATTTCAATTTCTTCTTCTGCCTCTGTAGTTGGGGCTTAAGTTTGAATTATGGTTATATTGATGAGTTTTCTATTAAGTCTTATTGATATTATTCAGTCAGACTTTGTGTTATAGATTTTCCCTTCCTGAATAAAATACTGTGTAATCATCTGACTAAAAATGTCCCATTCTTGTCTACTTTATCACGCTCACCCCAACTATTACAATGTTTATATGTTCCCTGTCTTGTTTTATTATGTCTAGCTGTCTCAGGGTAGTGCAACAGCTTGGGTAAATTGCAGAGTCATCCACTGGGCACACACAACCCTCTCTCCCAGTCCTTTGTAATTGCTTCCTAGCTACCAGATGTTGCCAGAGTAGGTTGCTTCACTCTGTTTAATGATAGTACCAGCCCTACAGGAAGCACTGTACTAGTGGAGGAAGTGACTTGTTTCAGAGGGAAGAGATGGCTACCCTTTATGTTTCAGTTAAGTGTACATAATAGAAATCATGCAATGCAATCATTTATGCAACAGCTAAGAGAATCACAGATCAACTGGGATGATTTACATGAGGGTAGAAGTTGCTATGA
The DNA here is from genome assembly GCA_020142125.1 of Phrynosoma platyrhinos. Classification (NCBI taxonomy): domain Eukaryota; kingdom Metazoa; phylum Chordata; class Lepidosauria; order Squamata; family Phrynosomatidae; genus Phrynosoma; species Phrynosoma platyrhinos. The sequence goes on along the minus strand of CM034708.1, from coordinate 136,365,838 downwards.
ACTAACTTTGAAGGGTGTGTTTTTTTTATTTTAATAAGACACTTGTTTTCATTCATGTGCAGTCTGTCCTTAGACAGCATTTTTCCAATTCTTCCTTTATCTCTCCTTGTCCATGGTCTATAACAGGCTTATCAAGACACTTTGTGCAAAAGAGTTGTGTCTACCCACCTCTTAATACTTTTGTAAAATAAATGTGTTGGTACAGCACAGAATGTGCCCAAATAATTATCTTCAAAATGTGTTCCTCTCATCCATTTCTCCATGACCATCTAAATATTCATAATTGAACTTTCTCATGGTTGTGCTTTTTCATCTGTACTATTACTGCAACTTATGTCATTGTTCCCTTAAAAGTACTTTGATGTTCATTAGAGGCTATCACTTGCATCATTACGTATCTATTGTGTTCAGAACAGGATTAAAATTACAGAGGCGCCTGTGCCCAGTATAAAGATTGCTATGTTCTAATATAAATCTTTACAATTCTCCACCCACCCCCTTCATTCTTTTTGGCTTTCATGTAGAGGTAGTCTGATGCTTCCATTTGCCACCATTAAAATACAATTACAGTTACAATATTCAGCTGCTGTTAACATATTGGGAATGGGGAAGTTGGAAATTTGGTTGATAAAAATACAACAAAAGCAATAGAGAAGAAAAATCATAGCTGAGATATAATATTCCCTGATGGAATTGCACTGTTACTGTGGAAAATATATTTTGATGCAGTATAATAGGCATGAACCACAAGGAAGCAGACTTGCAGTGGAAACCATAAACCAAATCCAGTGTTAGTCCTATATGTCATTAACCTATTGAAAGAATGGGACTTCGTTTTCCTCTGGGTAGGACAAATATTGTGTTTAGTCCCATGTTGCAAAGATAATGAAGCCTAAGTAGCAGCCCCAAGAAAAACATTTGCCTGAGAACTGATACTAGGGATGACCTTAAACCCTGTGGGGTGTAGGGGAGAATGTCATTTCAGTTCTTTTTTGTTACCAAAATTAACAAATTTCTTCCTAGATGGGATGGAAAGACCTAGACGTTTTTAAATGAAGTAGAATATGAAACTGAGAGATTTTCCCATCTCCATTAAGAAGTATCTTGTGAAACATGTCAATTTGTTTAACTTTTGAACACTGTATTTATAACCACACACTTCACAATTTTAACACCTACTGAGCTCATAAGCCAATGTGGCATAGGGGAGATGCAGACTGGCCCAAAGGGCCAGCCTGGGGGTGGAGCTGGGGTGGGGCAGCCGCACACCAGTTGCCCCGACTTCACCCCAATGCCGTCTTGATGCCGCATGCCTGTCCTCATGCCGTGCTGCATCAGGACGCCCTCTTGGCACAGCATGTGCACATGCTGCACCAAAAGGGCACAAAAAAGCCACAGTGACATATGAAAGGACAGCCTTTTGCTGCCCCCAAAAGGAGTGGCATTTTGCTGGGGGGGCAGCAAAAAGGAAGATTGGGACCACAGCATGTGGTTGCGATGGCCCCAATCCACTGCTCCCAGGGGCAGCCAAGAGCCACCCCAAACGGGCCATGTGTATCGGCCTATAGTGGTTTGAGTGTTCAACTACAACTCTGGAGACCAGGGTGTGATTCCCAGTTCAGCCATGGGTGACTTTGGGCAAGTTATGTCTCACAGCCTCCAGGGAAGGCAATGGCAAACCTCCTTTAATCAAATCTTGCTAAAAAAAAAAAAAGATAGTCTTGCCATAAGTTGGAAAAGGCTTGAAGGCATACAACAACAACTGATCTTATGGTATCTGCATTTTTTAAGCATAAAGGTACAGTTGGCTCTTCATATCCATGAGGATTCCATTCCAGACCCCCCCCCCCATGGATGGAAAATTTTGCAGGACCTCACGTGCCATTCTTATCAATAGTGCATGATGAGCGTGCGACCATGTCGTCACAGCCATGTGTACATGCCGCCATTGAGGAGAACGGGGAAGGCCCATCTATGGATGCTCCAATCTGTAGATGACAAATCTGCAGAAAGGAAGAGTCAACTGTATTACAATTATTCATATGTATTTTTAATGCAGTACAATCTCATATGTATATCTTTTATTGAATGAGCATAGATGTTGTATGTTTCCCAACAAAATAAGGACATTAACATAGTTGCTGCATTTTGATGTAATTATAAATTATGATGTAGGACTGAATCTCAGGCTTCCACTCAACCTGTTTTTCCTTTGATGTAGAGGGGATGCAGACCAGGGCGTCCAGGACGCCCTGGTCCGGAGCGCCGCGGGGCCATGGCAGCCCCACCGCGGCGCTCCGACAGCGTCCCTGAAAGGAGCGCCAAATTAGCGCTCCTTTCATAAGTCAGGGAAAGTGCACCCTAAAAGCGTAGGGTGCACTTTCCCTGACTTATCCTCCGCAGCACGTCCGGTCGCTGCGGAGGGAGGTTGCCCTGGAAGCACCGGCCGTGCGGATGGCCGGCGCTTCCAGGGGCCACCTCAGGGAGAGGAAGGGGCGCCGAATGTGCGGCTGCCCCTCCTCTTTCCTGCCCGGAAGACGACTCTATTAGTCGTCTGCCGAGGCAGGTGGTTCCATTTGAGGATTTGTTAAACAATCAAACAAAAATACAAGGTTAAAACAGGTTCTAAAACAGGTGGGAGAGGTTTAAATTTCAGTAACTGTAAATGATTAGCACAGTCTGGATCAGGCCCATGTTCACTCAGGATGCATCTACGCTGTAGAAATAATGCAATTTGAAACCATTTTAACTGCCATGGTTCCATCCTAAGACTTCTGGGATTTATAGTTTTTTGAGGCACCAGAACTCTGTGGCAGAGAAGGTTAAAGGCATTGTAAAATTACAAATCCCAGGATTCCATAGGATGGAGCTACAGCACTTAAAGTGGTTTCAAACCATTAGTTCTGCAGTGTGGATGCACCCTTACTTGCAAAGCAGATAATGCAACAATACAGTTGTGAAGAGGGAGAAAATGAAGGCATTGCCTTCCAAACGAGAATTTCTCCACTTGTAAAACAGTCTTCAAATTTCTAGTTTTTCAGAAATGAGACACTATCGTTCATGCCTAGAACTCTTATATTTGCTTTGTGTAACTTTGGTAACTTTGCCTGTTTTATCCAGATACCAAAATTCTAAAAAGTTGGAGTGTGAAGCAGAATTTCATTTGAGGGAAGAATTCTTAGTTGGGAGGTGCACTGCTTTCATTTGCCTGCCACCCCCTTCCCATACCTATACCCCAAGGTAATATTAAACTGCTTACTATCACATTAACAAAACTATGTGCCTGTTTTCCTGTTCATGAGTTATAGAGGAATAAATACAATTAAGCAAGTAATTTCACTCTTTGAGGAGTTGCGGACGGAAAATGATATCCTAATCTGGATTGTGCAGTGTTACCCCAATGTAACCATTATGAAAGTGGCCTAACTAGAAGCTTGTCAGGTTCTTCAATTTCGGGGGAGGGGGAGGTTGGTAGTGGTGGGGAGTAACTACCCTGTTGCTCTACAGACAAGTGCCCACTGCTGCTCACTGAATAATCCACTGCACAAAAGTGCAGTTCATCAGCACTCCAGCATAGCTTTGTTTTTGTTGTTGCTGAGCACTGTCAAGTTGTTTCTGACATATGTCAATCCTGAAATGAACCTATCACAGGGGTTTCTTGGTACTTTTTTTCAGAGAGGGTTTGCCACTGCCACCTTCTGAGAGTGAGGGAGTGACATGCCCAAGGGTTTCTATGGCTGAGCCAGTATTTGAACTCTGGCCTCCAGGGTCATAATAGTCCAGCGCTCACTAGCTACACCATGCCACTACACCATGCTGGTTCACTAGCATAAATGTCTACTATACAGTTGCTGAACAGGATCTTGGCTTGTGCCAAGAGTGTGCTTGTGTGTAATAAGGTCCCAAGCTGAAATTTATTTGCAGTCACAAGCAGCAATGTATTAAGTTAGAATTTCAGAATTTACATCTGAAAAATGTAAAAAGGATCCTTTATAAACAAAACATTCCTAGCCCAAGGTTTACTACTTAAGTGTTCCTTGCCACCAATGATTTTCCCTTTCCTCCAAGTAAGTGCACTTTAAACTCTTCCCTTTAATTTCTGTGCTGAGTGCAGGAAGCTGAGGCATGGGAAAATCCCTTTTTCATGTGTTGCTAAAGTGTAATAAAAAATAATCAAGCTTTATGCAGGAGGCACCACTCTGAATCATGCTTTAATATGGGAACACTGAGATTGCACACAAAGGTTTTAGTGCAGAGACAGGATGTTCTTGCTTCTCTGCTAATATAAGGTAAAATAGCATTCACTTGCAAAAGTTAATACCTAATTTGTGTTGACACCTGCTGAGAGATTATTTTCATTTTCCTTCTCACACTTCAATATGGTGAACTGTGGGAATTTGTTTGCTTGTTTATTGATACCAAGATCCCTGTTGAATGCACTGTTATTGTGCAGCTACTTTGGCACAATGGAATCCCACATAGCAGTGGAAGATATAAATGTACAAGGCAGCACACTATTTATTACACATAGACCAAAAGGCACTTATGCCTCTGCCTTCAGGATTATAAGCCTGTCAATGTAAGAAGATTGAATTATTGTTGTATTGTTAAAAGCAGATGAGTCTGTTAATAATGCAGACAACCCACACATCTGACTCAAACCCAAGACAAGAACTAAAATCTTTAGCTGCCTGGAAAATTATTCTCTGTCATCCTTTGCCCATGAAAGTCCTCACAGGTAATAAACCAAATATCTATGAATGGATCTCATATTCATAGCCAAATCTATGCAGTTTGGATCCCTAGCTTCCATCACTGGAGAACAGCCAATGCTAAAAGTGATTGTTCTCTTTAATTTATAAGATAAAATCATAGAATCACAGAGTTGGAAGAGACCACAAGGGCCATCCAGTCCAACCCCCTGCCATGAAGGAACTCAAAATCAAAGCATATTGTTTTCCTATATGAAGCTTACAACCCAGAACTGCCCCTAATGTTAAACATAGAGAGAAGTGACTACCCATAGGCCACAACTTTGGGTTATTATAAAATGGCAGCACACTGTTGGCTTTTTCATTTTGTATTGTTGCATCTTTACTGCCAGGAAAGAAAAGAGCCCTTTACATGTCAGAATAAGTTGGCTTGACTCAGAGGCTATGCACCTAGACTTGGAAGAGTCAAGATTCAAGAAGTGAAAAAACAAAAAAACAAAAAGTTAGAACAACCTGCTGCAAAACATTTGAATCCTGGGGGAAACAGCTTTTCCAACATGGCTATATTTCCAATAGAGGGAGAAGAAAACATGATCCAAATAGTCTTGGATCTATAGACTTAACATGTTGATGCCACATGGCCTTAATGTAGAGGACTGTATCCAGTACCATCTTCTGAATTCCATATCTAGACCCTGGGAAATCTACACTGACACTGAGTGTGCATGTATGTGCTTCCAAGCTGCCTGTCAATTTATGGCAATCTCATGAATGAACCCCTGGCTGCATAGGGATTCAAACCTTGATCTCCAGAATCATATTAAACAATTTTCAAACTACTATACAATCCTTGTCCTCTAAAGTTGTGTTTTGTTGTTGTTGTGTGCCTTCAAGTTGTTTCTGACTTATGGTCACACTATGGTGAACCTATCATGGGGTTTTCTAGGCAAGATTTGTTCAGAGGGGGAGGGAGTTGCCTTTGTCTTCTTCTGAGGTCAGAAAGTATAACTTGCCAATGATCACTTGGGGGGATGCAGACAGGCGGCCCTGGGCCACCCCAGGAAGCAGAGGATCGGGGCCACTGCTAGCACACACAGAGGCCCCAATTCTACCTCTTTGCTACCTCTTAAAAGAGCGGCAAAATGCCACTCCTATTAGAGGTGGCAAAAGGCCGCCCCAAGAGCCGCCATGCGGTTCTTCTCTGCCTCTTCTGGCAGAGTGCGTGAGGACTCTACGCCGGGAGGACGTCCTGATGCCACGCGCCATGTGTAAGGGTACGTGGCATCAGGACATCTTCGGGGAGGGGTTGGGGCAGCCGGCGTGCAGCTGCCCTCCCCTTCCCTGCATCCAACATGCTGCAAAGGGCCTATCTGCAGAGGCTGTCAGTGGATTTCCATGTCTGATCAGGAAGTTGTAGTCCAACACTCAAACAACTACACCACAGTGGCTCTCACATGGGTACTATACTGTGGACAAAATATCAATTACATAGAAATACCGGCACCTTCTACAAGCAACTGCATACTTTTCAAGCACATTAGCTATGGAAGCTGAATTTATGAGTCAGAAAGTTTATTTCCTATTTTGAGTACTTATCTGTATTCTAGTAAATGGGAAATAATAAGGCTTTGAAAAGTTACTTTTTGATCTACAGTACCCAGACATACAGCTGCATGTTGCTTGGGGGATTCTGGGAGCTGTCATCCCCAAAGTTCTGGATATGTTCAAAATCCTATGACTTCTGGACCGTGAATGTGAATATTTCTTAGAAAATGCCCCACATTGCAAAATACCAACTGTCTATGCAGTGGTTAGAACACTTTGTCCTACTGCTTATATTTGCCAATGTGACATTGGTTGAAATGTGACTGTTTTTACTACCAGTCTGGGCAACTGAAAACATGACAATGAAGCCTGACATGAGCTGGGTTCTCTGATAAGCATTGTACTTCATGCTCAGATTATGCATTTATGTGGCACATCTTAACATATTCCTCCTGAGCTGGTATGAAAATCCTAAAATCCTAACCAGTTATCAAAGAGAACAGAACAAAATAAATGTGTAGCATACGGTAGTTATTAAAGACTGAACTTCAGTTTGACTAACAGTTGACTAATAGTTTTTGATTAACTTGCAGTTCAGTTCTTGGTGGAGTCACAACTTAGTAGATAGCCAAAAGGAAATTTTGTTCTTCCTGTTTTCAGATTTTTTAAAACCTCAGGCTATTCTCATCCTGAAATTCACAAATGTCTACATATGCCAAATTTGTGAATTTGGGTAAATTCTTCATGCGAAATTACATTCCTCCCGCCCTGTACTGGCCAAATTCGGTAAGTACAGTTATTCCAAATATACAGGAGAATATCAAACTTCTGAACATATAAATGTTAGAGAGGGGAGCCTCACAGAAGAAAGAAGAGGTAATGCTAGTTCATGAAAATGTGGTTGAATGATTTTTAAGGGGAAACCATTCAGTTCCCTGTGGCTGTTTCTCCTACATGCAAATTGACTAACTCAAGTTCTTTCTGTCCTGACTATGAAGAAATTTCTTAAATTTTTAAAATCCTTCTCACAAGCAAATCAAAATTATATTGTCACCCATTTCTAGAAGCCAGTCCTTCTGAGCCTCAGTGCCCCCATAATATGAGAGTAATTATAATGAGATACATTACGTGACTAAGGTGGCCAAGTGAAATAAGAAAAGGGCCTCTACAGATGGGTGGCCATGGGCTGCCCCAAGAAGCCATGGATTGGGACCGAGGCTGCCCCATGCCTTGGCCCCAATCCACCCTTATGGTGCCTTTGAAAAGGAGTGCTAAAATAGTGCTCCTTTCAGAGGAGCCAAAAGGGGCACCAGAAGAAGCGCCGGGCGCCTCTTCCACGCTCCTTCCAGCTCAGCATGTCCAGACACTGAGCCGGAAGGATGTCATCAGAGTGCCTGCTGTGTGCAACGGTGGGCACGCTGATGATGTCCTCAGGAAGGGGTGGGGTGCCCAGCGTCCACCTGCCCCTCCCCTTCCTGAAGTTTGGGACTTCAGCTTCTAGAAGCCTCAGCCATCTTGGCCTATGGTCTGGAATTCTGGGAGCCAAAGTATAAAACACCTGAAAGGCCAGAGCTTGGGAATCACTGCATTAAAGTATCAGGAGGCCTGTCCCTTATTTCACTTGGCAACTCTATTGCTAACAGCTATCAAATAAACTTCAGCTTATGGTGACCCTATGAATGAGAGACCTCCAAGTCACCTCCAAACCACTCTTATCATTAACATCCCTGTTCAGGTCTTGCAGACTCAGTGCCCTGGCCTCCTTGATTAAACTATTCATCTGGAAAGCAGTCTTTAGCCTACTGCTTTATACCCTACCAGGCATTATTGCCTTTCCTTATGATACTACCAAGATACGACAGTCTCAGTTTAGTCATCTTGTCTTCTAAAGAGAGTTCAGGCTTGATTTGCTCTAGTGCCGATTTATTGTCTTTTTTGTCAATCCATGGCAAAAGCAGAACTCCTTTCCAGCACCACATTTCAAATGAGCTGATTTTCTTCCTATCAGCTTTCTTGACCGTCTAGCTTTCACAACCATACATAGAAATGGGAAGTATGATGGCATGAACAACCCTAACATTAGTATTCAATGATATATCTTTACACTTCAGCATCTTATCTACTTCCTTCATAGATGCCCATCCAAGTCTTAGGGCTAATACAGACTGGCCTGAAGGGATGGGGCAACTATACGCTGGCTGCCCTGACTCCACTCCGACTCCACCCCAATGCCACACACCTGTCTGCATGATGCACAGCATCAGTGGCCTGTTGACACAGCGTGCAGACATGCTGCGCCAAAAGGGTGCAAAAGAGGTGTGGAGGCAGCTCAAAGGGCAGCTTTTTGCCACCCCCAAAAAGAGAAACATTTGCCCACTCTTTTAGGGGCAGCAAAAAGGAGGATCAGGGCTGCAGCATGTAGTTCCCATGGCCTGACCCACTGTTCCCGGGGTGGCCCAGAGTATATGCATCGGCCCTTCGGCTTCTTCTGATTTCTTAACTGCAGACTCCATTCTGATTAATGACTGAGCCAAGGGTGTGTGTGTGTGTGTGTGTGTGTGCATATATATATATAATTGTGAAGCTCTTTGAACACAGAAATGGTATATTGTTATTATGGGGGTGAAGAGTGTTTTCACATTCCATAATGTAAGTGCTGAGGTAGAAGAATTTCAGTAATCAATGTTTTAATTGCCTGTATTAGAAATGTATGCTATTATGTGTAGAAAATAGATGCTAAGTAAGTGTCAAGCAGCCACACAGTAAAGGATTCTGGGAAAGTTTTAAAAGATGGGGCCTCTTTAGGAATGTGCAGAAATGAGCAACAATGTTTATATACAGTGTGACCTTTGGAGGACTCTGCTGCCTGGCAGAGGCACCATAAAGGACTAAAAGCCATAATAAATCATGGCAAATAGACCCTGAAAGAGGTCCTGGCAGTACCATCTCTGCTGATAAGGAAGACTTAGGAATGTAGTGGGCATGGTAATATAATATCTTAAATATATTTTAATGTATTCTGAACTTTGGACTCTGGTTGCTTAGGATCTCTATGTTTGGAGTTTGAAGTGACCAATAGAATGTAAGCTTTGAATTTCTTTGTTTGTGGTAGTATAAAACACCCCATGTGCCTTTCTTTTGGGCCCAATGATCTGAACGCTAATTCCGTCAGGACTTGCTGGCAAAACAATAAATCTGTGTTTTTAACCCATTCAACATCCCCTATTTGCTTCAATGCTACCAAAGAACCCTGGTTGCTGTGAGTTAATTTGCTTACAGTTGGTTTTTCCACTACAGTGCCTATAAAAAGCTATGCACAGGATCCATTTGAGCATATTGTCATTAATTACCATACAACATATTTCTAGCCTCCAGTATGCAGCCTTTTCAAAGAATGTACTGTTTCTTATTTACCTGCTTTGAGCCTAAGAAAGAAGGTATGTATGAATGTAAAAAGGCTTTTAAAATATTATTTACATGCAAATTTATATTGAAAATACAGGCTGCCCCCCAGGAAAGTGCTCTGAGTCAAAGGGCCTTATATGCCTTTAAATATTGCAGCTTTTCAAGATTGCTGTTTTTGATGAAGTGCTGTAATTAGGAGCACATTTCTAAATTTCTGCTTATCACAGTACATTTGTTTCTATAATTGTGATACAATGGGAAATTCAGTGCTCAATTGCCCCTGAAACTCATTGTCTTCTCCCTTGATAGCAGCTAAGTAATTCCTGGCCTTTTCTAGTGACATATAACATTTTAAACCTACATTTCCATATTAACCTTGTAATGCTTTTATACTTTTCAGGAGGAAGATCTGCATGGCATGCAAGGTTAATGAAGGAAGACAGCAATGCCCTATATGTCTATGAGCAATCTCAGAAGTGAAGGTGAAATGGAAGCAAACTCTCTGTTCCACACTTTTCAGAATTCTAGCCTATGCAGCATTCGAACCTATGGGTCATGTACCTGCCAAGACTAATTACAGGGTAAAAGTGGCTAGACAATACTTATAGCCTTGACCCTAGAGCAAGGTAGTTTATAAATTCAGCCTCAGTTTGCTTCTGTATAAATTGCTAATCCAAATATTCTGCTCCTGGAATGTCATGAATAATAATAAAGACTGAAACACACACACACACACACACACCAAGTCATACTTATTATTTCACCCCAAGAAATATATAATATCAAATATATTTTGTTTAGTAGTAATAACTTTTTTTATTATGAGAATTTATATTAACCCCAGTTTTTTACTTGTAGGTCCCCTTAATATAAACAAATACTCTGATCTAGGCTTAAAGTCTGTAGCTCCCACTGAAATCCTTGGCAAATTGCTTGGTTTGAATGGTGCTGTCTTGTGTCCATTTTCAATTGGATGTACTTGCAAGAAAACACCATTAAAACCAGTGAAATATCTACGGTACTTAAATGTGGTCATAAAATACCCTCCAACATTTTAGAACTGAAAACTGAGGGTGAGCTTACACTGGCCAGGATATTCTAGGCTGCTCCAAATTCCCCCCATTGTATCCACATTCCAGAGTGATGGCAGGCAAATGTTTACACAGCATTCCACTGTCCCACCTGGCACTGCTGCCACTGGTCTGGGTCACTCTTTTTGAGGTAAAAAATGAGGCACCAAGTGTAGATCATATGGCAGCGTGCTTTCTTGTGGCCTCAGAGGGAGTGATCCAGGCAAGCAGCAATTAAACCAGGTGACAGCATGGGACACTGTGTAAACAACTGTCTGACATCACTCTGAAGTGTTCTGGATTTTCCTGGAGAATCTGGAGAAAAGGTAAGTCTTTTAAAACAATATACAGCAGAGATGGTCCAGATTCAATGCTGAACTGGCCTCATACCATGAAGACAATCATCAGTAAATTGTGCCTTGTGAAGACAAGTGAGAGTGGGAGGAACTGGTTCATTTGGCCTGTGTAGACATGCCCTGAGATTCATGTGTCCAAGCAACACTTGCATTTTTGTTTTATTGTATTTTTGATATTTTATGTTAAGGCTTTTAATAGATGTGTATTTTAATACTGTTTTAATGGGGGGAGGGGTGGAGCATGTTTATTTTGGATTTGTATGGATTTTAATTGTTGTAAGCCACCCTGATTGTTCAACAGAGGGGCGGGGTAAAAATTATTATTATTATTATTATTATTATTATTATTATTATTATTAGCAAATATTAATTCAGGAAGAACACACTAGCTAGATTTGTCTGAGTCTACAGCAAAGGGTGAGATTCTACCCCATCTCTTTCCTATTGAGCTGAGTGAAACCTACTTTTTCATTTGAACTCAGCTTGCACCAATGGAAGGAAGCTGATAAAGGGGGAAAGTGAGAGGAGGAGAGAGAAACTGAGTAGTAAAAGCAGCTGAAAAATTAGGGCAATAGAAAACTATTCAGTATTGGCCCTGCCAAATCATGAGAGCTTCTTGACTCCGTGATCCAGAATCAGTTTTTTTGTGCTACATAAAGTTCACAGAGGGTTGCCAGCTATTTTTTCTGGAAAAGATTTGTGTGCCTGTAGTATCTGTGTTATATACAGCAATTAGATGAAGCTTTTTCTAATATGGATACAAGGTTGGCAGAATAAAAATGAAAAATGTTCTTCATATTCAGTAGTTTTTATAGGCATGGAGGTTTCTTTTTGGGGATCAAAAGGAAGTAACCTTATACTAAATATATACCTCACTTTTTAGAAAGTGGGATAGTACCTAGAGAAAGAGTGCCTCTCTTTCATCAATGAGTAACAAGACCCACCTCAGCTCCTGGACCAAGAAGGGTGGGGGCTCATCTAGAAATGGTAGGGGAAAGCATTTCCTTGCTCTGGCCATGAGCTATCCATGTTCAGTACTCAGCTTGGATGAGGGTGGACAACTGATGCAGGTCTAGGGAGGACTGTTCTGCTTTGAGACTCTCAGATGATTGCATGAGCTATTGAAAAATAAAACAACCTCACCCAAAGAGGGGCCAGAAATCAATTTCTGGTTCTCAAAAACTGGCTTTTTTTAAAGTTATACAAGGCAGGGAGGCTTTGAAACCTTTTTACAAGGCAAATTGTTGCACCTGATGTCTTCCTGAAACAGCAGGTCACAGTTTTGGCCATTTAAAAAAGTGTGGAAATCCTTTAGATGTCAAGGGCCACAAAAACTGAGTTTGGGGGATGCATATAGGACTAGACCAAAATTTGCCCACCCTTAGATTGGAGCCTAAGGCCTCAGTGGCCAGGATCATGGTTCCCAAAAATGATTTAGCCCTCTCTTCTCTCTTGAAACAAAAGCCTCATGGTGAAGTGGTTTGAGTATGTTGGGATATGCAGACAGTGGGAATCTACCATATACACATGCAGAGTAAATGCACGTAGACAGGAACACCCAGAAGCTGGTCTTCTGTGAAGAATCTTGCTCCAGACTGCACAGGAAAAATCCTCCCACACACAATTGCTGCTTTCAGCTTGCTGAAATGAATAGCTGAACAGCGAGGCTTCACTCAATGAGGGCTTTAATCTTTGTTGTGAATATTTACAAAGATACATAGAGTATCAGACATCCATCTTGAATATTCACAGCTATACAGACTAACAAAGTGTTTCATCAACCACAATTAACCAACAACGGAGATTCTGACTCTCTCCCATATATAGGTGGTCCTCTTGAGAACATGTGACAGCCATGCACTAATGAAACCTGGCTGGTTTCATTCCCAGTGCCTGTTACATCAGGGCTGTTGCATCAGGCCTCCCATGATGCATACCTGGCTTGTCTTATCCACTGTGTATGTTGCATCAGGCTTCCCATGATACACAGCTTGCCAAATGCTGACTCATGCACCTGCCACTTGAACTGTAGTAACCCTGTTACTATTGCTCCAGTTCCTTTTCAGTGGCCACATCCATGTCATTATCCACACCAGTGAGCCACATGCCCCCTTTACAGACAGCACTTTGCACTGTCTTGGAGACAAGGAAGGGGAGGGGCAGCCTCATGCTGGGCACCCCAACCCCTTCCTGAGGATGTCATTGGAGCACCCATCATTGCACACGATGGGAACTCTGATGACATCCTTCTGGCTCAGCGTTCAGACACACTGAGCCTGAAGAGACGCCGAAGAGGTGCACACTGCCTCTTGTTGCACCCTTTCTGAACCTTGAGGAAGGAGCACTATTTTAGCACTCCTTCCAGGGCTAGAAAAAGAGTAAATTGGGGCCGAGGAGTGCAGCAGCCCCAATCTGCGGCTTCTCGGGGTGGCCCATGGCCGCCTGTATGCATGTCCAAAATGACATGAGATGTGTTCCATGTGTCATTGCATTTGTCCCATCTGCAATGTAGACCTCAATACCTAATACCCAGCTGCTAGCCAACCTTTCATGGCGTTCCACAGGTAGAAGCTGTGCCAACATACTGCAGCTTCAGCATCCCTTTTTGCACAAGCTCTCTCACATTCTGGTACCTCACTGCAATGTACTTAGTCCTACATTTCAGATTCTCTGACTGTGCCATGCCAATGCATGCCTGTGAGTCCTCATTCACTACAGTTGCTCTATCACAGTCCTCTCCTAGTCTTGCAACAACTGCCTAGCCCACTGTAGCTCATTTGCAGCCTCCAACAATGCAGCAAACTCTGCCTCTGTTCTGCTGAGTGCTGTTAGTGAATGTGCTCCATTTTTCCTATATATTTTAGCCATGTGGAGTTCCCTATGACCCCAGCCTGACCCTTGGGAGATGGCAGCCATAATCCCCTAAATGTAAGGTCAGGTAAGCAAGCTAAAGTTGCTTAAGACCACTGGAAATTTCCTGGACAGGCAGGTTTTGGGAGTTGCCCTTGGGAATATCCCATTATGTTGGAAAAGATACCTAATGGTGTTTGTTCGTCTGAGGGGGGAAGCAGATGGGCGGCTGTGGGCTGCCCTGGGAAGCTGCGCCGTGGGGCCGAGGTATCACCACACCTCAGCCCCGCAGCGCAGCTTCACCGCCCCTGGAAGGAGTGCTAAATTGGCGCTCCTTTCACAAGTCACCGAAGGTGCACCACAAAAGCTGGTGGCGCACCTTCTGCGACGCTGCAGCGGGAGGTCCTCCTCAGAGTACCAGCCATGCAGAGGGCCGGCTGCTCTGAGGACGACCTGGGGAAGGGGTTGGGGTGCCCACTGTGCAGCTGCCCCTCCCCTTCCCTGCCCCAAAATGGCTCTTTAAGCCATCTGCCTCCCCTCTAAGTCTCACACTTAATGGGACAGTGATCAGATTTGATTGCACCCTTTTCTTTAGCTTCCTTTCCTTGATAGCTTTGAAACCAAATGCATTGTTTAGACTATGCCCAGACTTAAGTAAACAATAGTAAACTCATCAAGCCTTTGTCCACCTATTGTTTAACTCATGGCCAGGAGGCAGAAATTCCCTATAAGAACCCCTGGATTTTAGCAGACCTTGTGCTACCTTGGAAGTGCATGCTGAATCTCTGTTGGTCTGTGCTCTGAGATAGTTCCTGCAACCCCCTCTCTTGCTGGTCATGCTTCCACGGAACCCATCTACATTTGCCAGAAGTCCAGAGGAGTCCCTCAGGTATGAGTATATCTCCCTCTATCCTAGTTTCCCTCTTTGCCTCCCCCACTCTTGCTCTTTCCTGCTTATTCTTCTAGTGTGTGTGTGTGTGTGTGTGTGTGTGTGTGCCACATTTGGATGTTTGCTTATTTTGTTAATAAATATTTTAGTTGGACTTTGGTCCTTTCCAGTGTCATTCCTTGCCAGAACTCTTACATCTCTGGTATACAATTGGATAAGGGACGTTTTCACACGGGGCTTTAGGAGGACACATTCCTACCTCCATCTGGCCCCACTCCGGCTCAATTTCCAGGTCGTTCACACGCGTGCGGCGGCAAACTCCGCTCCTTCCGGTGCCATCCCTGCGTCAGTCCGGCTCGTCGCTCCGTGTGTTCAAACACACGGAGCCCTAAGTCCGGCCTCACTCCGGCAGAAAGGCCTCTAATTCCGGCTTCAGCGGCGGAAAGGTAATTCTGGGTGACAAAAGGAATTAGCCTGCCGCCGCCGGATCCATTCCAGAATCAGCAGCACGAGCCATTCCGGAATGGCTCCAGCCAGCTTTAGGGACCCCCGTGTGAAAACGTCCAAGGTCTCAGAAGCGAAGTTGGGCTCTTCACTCTCACATTTGAGCTAATTAAAGATTCCCCAAAATTAGGTCTTTGTTTCCCAACAGTGCAATGCAGCTTTGCTTTCTGGACCTCCAGATGACAGGGCTATCTGCATAAATGATGATTGGTTCAGTTACTGACTTCCTATCAGCTGTCTCAGACATGAAAGAACTGTCAGCAAAACCTTCCAGCTCCTACGACCCTCCTGTTATCAGCAAGAATCTGTCTTTTGTGCCTTTCAAGTACTGCACAATGCACTTCATTGCCATCCAGTCCACCAGTCTGGACTTCTCAGCTCTCCTGCTCAGTACCCCTACCACAAAGCTGATGTCTGGCCTGGTGTTGTTTGCCAAAAACAACAAGCTCCCTATCACAGAGTGATACAAGTCAAGCCTCTCAAACAACTCCTCTGACTCCAAGTTCTGATAGTCAGGTGTCATTGGGCTCTTGACAACCTTGGCTTCACTCAAGCCAATCCTCTCTACCAGATTTTCTATCTTCTTCCTCTGGCACAACCTGAAATCACCAATCTGAATCCTTTCTACCTTTACCTTTGATAGTTCCTCAGGTGTCCAAGGTCCTTAAGCTTAAACTTTTGTTCTAACTCACATTGCATCAATCTGATCTCCTCCTGATTCCTGGAGGCAACACACAAGTCAAATAGCTCCTCATGTATGCTCTGCACACCATGCCAACTCCAGCCCCTCCCCAACTCCAGCCCCAGGCTGGCCCTTTAGGCTGGCCTGCAATGCCCTGTAGTCTTCATTCTACTGTTTATAGTGTTTTAAAATTTTAAAAGTCTGTTAAGTTACATAGATCAGTGCTTCTCAGGCTATCTGATGTGGTAATTATTATTTTACTCAATGAGCAAGGGACCAGCATTAAATTTGTGCCATTTGGGTACAACTGTTTCTTTCTTTCTTGGAAACTAGTCAGAGACCTGCAGCCAATGGTTCAGGGACCAGCACTTTGATGATAATGCTCAGTAAAGTGGAAGAAATGAAGAACTGATTCTTTTTCATTTTCTTATTCTTCAAGAATTGAAGGTAAAGGAATTGAAGGGAAAAAGGAAGACCACATTGTAGATGGATTGACTCAGACAAGGAAGCAATGGCCCTGACATTACAACACGTAACCAGGACCCAGTGGATGACTGGATCTCTTGGAGGCCTCTCATTCATAGGGTCATTGGAAGTCAAACTTGACTTGATAGCAAATAACATCTCTCTCTCTCTCTCTCTCTCTCTCTCTTTCTCTGACTGCATCTGGACTGCAGAAATAATCCAGTTTGACACCACTTTAACTACCATGGCTCAAAGCTATGGAATTCTGGGAGTTGTAGTTTGCTGTAGCACCAGAGTTCTCTGACAGAGAAGGCTTAATGTCTCACAAAGCTACAATTGCCAAAATTCAGTAGCATTGTAGATTATTGCACCCTTAAATCCCACCAGGAGAGATGTGGGATCTAAAAGACAAACATTGGTATCATACTCACTTGTGCCAGATCTATAGGCAGTCTGTATCTTCCTAGGCAACCCACACTTCTGCCATGGCTTTTTTTAAAAAATGGGAAAATCTGATTCTTGAAAAAGCCACCTGGAGGATACGGGCTGCCTATAGCCTGGGCAGGGATAAGTATGATAATGCCCATTTTCATCTTTTAGATCCCACATCCCTCCCAGCAGGATTTAAGGGTGTGATGATCTCCATTGAGCCAAGGTGGTTAAAATGGTGTCAAACTGGATTATTTCTGCTGTCTCCCTGTCTCCCTGTCTCTCCCTCTCCCTCTTCTTCTCCTTCCCCTTCTGTGTGTACATACACATGTGCAGAGAGAGAGAGGAAGTTGTTATTTAGTGGGTATTTGTCATCTCCTACATTATTTATTTACCAATAAATTCCCCTGCTTGGTTTATATATTTAAATAAAAATAAATAAATAATGCATGCAGGGGAATAGATAGATAGATAGATAGATAGATAGATCATACAGGAAGATTTATTAATAAAATTTCTGTTCATGAACAAAATCTGATGGCACAGAGATCTCTTAAACAGTAGGATATGTTTGTTACAACACATAAACTTCCATAATCAATATTTTCTCTTTGCATTGTTCACAATCAATCCTGGAGAGAATGTTTACAGTAAATGTAGGAAAATATCCCTGCCCCTCTCAACAACAAAATTCACAAACACATATGGAACTAAAACCTGAAATGCCATTTTCAAAGGGCTAATATTGAGGAGAAATGGGAGTGGAAAACATAAGTTTTCAAAGAAATCAAGGCAGATATGTTGATTTTAGATATTGTGAAGTGTGACTTTTAAACATTTCTAAGCAATTTTTAAAGGAAAGGCAATATTTTTATGTAAAGTATTTACTGACCTTGGACTAGTTACAAAGACCAATCATCTGTTCAAAAAGAAACAGTATTTTCCTACAACCTTTGTAAGGTTCCAGTACATAGATATATATGTCATCTTTATGTTGTTCATGGCTTTCTGGTTCCCATAATTGTGGTGTGTAATTTAAACCTACATGTGACTAACTGATTTAATTCTGTCCCTCAGCCTTGTGCATTGCTAGGAGCAATGGGCTGTGCTGACTAACTAGAAATGCGTATGCTTCTTCGCATAAAAATGCTCCTGTCTGTGGCAATGTACTTTCAGTTCACATTTGCTGTGTACTCGAGCATAATTATGCCCAGAGCTGGCCTTAGGGTTAAATGATCAAGCATGCCAAGCCCTTCCCCCTCCTTCAAAGAACTAAAGAAATTTGAGGCATGACTTCCAAATATGCTCAGTAGTACATATTTCTATGCTAAGAGTTTTTCCTCCAATAAATGATAGTGTCTGCTTTTCCCAGCTGTATGTTTTGGCACTTTTCAAGAAGGGAAGAAAACATCTAGGATCATTTGCATTGTTCTCTGGGGAAGGAATAACACACCCTTATCAGTTGTTCCTAAGAGTTATGCCACTACCACATTTCTTGTATGCAGTCACATCAAACTAGTGTGCATCTGTGATCATATGTAAGAAACTTTGGCTTAAATCCATCTCAACTAGAGTAGAACTATTGTTGACTTGCAATTCAGCAATTGTATTTATTTAGTAGATTTATTCTAGTTGGAACTAAGGTACCTGTGGATTTAGGTTGGGGTGGTAATTGTACAGCCCTCCAGATGTTGTTGAACTCCCAGCAGCCCTAGCCAGCATAGCCACAGGTGACAAATGACAAATGAGAGTACTAGTTCAACAACATCTGGAGGGCTGTGCAATTCCCACCCCATCTAAATCGAACAGGTAGTCCCCACTAGAATAAATCTACTGAATCAATTGTTGAATGGTAAGTGAACAGCACATCCGATTTAGGCCTTTCTATGATCTGGAAATATTCACATACTAGAACACATGATCCCATTTTGTGACTTGAGTTATCACTTTTTCAAGATGCCATGATTGGTGGAATCACTGCTGTCACATGAACCAGGGCAGGCACCACTTCCCATTCATGTTGCTTACGCTGTATTTCATTTTAGGGTCATTTCAGAATTAGTAATGGAAAATAATATTTTAAATTCAGTTGTCTCAATGAAAGTAGTTTGTTCATACTTCACTACAAGAAGAAACACAACTCAACTCAAGAATGCCTATGTTTGTAAGGCTTATAGGAGGAGAAGGCAGCTGTGGGAGGCTAAAGGGTTACATTAGCCCCAGGAGACATCAGAAGGCTGCATCCCATGCTGCACCCCCAATACATGCCCAAATGTTCACCCCCAAATGCTTTCTAGGAGTGTGGGGGCATTTTTGCTACGTTTTAGCCCCTCCAGACTTTTTAAGGCCCATGAGAGTCCTTTCCAATCCACTTGCTGTCTTTTAAAAATCCCCTCCTTTTTAAAGGGGGTTGAATGTGACAAAAAAAAAAACCCTAGAAGGCATTTGAGGGGGGAACTGGAAACATATCCCCCCAAAAAATTGAGGCCTGAAGGGCCTTGACTGGATTTTGCCCACTCCAGATTACAGGATTGTGGACACAAACAAAATGTGAATTAAACAATTTGCACTTTGAATGATGTAAACAACTAAATAGATACAGTTGGAAAAAAAATATGCAAAAAGATGCTTTAGTTAACCAGGGCAATGGGTACATTAGATGAAATGTATAAAAGCATGTGCAGATGAGGGGCGAAGTTAGTTTTTAAAATGCTAATTTAAAATTTTAAATGTATCTTCCTGCATAAATTTAAGTGCAGGAAGATAAAGCAGAATCTTGCAACACAATGCAAAAAGGGATAGTTAGAAAGGTTCCATTCTTTACAAGAATGCCACAAAACTGAGACTGAGAGATTTGTGCATGCATACTCAAAAGAACAACCAGAATTTCAAACTTGATTCAAACATTTCCAACCTCGCTTACCAAAAAAAGAAAAAGAAGAGTTATTGGATCATGGATATCTTTAGAGGAGATTATATCACAAAATAACTAAGAATGTCATACAAAGAATACCTAGGGATGCCTACTTTGAAAGCAGACCAAAAGGATTAAAAGTTGTTTCATGCCATTTTGGAGGGATCAGAATCAAAGGGCCTCAGCAGATGACTAATAAAGTCGTCTCCAAGGCCTGGAAGAGGAGGGGCAG
>CM034708.1:136322758-136333147 GCA_020142125.1 Phrynosoma platyrhinos | reverse complement strand
GGTTAGTAAATTTAAGGGAAGCTATGAATATGGACATATTAACAACAATGCTAAAAGGGAAAGACAAAAAAGAAACGGAGGAAGAGTGGAAGGAAATGATGGAATATATAAGGATAAAAATTATGTAAAGAGGATATTTATGAATAATTATAAGAAGAAATATAAGAAAAGAAATGTGAAAATTGAAAATAATAAGGTATACTGGCAAACTGATCAGATGGTTTTGAGTTAACTAAAATGGTTTAATATTACATTGATATTGAAACAAGAGATATTATTTTGTATGAATGAATAGAAAGATCAAAGATTTTGTATTGAAAGATTATATATAGGAAGATTATATTAAGAAAAGTAAATCTGGTTATAATGAATAAATAAATAAAGTATAGTTAAAACTAATGGATATATAGGATTAAAGGTGAAAGGAAAAAAAATTAGAATAGTGGATCATACCATGGTTAAAAATTTAACTTTCTTTTTTTTCTGTTCACAATTTGATTAACATTAAAGAACCTAAGAGAAAAATTAATTTATTATTTTTAAAAAAATTATTATAAACCTTAAAACAAACAAACAAAAACATACAAAACAATAAAACAAACACATACATACCAATACAAATACAAGTACATACCTACATATAAACACAAATCTTCCATGGCCTTGCATAGGATCATCTGTTTTTCTTTTTATCTGGACCTCTTGATCTATATTAACTGTACATCATGGTCAATGTTTTCTCTTCGGTGCATATCCCTATTTTCTAATATTTTTCAAGTCAACAGAAGCTCCTCAAATATCATTTCTAGATATAGTTGTATAAACCTTGTTTATATATACACTAATACAAAAGCCGAAACCATAAATTATTATAGAATTATCTTTAAACTATAAACTTTTACTATAAACTATAAACTATAAACTTATATAATGAAGTTTTTCTTTAAATTAATCTATTAACATTCTTAACTTTATCTCTTACAATTACAACATACATATTTATGCCTTATCTTTATACCTTATCTTACCAATATCTTACTATTGTAATATCCATTATATTATCCCTTTAATCTATTAACAACTGAGTAACATAGTTTACCTTTTTCTTTTCATATTCATACTAGAGATTCCATTCTCTATGAAAATCCTTTAATGACCTATTTTGAAGTGACCACGTCATTTTTTCTAATTCATATGTTTCATACATTTTAATTCTCCATTCTTCCACTTTTGGAATCTCCCTTCTTCTCCAATATTTTGCAAACAATATTCTTGCAGTAATGATCAATAAGAAGAGTAATCTTTCGCCCCTTTTTTTCAATTTCGTTCTTCATAATATTTAAAAGATATCTTTTTGGGTCTAATCTTACATTTGTATTTAATATAAGCATAATTTCCTTATTAATTATACTCCAATGTTTTTGGGAAATCCTACATTTCCACCATACATGAAAGTAAAAGCCTGTCTCCTCACCACACTTCCAACATATCGGGCTATATCCTTTATATATTTTAGATAATCTATAGGGTGTAAGGTACTATCTACACATGACTTTATATGCATTTTTTCTGATCTATATTGAGTGTATATTTTTTCACTTTTTTCCAGCTTTTTATCCAATCCTCCAAATCAATATTTTGCTTTAAGTCTTTCACCCAATTAATCATATCATTTTTGACTGTATTCTCTTCCATTTCCCAATTCCTAATTAAATTATAATATTTTGAAATAATCTTTTTGTTTTCTCCAAATAGCACCTTCTCAAAAAAATTTTCCGCTGTGCCAATCCTTCCTAGTTTTTAATCTAATTTAAATTGCTCGTACAATTGCATATATGTAAACCAATTAGTGTCCCATCCTAACAACCTTAATTCTTCCTGAGATTGAAATCTAATTTCAATACCATCAACCTTGGTCAAATCTTCATATTTAAGCCATTTAGCATTCCTATAAACCATCTTAATTAAAATAGCTTCAGCAGGGGATGCCCAGAAAGGTACTTTCTGACACCATTTTGCCTTATATTTCAACCATATTCTTAAACAATACCTATGTATATGATGATCCTTAAATCTCGCATCACCCTTAAATTTGTCATAAAATAGATAAGAATGAAAACCATAAGTTAGATCTACCCTTTCCAAATCAAGAATTCTTTGATTTTTTTAATAAGAACCATTCATGCAGCCAGTCAAAGGTACACGCTTCATAATACCACAGACAGTTTGGAGTAGCCAAGCCCCCTCTCTCTACCATATCTTGTAAATCTATAGCTTTAATTCGATGTCTTTTATTCTTCCAAATAAAATTTAATATGTCTGTATTCCATATTTTGAGGATTTTCTCATTATTGATTATGGGAATATTCTGAAAGTAATACATTATTTTTGGGAGAATTGACATTTTAACCACTGCTATTCTTCCCATCCAAGATCAATTTAATTGATCCCAGTTCTTCATATTTTCTTTAATTTCTTGCCATATTTTTGATAATTATTTTTGGAAAGATCCAAATTTTTTACACTAAGCCAGATTCCTAGATATTAAATTTTATTCTCAAATTTAAATTTGGTTATTTCCTTTAATTTTTCAATCTCGTTTTTGGAGATATTCATAGTCATCATAACTGATTTATTTTTATTTATTCTGTATCCTGACACCTTACCAAACTCATATAAATATTCCATCACTTTCTGAATACAATCTAATGGGTTTGCAATTGTTAGGACTAAGTCATCTGCATATGCACGAAGCTTATAATTTTGCTTTCCAATTTCTATCCCGTTAACTTCTTTACTGCTTCTGATTTGTGTTAGTAATATCTCCATAGTCAAAATAAATAGTAACTGTGCAAGTGGACATCCCTGTCGGACTCCTTTCTGTATCCCAAATTTAGGTGTCTTATCCCCATTAATTAATATATAAGCTTCTTGTTCAAAGTATATATTCTCAATCCATTTTATAAATGTTTTCCCCACATAGATTTTTTTAAGAACCCCAATCATGAAATTCCAATTGACATTATCAAAAGCTTTCTCTGCATCCAGAAAGATTAACGCCAATTTTCTATGTATATTTTTTTGATGAAGATCAATTATATTCAATAAATTTCTAAAATTTTGTTTTGTCCCTCTGGATGGGAGAAAGCCATTTTGGTCATCATGTATCCAATTCCCTAATATATTTTTAAGCCGATTTGCCAATATTGATGCCAAAAGTTTGTAATCAGTATTTAATAACGATATTGGTCTGTAGTTATTTGGGTCTAATTTATCCTTATCCTGTTTTAATATCAGAGAAATATTTGCAGATTTCCATGATTGAGGAATAGACCCTTCGATGATATTATTCATGGTGTTAAGTAATGGTAGAATCAGCTCTGGTGCAAATATTTTATAGTATTCATTTGAAAAACCATCAGGTCCTGGAGATTTTGAAGATTTAGCCTGACCAATTGTTTGAAGAAAATGGTACATTAAAAGCTGTGAACTTCAGATAAGACATGTTATAAGAAGGACTTGCATGTATACTTATCTGTTTTTATGTTTATGTGTTTATATGTTTATGTGTTTACACAGTGATTTTTTTGTATTTTTGTATTTATGTATGTTTGTTTATGTAAGTTTTTAATGTAATAAAATTTATTTTAAAAAATAAAAAATAAAGAGGCTTTCTTTAAATGAAATAAAATCAAACATTCTCTCCTTTGCAAGGGGCAGAACCATCATCATTCATGATCATGACAAAGCAACAGGATGAAAGGAGACAAGGCACCCTCCCTCATGATTGTTTACTTCACACCTTTGCTTTGAAAAACAAATGAGAAGAAAAATTTGGCAGGGAATACTTTAACAACTTCCTTCAGTTGCTCAGACTGGTCTGCAATGATTTTCTGTTGGTAACACCTAAACCAAAGAAAATAAAGTTCACTTAGGTCACCAGAAGTAAATTTCTTGGAGCTGGATGCACACAACACAACTGGGAGAAATGCAGACAGCAGAGGCAGAGCAATATCCAGTGCTTCTGTGAGAATTTGAATGGGAGAGCATGACGAGAAAGGGGAGACGGTCTGAAGGTATTCACCACTATCTACATACAAAATGCTCCCTCCTTTTGTTCTCATTTATTTTTCAAAGCAAAGTTGTGGGCAAAGATAGGGGAGAACATTACCCTAACAAAGGAAATAGCTTCTGGTAAAACCCAGTATGAAAAGTAGCTTTGCTTATGCAAAATACACAAATCCTGACAATCAAATTGTCAGCTGAAAGGTCCTGTCCCTTCACTTCATTCGCAAATCATTAAAAAACAAAATTCTTATGTCTGGACAGCCACAGATGCAGCAAAACATCAAGAATAAATTATTCCAGAACACAGCCACACAGCCTGAAAAAACCACAAAAAACAGTAGTTAAGTAACTTCCCATTCTCAATAGCATAGAGAAATCAAACTGGTGATGTTCCAAGGATCTTCTCTTCTTGTAACAGTTACTTCAACTTGCTAGTCTAACCTTTTTGACAACAAAATATGTGAGCCTAGCATGTCACAATGGGTAGAGAAATAGAAAGAGGGACAGGTTTATTCACCATACAGCAGAAATAAGTGGAGCTGCTAAATTTCTCCATATCTGTCAGAGATATGCAAACAGATCTTCCCAGAACACCCTTAGTCACAAGACTCTTCTGAAATCACATCAGTTTGTAGAAACATAATCTCATGCTATTATTATGTATATCACAGCTTTGAGTCTTCTGGAGTCTGAGGGGCTAAGCAGACAGGCGGCCGTGGGCTGCCCTGGGAAGCTGCGCTGTGGGGCCGAGGTATCCCCACACCTCGGCCCCGCGGCACAGCTTTGCTGCCCCTGGAACAAGCGCTAAAATAGCACTCCTTCCACAAGTCGCTGAAGGTGCACTGCAAAAGGCTGGTGGCACACATTCGCCGACTCTTCCACCACAGCGTGTACAGACGCTGAGGCAGGAAGTCATCGTCGGAGCACCGGCCATGTGGAGGGGCCAGCGTTCTGACAATGATTTTGGGAAGGGGTTGGGGTGCCCACCGTGTGGCTGCCCCTCCCCTTCCTTGTCCCCAAAATGGCTCTTTGATCCGTCTGCTTCCCCACTGAGTTCTGTAGGGAGATAATTCTGTTCCAGAGATATTCAAGGTGCTAAACCTATTTGGGAGGATAGAGTTCTTCTGCCTGTGTAGCTCTTTGAAATTTCAAACTAAAGCTTGGAACAAAATCAGCACCAAATTCCACTGGAATGTACATCTACCTCTGATTATGAGTTTTACTGAAATACAAAGAATTCCTTCAGGAATTTTAAATATTAGTTGTTTTCCAGGGCTGCCCTAGTATTAGGCAGGCAAAGGCATTCACCCCAAGTGGTCAATGCTGACTGGTGTGAACTATTAGTGGTGCCGACCTATTAATTTACTTCTGAGTAGGATGACAGAACTCTGTGTTCCAGATAACCTGCCCCACATGACCTCAAGTAGGACTCCTGCCTTCAAGAGAAATGGAGGATGCTGTTCCATCTCCAGTATTGAAGCCTGATTGAAATGGTGGAAATGGGGGCAGCAAAATTTCTTAGGCTGGTCTGGCCATATCCAATGGAACTATCATGTCACTTGCTCTATAATTCTGTCAGAATGATACAGCTACAGTCAGCCCTCTGTATCAACAGATTATGCATGCATGGATTCAACTATTCACAGGTTGAAAATATTACACACACAAAAAAAGTCCAAAAAGTGACCCTTGATTTTGCCATTTTATATAAGGGACACCATTTTACCACACCACTGAATATCATGAGACTTGAGTATCCACAGATGTTGGTATCCATGGGGGGAACCAAACCCCAGTAGATACCAAGGGCCCAATGTATTATGATACTCAGTGGGCTATAAATACTTAAATAAATAAATATTCTAGAACATGGCCACACAGCCCGAAAAACCCACAAAAAAACTATAAATATTAAGAGAGTTTCTTTTGCAGCAAAAAGGTACCTTCAAGCTCATGCAGAATAAAATGTGGAAGAGAAATGCACCATTCATTTACTCCAGTGAAGTTTTAAAATTACCTACCTATCTAAGAAAAAACCAACCTCAGCCTTGTGTGTGAAAACATTCAAGACCTGAACAACTCAGTCCAATTTCACATACCCAATAGCTGTTGGTGCACAAGAACAAGCTGTTAAACGCCCTCACAGAGGAAGCATCAATCAGCCATTTTCTGCCAATAATATATAGTCTGCTCAATACTAGCAGTATTAAGACCATTTCTAATAGCAACCCTACTTAAGAAAATAACAGTTTCCAAAATCCCTCCAATGCCACCCTAAAATAGAAGTATATGCTATAAAGGGTAATTCTCTGTGTGGTACCTTGAGCATGGCCCAACTTCTCCTCTTAGGATTCAGGATGATCTCATGAAGTATCCTTGATATGAGAAAAGATATTTCAATACATCAAGAGGCTGTGCTAAAAAAAAGGGGGGGGTAAAATTCATGAAATTTTTTTATATCTTGGGACATTTTTGCAGAAAATTCATTTATGCAAAAACCTTGAATTTTTATAAAACTTTTTTAATAAAAGACAAAATACCATGTTTTATGTATAGAACACAGAAGCTTCATTTATACAAAAACCTTGAATTTTTGTGAAACTTTTTAAATAAAAAGACAACATACCATGTTTTATGTACACAGTGGTCTTTTTCACGAAAACCAAGTGTTTGCACAAATTTTTTGTGAATGTTTTTCTTTCATAAAATACAAAATAGAAAATATTAAATCTGAAATGTAGCATGCCATTGAAAAGTGTACAAAAACTTAGGTAATTTCATCGGGGGGGAGGGGAGAGACATTTGAAATTATTTATTTTTGCATTTGAGAATGAATAAAGAACATACAACTCTGCTTAGAATCTGCCAGAGGAGAGTTCTCTTTGGGAGGAGAGTCTAGAAAGGTTTTTGAGAAGAGTTAAGAGAGGGAGAAGTTATGGACTGAGGAGACTTACAGAGAGAGGGAAGAAAGAGAACCATCTTGAGAAGATTGGGGAGAGGAAAACAGCAGTCTTCTTCTTCCAGATAGTGTTCCTCTCACAGTAATTTGGCAGCCAGGTTATGACAGGGAATGAAGTGTTCGCCTGTGTGCCACCCAAAGACTGCATAGCTAAAAACAGATTTGAGAGATTCTAATATCCCTCACCTATGGGCAAAGATTTATGGACTCCATCCCAGTCTAATTTTTTTTTTAAAAAAAAATAGAGATTTATGTTTTAAGCATTATAAGAAAAAGATGGCAATAAGGGAGGGAGGGGGATGAATATGGCTTATCAGCCATTTAGCTAAGAGCTAAAACAAGAGCACCCCATGCAATTGGCTTGGTAGGGTCACACACAGTACATGCCTGGAAATGATATTTTAGCTGAATGCATTTCTTCATTCAAGCCAGAAATATGGGGCAAGTGTAACTCACATTACAACATCAATGCAGCAGTGTCAGTTTATCTATGTAGTGAAAAACATGTGGGCAGAAGTCCACATGTTGATCAGGTGTCAGATCTTTTTGAACATCTGAAGCATCAGCAAAAAGGCAACAGGCTGTCCAGTTGATAAGTATCATAGTAAGAACAAGAGTTAATGGTTAACTTGAAGAGGATGGAAGCCATAGCAAATCATTAAAATCTCTTCTCTGAGTCTTTTTAAAAGAAAAAACACTTCACAATTTCTCAGTGGCTGACAAAAGCAAGTCCAAACCTCACTGGTGGCACAAATCTTTTCCTGGGTTGCACAAACATACATCTATGTGTTTTCTATATCTCTAGCAGGTTTGCTAATGCACACTTAGGAAACATGCTATTAGAATATATTAAATCATCATAGCTTAAATCAAATTTGTCAACTAGAATAGGGGGAGGTGCATCACTGTTCTGCTTCCATTTCTAGCCAGCATATAGCAGGTCATGTATTACAGGCCTCTCCACTCCCACAAAATAGAATAAAACATTATGTTTATATGACTTCCCACTCCAGATCAGGCAGTCTGGTAAAAATTATCATTGCCATCTTTATAGCCTTTTCTCTGGCAGGCATTGGGCCTCTCTTTTCTCCCATCAAAAT
Organism: Phrynosoma platyrhinos; assembly: GCA_020142125.1. Lineage (NCBI taxonomy): Eukaryota > Metazoa > Chordata > Lepidosauria > Squamata > Phrynosomatidae > Phrynosoma > Phrynosoma platyrhinos. The sequence goes on along the minus strand of CM034708.1, from coordinate 136,325,020 downwards.
ACTTGCCCTGTGAGGAAAGTCTCTTTCACACTATACAGATACAGCATTATGTTTCTACTCAAACTGCCATGGGTTCATCCTAAGATTAGCATTCTTGTGAAGAATTTTGATTACAAGAAATGCCAAGTGATATCCCATGGAACTATCATGATATCAGAAGAAAATATATCATTACCTTGTTGGATTTGGTAAAGGAAGGACTTCCTTTTATAGTTTTCAATTAAATGATGGTTGAGATCCTACACTACAGACATAAATGTTTAGCTATGTATCATCTCTTGACCCAAATCCCCAAATCTACCTTTGCAGCCAGCAGCATATTGAGTGACAGAGGTCTGTTCTGCTGGCAATTGAGGTGCTGCAGTTTGGCGTTGCCAACCCCCTTTTACAAGTGAGCTGCAATACAATGAGAAGCTGTAACAGGGTTCCTGCTTCTGATTGTTGCACTAGAGTTTGATGGTGGAAAGGTGCTGGCAGTCATTCTACTGTTCCCCAATCTCCAGGAAAACAGACTTATAAGGGGCAGTGGAGAGCCTCCCCAGGAAGCGGCGGATTGGGGCTAAGGCTGCCGGACCGTGTGCTCCAGTCCTCCCTTTTGCTGCCCAGAAAAGAGTGGCAAAATATCACTCCTTTTACGGATGGCAAAAGGCCACCCTAAGAGCTGGCACATGGCTCTTTAGCGCCCCTTCCAGTGCAGCGTGTCAAAATGCTGCATCAAAAGGACGTCCTGACACCGTGCACCATGCATAACGCTGCATGGCATCAGGATGTCCTTGGCATGGGGTTGGGGCAGCCGGCATGCAGCTGTTCCTCATCTCTGCCTCCAGGCCAGCTCTTTGGGCCGGTCTGTAGAGGCCCTTCTATTACACACTATGATTGCTAGCTGTTAAGGTAGATGGGGGGGGATTTGCGATGGTGTCAGGTTCATAAACATGAATGTGGAAATGTTACAAATGCCTAAGTCAAGTTTATGCATCCATAACTACTCAATAAGATGTCAGACCATATTAAGAGATATGCAATCTTTAATAGTCACATGTAGTTTCCCAGACCTTTGTGAATTGAGTGCAAAGATTTTCATAGGGATCTGCTCAGTTGGATGTGGTTCTAGATCTCCCATGTTTAGAAACCCTGGGAAAGCTGGTAACAGTAACTTACAAATTCCTCCCTATGCTTTATATTCAGAGGTGTAGCTTCTGTATGTTGCAATGCTCAATGGCTTATGTGCATAACAGCATCCCGACTCCCAAGTTTAGTCCCACACATGAGGTGAATTCCAGCATCAGACTGTGAGGCTATGGGTACAAATACACATATGATCTCTGGGCTTTCTTTTGTAAAGATATGCAGCACTGCTTGAAATTAAATACAAAGACACACCCCCCGACTCATCGGGGCGGTGTCCTCTGTTGTGTCGGCCTTAAAGAGGCATCGACGCAGGATTGGTAGAGCAGCCCGGAAGGCCCACCCTTGCTGGGCTGCTCAGCCAATCCAAAGTAAGTCTCGCATCTAGTAACATGAGATTTAAACTCTCGCGTTGCTACGCGTGAGATTTGGGAGGGCTATTTAGCCCCAAGCTGCCTCGTGGCCAGCAGCCATTTTGAGTTCGCAAGTGAGCAGGTAGCTTGCTGGTAGCTCTCCTTGACCCAGGGATTTTGAGGCCTAGGGTACTCTGAAAGCCTCGTGAGTCGGCGGGAAGAGCGAGGTGCGACAGCACCTTGTAATCAGGGCCACGGATTGCCCTCGTGCAGGGCTATTTGTTGCTGGCTCGCCCAGATCCGAGGCCTAGGTTGGGCCTGGAACCTTGAGGGGTGGCCAGCATATTAGGGAGCGACCGCGCACTTGGAGGAGCAGCTGCGGTTGCCCACTTTGCAGGAGGGTGGGCAGCTCACTTCTGACCCACCGCCATCGGGACCGGAACAAGGCCCAGAGCTAGATTCAGGGACTGGGGGAGGCCAAAGCCCTTCGGGACAACCGCAAGTTAAAATTATATATATATAATATATACACAGGTGGTATAGTTTAAAAGGGAGCCTTCCTCAGAGGACTTTGAGGACAGGGCGGTGAATTAACACAGCAGAGTGTAAAAATAAATAAATAAATAAATAAATAAATAAATAAAAGAGGGCTGCGACTCCCCTGTCTGGATTCTGTAGGCCTGACTGAGGCCTCGGTTGGCCCGCAGGCCTGGAGCTTGGTGGCCTTTGGGGCCATATGGTCTGGGTCTTTGGAGCCCAATTGGTGAGTGCTCATTAGCACAGC
>CM034708.1:136295000-136311973 GCA_020142125.1 Phrynosoma platyrhinos | reverse complement strand
CAATTTAATGTGCACTATTTCTGGCAGTCTGCAAAGGCCTTTAGTGTGCAACAACCTGTGTATTAAATATATATTGCCAATGTCATCTGTTGATTTTTAAAATATTTATGTATTTATTTTGCATTGTTCAAAGAATGAGCAGAATGTGTTCAGACTATACTTTATATTTTGACTTGGCATTTTAGAAACCCAACACTACTCTGCACATTGTCCAAACAAATTCAAAAGCTACTCTTGAAACTCTTGACATTTTTTTCTTAGCTAGTGTAGTATACAATGGGGTATCATGAAGTTTTAATTATCACATTTAAAAATGTTTTGATAGAAAGTTTATTTTGATTTGTAGTTAACTTATCTCTACATACTCATCATCCAGATTTATGCATTTTTCCAGCATTTCTTGACCCTCCAAATACCATTATTGTAGAAGTCTGCAGATTGCACCACTCTTCCAATTCATGAAAGACGTCATCTGTGTTGTCAAATTGGTGACCTGGCAATGGATTTTTTTTATTTTTGGGAAAATAAAAAAATCACTTGGTGATGATGACACTAACAAAATTGCGTCAATATATCATAATAACTTCTGAGTGATAATTATTACTTTATGATACCTCCTCATACTTCTACATCTTACACTTCAGTCACTTCTGGAAAAACATGTAACAAAAATAAAGGACACAATGAGCTGATTTTCTCCACATCATGCACCTAGGGACCAATGATGACACTGACAGAATTTAATCAATATACTATAAAAACTTCTGGGTGACAACTATTACTTTACAATACCCCCTCATAGTTCCCAGAGTGTTTGTCTGTGGCCTTATTCCCACTATGATTAAAAAAAAATGCTGATCAGGTTATATGTCTGTTGTTCCCACTTGAAACAAGTTCCAAACTGACTACACTCAGTTTCAATCGAGATGAAGCAAGGCAAATGCAAAAGAACTGCTTTCTCCTGATGGTAGTTTTTTGGTGGTTCTTTCAAAAAGAAGCGATTAGCAAGCGTGTTCAGCAAGTGGGAACAAAGGACTTGAATCACATCAAACTGAAGGGGAGGGATTACTGTGACAGAGGGTTGGCAAATCCCTCACCAGTTTTTGGAGAAATCTGCCATTTCTCCCCCTCCCCTTTCCCAGGACCCATCCTACATTCCAACCTTGTGTGCAGGAGGAATTCCAAAACACCCTCCATTCTGAGCTTGACTAGGAAGCATGTCTTCCAAGTTTGCAAGGCTGGGAGGTCACCACTTCAACTCCCCATGTCCTCCAAGTCCTGCAAGGCTGGGTGGACAGCACCTCACCCAGGGGAGACTCCTCCATATGGCATCCACGGCTGAGGCATTTCAGGGGACTTGAAGGACATGAGGAGCTGAAGTGGTGGCCCTCCCAGCTTCACAGAACTTGAAGGACATGCTTTCTAATCAAGCTCAGAGTGGAGGGTGTTTTGGAATTCCTCCTGGACAGAAGGTTGGAATGTAGGACAAGTCCTGGGAAAGGAGAGGGAGGGGAATGGTGGGTTTCCCCAAAAACTAGTGAGGGATGGATACTAGTGAGGGATGGGATTCTGGCCATGGCACCCTTGACTCCCTCTTGAATGTGTTGCATCACCAAAGGCATTTTGAAGGGGCACAAACTAGTGGGAATTACAATTGTGCCAAAAAAGAAGCAAATAAAGAAAAAATCCGCTTCTATAATGGGAATGACGCATGGACTGGAATCGTTTCACCAACCTGGAGTGAAAGCAAATTGCAAACTGGGTTAAATGTAAGTGGGAATGAGCCCTGGGATATCCACGTTCTAGTCACTGAATTATGAGACTCACTGGTTGACCTAGGGTTACTTCTTGCCTGACCTGACAGTATGTGAGCATACAGCAGAGAGGGGGAAAGCCATGTATGTTGCCTTGGGCTCACACATTTTATGACAAACATGGAAGACATATTTTTATTTTTATTTGATTTGATATGGATGCTTGTAAGACTACAGATGAATGAGACTTGCAAAATTAATAAAACACAATTAAAATCACATTAACAGTTTAGTAACTAATAGAAACCAAACAATAGGTCATAAATCAACCAAATATCAAAATTAAAATCAATCACATATAAAAACCATGAGCATCACACAGCTGCATAGAAGGGCAAAAACCACTGAGAAGGAAAATACTTAAGATTACCAAGATGGGCACCTGGTAAAGTAACCTTCAAGTAACCTGTCCTCAGGGCTTTCACCAAGGGATGAGGAAAAACATAGACCCTTTTTGGTAGTTTCCCAGTAACCTCCCAAATGCTCTCACATATTTAAGAAGTTTCCATGCCCTGCAGATTCAATGGCATCACTAGGGTTGGTGTCACCCAATGTGGTAACTCACGGTGACCTCCTCACATACCACACCATACAGAATCCTTAATAATATTTTTTGTACTCATATTACTCATAAAATTGTACTTTTAAACTACAATATCATACACACAGCTTAAATGTATTTACATATACATACTTTCATATGCTTGAAGTAAACATTTTAGTAAAATGTGATGTTTTTAAAGATTTTTTGAAAAGAATAAAATAATTTTTAAATTTACAAATTATTTTTTGAAATTTGAAATTTTATTTTTAAAAAACAAACAAACAAAAAGCCTGGGGCCTCTTACTTTCTCCTCCCACTGAGCCTCACCCCACTCACCCCATCTCTTCAGCATTTTAATGGGAAACAGATGAATGTCACAGCCATTTTTACCCAAAGGCAGATGTTTGAGGAGCAGTGGTATCATCCCATCTGAGGGTGTCACCTGGTGCAATCCACACCCACAGCACCTCCTAGTGATGCCACTGTGCATGTTTTGATAATCACAACTGCTACACCATAACCAAAATCTCCCTGAAATGGTCAGAAATGGATTATGAGGAGTTCTGCAGATTGCTGGGTTGTGGACAGTGGTGATATTTGGCTTACAACTCTCTGCAATTGGCTTTGTTGTTGTGCACCTCCAAGTAATTTTTGACTTATGATGACCCTAAGGTGAACCTATCATAGGGTTTTCTTGGCAAGTTTCTTCAGAGGGGGTTTGCCATTGCCGTCCTCTAAGGCTGAGAGAGTATGACTTGCCCAACATCATCCAGTTTTTATGTTCCACCTCTCCTTTAAGGTAACCTAAATATTGGGCATAGAAACTTTCTTAGGTGTCTCTATAAATGATTTAAGACCTCTTCTCCTTTACCACAGAACTGTGTTCAAGTTTTTTTAAGTGTTTGTATAAGAGGGGGGCTGCCCATGCCAATTCCAACTTCCTCTCCATTTTTAAAAGGAGTATATATTTGCATAAGTATGCCAAGCTGTTATTTCCTCCATTCTTGACTCTCTAAACTTAGGAAAGTCTCTTAATTGTAGAAAAGGTCAGCCTGTTCCTAAGTATTTCTCATCTAACACATCAAGTGATATTCTCCTGATCATAAGATTAAAACCAAGTCACAGGATGTGTGCCCTCAGGATGTTTCTTAAACTATTCTAGTGCTGAGCGGATTAGACTAGCACCCTTAGAGAGTACAAAGCCCAAGAGGTCAACAATGTTTCAAGGAAGTTAATTGAAATCAACCAAATGAGACAACTCAGTTCCTGAAGAATGACTCCAATGCTAGTTTCTTCCTGATTGTGCAAAGACACAGAAAAAATGACACTTGTGCCTCATGTATGCAAGCATTTTTAACCATAATTAATTCCTGGTGAAACTGTTTGTATGACAATCAATTCTATAGGTATTAACAGCAATTAGAACAATAGTGGTATATAGCAGAATGTAAAATGGGTTTGTAGAAATAATTGGCTACCATTGGAATTCTAGAATTTGTTTTGAATTATCAGCTTCATAATATGTGTGTTCTCTAACTATATCAGGCAATTTTACCATTGTACATCAATAGAATATACTCCTGTAGAGCTAAATACAATAGCCAAGAATCTTGATCAGTTAGTGGCATCTCCCAGCCCAACCTTGTCCCCATCCTGACCTACTGGGCAGAAGCCACTGCAAGCTATGGAGGTCTGTTCTCCTGTTGATTGACATTTCCACTCTCCTCCCATGAGTAATCTCTGGTTCAACAATCAAAAGCAGGATCTTTGTCACAATTCCTCCTTTTATCAGAGATTGCTTGGTGGAAACATTGTGTAGAAACATTTGTCTCCTGCACGCTGATCAACAAGAGAACAGACCCTCATCAGTTGCAATGGCTGCTGCATGATAAGTCTGGACCTTTATGATCCCTACATATTCTCTACACTATTGAATATGTAGGGATCATGAATACAAATCTGTTATGGATAAGTAACTCTAGATTATGCATTCATAACTGTGATCATAAATTCCACCACACACACTCCCCCTATATATATAGGCAGATAGGGGGAAGATGGCATAGAGATAGGGAAATGCTGTAATAAAGATAGGGCAGTCAGTCAGGGGAAGAACTGAATAGCATTTTGAGGAACAGTTAATGATTAAATAGTTCAGGGATTAATGTGTGATCTAATTGTATATTAATAAACTAATACTTGTTTATTCTTTTGTACAACTGTGTCTGGCTGTTCCTGTTAGGATTTGATAGAGAGTATGGTCACACTTACCTCAGTGAAGACAATGAAATTACTGGTCCATACAGGAATCAGCTTGAGGCCCAAGTACCTGAGCTTAGGAGGGATCTTGAGGGGAAAAGAGTCAAGGTGAGTGACAAGAGCCCAAGGGTTTCTAACTGAGGAGCAAGTCTGTAGAGGGCATCCATCACATAGAACATCAATGGTCAATGTGCATGGCTGACAACCTATCATGCAATTACAATGTGCAGTGCACCAAGGCAATACACAGAATCAATATACATTCACATGCTACTCTGTACTTTATTGCACTACCAGATATGAAACAATCCCACATATGCAATTCCACTTATGCTGTAGTCAGCTAGGAATGATCATTGCACATTGACGGGTGGGGGTGGAGGACAGTTAGCATGCATAGCACAATTTACACCTCTGCATGTCACTCATAGGTGGCCATGATATCTTACAAAATGCCCAAAAGACTAGATAAAACCTTTGAAATTCCCTCTCCTTGGTGGAAATAACACCATGATCCTCCTGAGAATACTTGGCCTTGTAGTCCATGCTCCTTTGTCAGTAGAAAAGGATGCTCCAATGAGTGACTGGAACTCCCTCTGTCATCACTCTTCTCCTATGGTGACCCATTTAAATTTAGAGGGCAGTGAGTGAGGAGACAAGGGAGAAGTTATGCAACTTTGGGTATATGTATTGGTTTTCCTACCTTAAAGCCCATGCAAAATCTGATACTTTGTGAATACTTACTTGGAGCATATCCAAAAGTTTAAGCTTCATTGCAACATGCACCAGGATGCTCAGGCACCCCTAATTTAATTTTATGTGCACTGCTCTGATACTATTGCATTTTGGCTAAGCAACTTCTCAGCATTGATAGGTATTTGCTTAAAAGGGTATGAACCTAAGAAAGAAGAAGAATAAGAAACATGCACCCTTCCTTCTTAAGATATGGAAAATCTGAAAAATAAACAGCAATGAGTTTTGTGGCAGCTGGGGAAGGGTTTGAATTCAACACAGCTTCAGCTGGTTGAGTGTCAGTTCAGTTGGTCCTTGGCCATCTTGGTCACCTAGGATTGTGGTCTATCAGGAAACTGTCACCAGGATAAAGATGCAGCTAAAGGGGTTCAGTGGTATATAATTTTTAAATTAAACACGGGTATTCTTCAGGTTGTATTTTGGCACAACAGTTGAGTTAGTGTTCATCTTCAGCTTTACTCTCATATTTGGTTTTAGCAGTTCATGGTCTGTGTCACAATAGGTTCATGGTTATGTTTTTGCAGAGAGAATGGAGCTTCAGTTGCTTGAAGAATGTATTTGCAGTGATGCATCTGTTGGCCTTGTTGGCCTCCTGTTTTGGTGTATGATCAATTCTATCCTGAACTTAAGCACAGAATCTTTCAATTTCATCTCCTTTTCCCTCTGTAATTGGGGCATATGCTTGGGTTATGGTTATATTGGTGGGTTTTCCATGAAATCTTATTGATATTACTCAGTCAGATTTTGTGTTATGTCCTGTGACTGCTTTTGCTATATCTTTCCTCACTATTAATGTCAGCCCATTTCTTTGTAGAATTTCATTTATTTAGTAAAACACTGTAATTATCTGACTCCAAATGTCCCATTACTGTCCACTTTAGCTCACTCACCCCAAGTATTGCAATGCTTATACATTCCATTTCTTTTTTAATTCATCTAGCTTCCCCTGAGTCTGCTTCTCTATAATATATTATAGAAATATATATAACATATTATAGAATATTTCTATAATATGTGTTGACGTAGCACCTCAGCACCTGGATGTCCTTTGGTTTGAGTCCAGCTGCATCATTAGCCACAGCACTAGTTGTAGTTGTTCTCTGTTGTGCCCCAATATTTCCTTGAATGCTTTGTGACTTGGGGTCACATCTTCTGGCACTATCTCATGTTTTAGTTTGTACCAGGGGTCGGCAAACCTATGCCTGGCATTTCACAGTGCAACATACACAAAAAATGTAAGTTGCTGCCACAAGAAGTTTATGATCTAAGTTAACTTCTGTACTTTGATCAGAATTTACTTTAGCTATCTATAATTTGATTTACAACTGAGGCCATAGTATTTTCTCAACTCCCAAAGAAGTCATGTAATGTGTACTCAGATCACCTCTGCTTGATACTGGCAGAGTATTACCCTCTCTGCACAGCCAAATAAACAAGCCTCTTAGTGTGGTGCTGCCAACCATTGCTTGGGGGGAGCACTACAGTGGTCTCCAACATCTGTTTGAGATCCAGTGTGGCTGCACCAGGGAGCAACCATGCTGCACCCCAAATGAAAGGCACTGCTCTGCAGCAGAGCTGCTCAGGGGGTGCTGTGGCCTTTGATAGCTGTTTGAGATCTGGCACTGCTGGTCATGGGAGCAGCTGCACTGGACCCCAAATGAAATGTACCACCCCCAGACTTGGCCACTGCTGGAGGGGAGCAGTATTGCAGCCCTGGATGGCCATTTCAGGTCTTGCACAGCTGCTGGGCAAGCAAGAAAAGGATTTGACACCCTTTCTCACTCACTCGGCTGCTGTGCCAGCCCTACAAAGAGTTTACTGCCCCACTAGGTGTACACCCCCCCCCAGAGTGTCACTTGGTGCACTTTGCATTCCCTGCACCCCATAGTGACACCACTGGAATGGAGAGCAAGGTAGCAGGGGAGGTCAGGGGCAGTTCCAAGGCCAGGATACTCTGGGCTGCCCCTGAAGTATCCTGGCCAATGCAATTTAAGCACATCATGTGCTTGAGGCAGCAATGTTGAATTTACTTGCACATCAGGATCAATAAGAGTCAAGCCATGCCTTTCCTTCTGTAACTTTCCCTTTATAAGATAAAAAGTGGTAAAGTGTACTGAAGAATGTTTTCAATTAAAACAAGAACACTAGGGATCTAAACATGGGTCCTAGCTTTTTCAGTGAGATAGACACTACAGAGTAACATGCAAGAGTTCAAGTAGTTTACAAGGGGATCTTTATCACCCAAGAATGTACAATAGCTGGCCTATGTTGACTGCTTTTTTTAAAAAAAAATACTTGTGAGCAGTAGGTTTTATAGTATCTCCAGAAACACAATGTACCTAACAACTTCAAACAAGGATAACATTTGCAGTGTTTAAAAAAATGTTATTCCAGTGCCCTTGATGCTGTATAAAATAAGGTCTGCATATAGTCAAACATGGCTTCACATTTTTATCAAACTAGAACTTTGCAACCAATGTTTTGGCTGACTCATTCCAATACACTTACCTAACCAATCAGTGAACCACAGAATAATATTTTCTTTCTGTCTCCTCTCCATTTCTTTTTTTTTTATCATCTGACTCGTTCTTTCTATCCTCTGTTTGTTTCTTGCCACATTGTCATCTGTCTCTTTCTCTTCCCACCTTCAAGCTCACTTCTTCCTCTCTTGCTTATCTGTGTTTCTCTTTCCTCACCTTCTTTCCTTGTCCCCTTTTCAGTATGTGAACAAGCTGTGATTTGCCTCAGCCTTCTGTCTTTCCCTTGAACTCCCCTCATTTTTCACATGCCAAAAAAGGAAAGATTTTTGGAGACTGGAATAATGCACTTATCCTTTTAAAGTACAGTTTTCTGTGATATCTAAATAAAGGAAACATTCAAAAGTCTTGAAGTCTAGTTCAAGAACAAATCAGAACCTGCTTAATCTTTGTTTGTTTCCACTCTCTTTCTTCTCTTTTACTATATACCTCCATGATTTCTCCTCTATGCTTCCAATATCCAGGAGTGAAGATCAAAGCCAAGGCACAAGCAAATGTCAAAGAATAACCAAGGATGTGGGAACACATCAGAGTACAAATTTCAGCAGGAATTGAAAGCCCTTGATATTTAATTGGAGCAGGAATTTATTCTACTTCTTGTGCAGAAAGTAGTGGCCATCCTAGATGGACAGAGTTCATCCAAGGCCTGAAGTTACTCAGGGCCAAAACAGACCAGCAGTAAGCACCAGCTTGGGGGCAGCATGAGGGCATGGCATTCAGTCAGTGCACACCCCCACACCACCAGGAAGTTACATGGCTAAACCACACATGCAGTGGCTTCATGGCATTTCGGCGGTGCAGCATTTCCACATGCCATGCCACTGAAACACTGAAAAGCTGCCACCATGGTGGAAAAGCTGGCTTTTTGCTGCTTTTTATTTTATTTTCTTTCTTTTTTCTTCTTTTTGAGCTAGCAAATAGCTGGATTGGGATAATGGCATGCGGTTGCTGCAGTTGCTGCAGCAACCCCAATCCAGCCTTTTTAGGCAGTCTGTTTTGCTCCTCAGTCTTCAGGGGTGCTACTTAGTGGTTCACCACACAGAGCCACTGTGCTCAGATCCAGCAGGTGGTACAAGTAAAACTACCTTATTTTCCTGCATATAAGACTACTTTTTTACCTGCAAAATCTGTGGCTAAAGTGAGGGGGTCGTCTTATATGCCGGATATAAGGATAATGAGGATAGAGGTGCTAAAACTCTATATTTTGACTGGAAAAATGGGGGAGTCATCTTATACGTGAGTCGTCTTATACACCGGAAAATACGGTACTAATAATTTTAATCTTGTTCACCCAACTACAATGTATAAAATGAATGTGTCACAGGGGCAGCAAGCCTGTTGTGTTCTTGCCTCAGACCATGCAGGCTCCATATAAGCACAACCTTCAGCTGTCCTGATTTGGCAGAAAAAGTCCCAATTAATTTTCTGTTGTCTCATTTTTTAATCTAGTTTTTAAATGCCCCAGTTTCTCTCTCCTCTTTCTACTTTCTCCTTCCTCTTTAGCTTACTTCAACTGAAGCAAACTGAGGGCCTTTGCAGACTGCTAGAAATAGTGCAAATTGAGTCCACTTTAAGGGTTAGGGTTAGGGAATCATGGGAACTATTTTATTGTGGCACCAGAGCTCTCTGACAGAGAAGGCTCAATGTCTCAGAAAAAAAAATAATTTCCATGATTCCCTAGCACTAAAAGTAGTTTGCAGTCAATTAACATAGCAAAGGGGGTTGGAAAGGAGGGGTGGGATGCTGACCTTCCCAGGAGGCTCAGACAAAAGCAAACTACTTCAGACCTTTCTAGTTTTGGCAGCTAGAAGACTTCATAGTGTCAGTAGTATGACAGGCTACTTGCTTTTATTATAACTAATGTTAATTGGCTTGTATGTCCTTGCAGACATAAATGCTAATCTGTTACCAAGTCATCAGTTGTAACATTGGAGAGCAAGATGAGACCTTGAGACTCTTTGTGATACCCCTTGTTCTAGGAACCACCACCTATTTGTGTCTCATGGCTCAATTAGCTTTAATTAAACTGAATAAGCCAATAGCTCAAAGGAAGACTTCATTGGAAGAATAAAATGAAGAGTCATTGAACTGATCCATGGGAACTCTCCCATTTTGAGTCCATTCCTTGATGCTCCCAATTTAAAGTGTGACTGGAATCCTGATGGTGACATATGCAAGCTTTACATGTTTGTATCAAAAGAGCATCTCAGGATGTCAGCAGCCATGCCTAGACAGGCTGTTTAAGGCAATGAGGGGGGCCACTTAAACAAGGGTCCTTGAAGCCCCCAGAGACAGGCAACAGTGGTTGAAGTTGTGGTGAAGACAAGAGGAGAGAAATGGAGCATGGCATGGTCCTGTAGGCATCAGCCTTAGACCACTGGAGCTTGAGCAGGCATGACAGGCCCAGTCAAGGAAAGAGAAAAGGAAAGGTATTGAAAAGAGGAACCCTATGCCTCGGCTCACTTAGGAACTCACAGTGGAGATGAATGGGCCAGTGAGGGCAGCAGAGGGAGGTGACCAGGGGGAGAGTGTGGTTATATCATGAGAAGTCATGACTCACAAGAAAAGACAATAATGCTAGGGAGGGTAGAAGGAAGCAGGAAAAGACTCCATTACAGGTAGATGGAAAGAAAAAAAGGAATGTAACAGCAGCTTTAAGGCTACCTTTTGTTTTAAATTTTTGCATAACCTTTTGTGGATATAAATCCCTTCTTTGGGTGCAGTACACAGCGATAATAAATGTTCAGATGTAACGCATATTTATACAGTTGTAGAGGTGGGATGGAATGTGATAGTATTCAGAAGGATGCAAATCAGGACCCTTGCCCTAAATTTTAAAAGAGCTGGCTAGTTGCATCCTAGCCACAATATCATGCCAGGCATTGTTAAGCCCTGTGTGGACACTGCTATGGGAGAAAGAGAAGAGAAAGGAAGGATTGTCATTCTGCAATTCACAAAAACAGAGGCAAAGGAATGATTATTATGTTGTCTCTCAGTCTCTCTCAAGCAAATATCTCACTATTTCCAGCTTTCACATGTTTCCATGTGGACATTGGTAGGCCTACATGAATGAGGGCATCTAGCAATATCCTAAAATGGTGGCACAGATGACAAGCAGAGTTCTTCCAATCCACATAGTAAATCTATGCAAAAAGTCTCTTGACATTCCCACTCAAATGTATATCTGAGGGGGGAAGCAGACGGGCGGCACAGGGCCGCCCCAGGAAGCTGCGGATCAGGGCCAAGGTATCCGCACTCCTCGGCCCCGAGCCACAGTGTCCCAGGCCCAGGAAGGAGTGCTAAAATAGCACTCCTTCCACAAGACGCTGAAGGTGCACCACTAAAGGCCTCCGGCGCACCTTCGGCGTCTTTTCCGCCGTAGCATGTGTGGACGCTGCAGTGGATATACGTCGTCGGAGCGCCAGCCGTGCGGAGCACCGGGTGCTCCGATGACGTATTCAGGAAGGGGTTGGGGCACCCAGCGTGAGGCTGCCCCTCCCCTTCCTGGCTTCAAAGACGGTGCTTTGCGCCGTCTGCTTAGGCTCAAAGTCTACAATAAGCATAATGTATATGTAGGTTTTTGTGTTGATTTGGTTAATTAAAGGTCAAGCTGCCATTTGGAACAACAGAAAGACTGTTGATATTTCAGTAGGTTTCTAACTTCCTTTCTTTTCTTTTCTCCCCACTGCCCCTCACCCTACCTGTTCCACCTTAAATTAATTGTCAAAATGTCAGTAGAATACTGGCATGCTAGCTATAGCATTGGAAATAATGTTTCTCTTCATGTGTTCCAAGTATCATCCAGGCTTCCTAACTTAAGAGCTCAATAAAGTACTTTTATTGTAAGCCAGCATGGGACCACTCCCTCCCAGGCTGGTGGTCTTTCAAAAGTTGCATGTATCTTCATGTGACTATGCACTTCAGCATTCCTGCTCTAAAAGTACTTCCAGCTACCACCACTTTCTGAGCAGGCTTTGTTTTGTATCACACGATCATTTAGGTAAAACCTTTTCTCCTGCCCACCCATCCTTCTCCAACATAGGAATTGAAATGAATGCAGGTCTCATGTGACTCTGTCCTAGCCACTCTATGCTCCATTTACTTTAGCACAAACAAACTGTACTTGCTGAAAATATTTTGTAAATACGACCAGCAACATCACTGAGAAATGGTGAAATGGTGGCTGAAGAATTTTTATATGTTGATGTTACTTTTTAATTGCCTTTGTTTAACTGGGTATGAGGTTTCACTATCTCATGTGAGGGGGTACAGGGGAAGAAGAGGCGAAGAGAGGAAGGATCAAAAGCAAAATACAAAGGAAAGTTACATGGTGTTAAGAAATTGGAATGTTGTATTTAACTTTGTGTTAAACAGCACTTGAACACCTGTAATTAAATGCAAATCACTAGGTAGAAATCAATCCTCCCACTTTATTAAACTGAGCATGTTTTAAATTAATAGTGGGGAGCGTATTACTTGGCCTAGTAGTAGTTTCATTAGCAAAATCAGTGAGATTTCCCCGAAAGCAGCTATGAACCTTTATCTCATAAACATCAAAACAAGGAATGTTTCTCAAGTTCCAGCCATTAAAAAATAAAACAAAATGTTGTTGCTGAAATGTAGAAGGTCATGTACTTATAAATGACTCTACAATGCAAATGTTGTATGAACGTTATCACACGGGGGCAAATCTGCTGGTTAATCGACACAAAATTCAGACCGAAACTGGATTACTGCCCCATGTTTTCACATGACGTCGCACAGAAACTGGACAGAAAGTGGACAGAAACTGGTGTTAACCACAATCTTTTGTAATTCAGTTGTCTGGAGGAAATGTAAATACGTAATTACGGTAATTACGCGTTTACCGTAATGTGATCGCCAAATGCGCATTGGGGAGCATTTCCCTGCTGTTGCCATGGTTCCAGCGAGCATTCCTCTATCTGCACATGTGCAAGAGGCTCATTTCTACTACATTTACGGGTTTTTTTCTCTTGTGTGTGGACGTTCAATGCACTTACTGTAAATTCGCAATTAAGGTAATGACGTTTGCGGAAACAAGGTTTATTTCCCGTTTATTTTCGGAATGCCTCATTTCCACTTTATTTTCAGTTTCTGGGTCACATGTGATAACGTCCTATGTAAGAATGTGTTGCTGTGTCTTCAAGTGATGAGGAGTTTAGAGTAGTCCTTTTGGGACCAGATTTCCTGCAAAGCACAGTAAATTATGGTCACTAGGGGCTTTTGGCCATGCTGAGGCATTAGCTTTTCACAACCAACTAGAAAAGAAATTAAGATGGTGGCATCACACAGCATTTAATTTAGCAATATATTATCTGGCCATCTCCTCCCCCAGTCAATCTGCACTGCTGTACATTCAGGGCTGATTCTGAACATTATACCAGATGCGTTAGGCTGCACCCAAGGTGGTAGCAGAACATTGTTCACATAGGCCAACTGGACTGACACCGATCAGCATGGCTGACCTGTTCCCTATTCCTGGAGACACTGCCATCACTTCCATACCTGCAGAAAGTCTGGGGACTGGCCACCTAGCACCACTTCTCCTAAGCTAACCCATGTGACTAATGGGGAGAGATGCTAGAGGATATGCCCCTGCCCCAATCATATGGCTGGGACCAGACTGGAAAAGTGGCAGAATATCAGACAACCTGTCCATTGAGCTCTTGTGGGTGTGGAAGCTGTAATAGCAGTTCTGGTGACAGGTCATTACCTTTTCTTGTGCTGTTCACTGTGGGGAAGGGGAATGGCATGGCACCTGGCATGCAAACATTTTGCTTGGACCGATTCAGCCCTAACCCAGTTGTTTACACACCACAAAAGCTCATATTCAACTGGAGGTTTTGGGGAAATGACAGGGTTTCCCCTGATTTTGCCAACTCTGTGACAAAGTTGGGTTAACAGGGACCAATCACAGTATTGTGCCAGACATCACTGTGCATCATGTGAACAGGCAGCGCAAGCCTCAAGGTGAACACAAAGGTTTTTTGCCCATGAACACAACCCCACATTCAGCAAAGATCCCCTGCATCTTTAATTAGAACCTTCCTCCATGTGGTTTCTTCCTCTCATACTGCTGTAGGAAGTGCAATGGGTTTGGAAGCTAATTTTCTTTCCTCTGGGACCCTCTGGAAGCAGTGGAGACTGCCAGAAATGCCAAGAACATGGTGATGCGACCTATTTCAAAGATTAATGGCTGCTTCTGGTGGCTTTCAGAAGCAATTCACCTTTTTTGACACACAGATAAAAATAAAACAGTCCAGAGGACCTAAAGAGTGCAAACCCATTGTTTGTGAACACAAGCAGCCCCAGGGCAACACTTGCTCTAGTAAAGGCCTAAGCAGACTGCCAGAAATAGTGCACATTAAATTGAGGCACTGCCCTGGCTCAGTGCTAGGGAGTCACGGGAATTGTATTTTTTTCTGGGACATTGAGCCTTCTCTGTCAGAGAGCTCTGGTGCCACAATAAATTACAGTCCCCATGATTCCCTGGCACTGAGCCAGGGCAGTGACTCAATTTAATGTGCACTATTTCTGGCAGTCTGCTTAGGCCCTAAGTCACCTTGGATCAGATTTTAGAAGAAAGGCAGGTTATAAGTTAGACTGATGGCTAGATAGCTAGACAGAAATATAGTGGTTTCATCACCAGCACTACTAGGATTAGTAAGAACAAGGGAGAGAGAATATTTTTGGCCTACTGCTTCCAGAATCCCCCAAACAGCATAGCCATATCTGTGCTGGCTAGGATATTCTGGGAGCTGTGGTGCAAAAAAATAATTTTGTTCAAGTTTGGGTATTAGTCTATGGCATCCATAATTTACTGTGCTTCTGCCCAGTGGTTGTGCTGGGCAGAAGGTAGTTACTGGTTTCTTTTTATTGCATGGTTTGGGGTTTGGTGTATTTGAAAATTCAAAATTAGTGCTACTTAGTAGTTTTGTCTGTACTCATGCTGTGTAACTTGTGGTAAGTTCTGTATATCAGCATGAGGGAATCCCTTTTATCATATACAAATGTGAGCTGCTAGTATCTTACACACTGTGAAATGGTCTCTGAAGAGAGAGGAATCCATTCCAAAGAGAACACAAGGTCTTGTTTCAAGCTGGAACAGAGGAATCTGCTTTGGCAAAAATGAAAAGAAAATGGAAATTTTCAAAGCCTCCTATAACTGTCTTGAAGTAGCTCTTCATAGTTGTTGCACTTATTTGCATGCACAGTAGCAAGGGCTGTCAGGTCAAGAGAGAATTTTACCCCATTAATCTGTTGGCATCCTCCTCAGCATTTTCATAACTTCCTTGGATACAGTGAGTCATTGATCATCTGTTAGGATCAGGTGGGCATGTGCTATGTGATCTGCATCTTGTGATTGCAGGGCAGTGTCAACGTTTGACTTTATATTTCTCATATTTTTAATCACACACACATACAAGCAGAAAGAGTGATCTGAAATGTGAAAGTCTGAGAAGGCCAACTCTTTTACAACAAACTCTACTGCCCTCCTGCAGTAAAAAGTGAGAAGTATTCACATTGTTCATATGTAAACTTAAAGTACACTTGTGCCAGTTTCTAAATAATTTGTATTTATTAAGATTTAAAAACATAAACAAAAAAACACAACATATGGCACATACATCCACATAAACTACGTAAAATAAAGAAAAAAGAAAAGAAAAGACTTCCTCATCTTCTATGGGCCTTTGCAGACTGCCAGAAATAGTGCAAATTGAGTCCACTTTAAGGGTTAGAGTTAGTGCTAGGGAATCATGGGAATTGTGTTTGGTTTTTTTCTGAGACATTGAGCCTTCTCTGTCAGAGAGCTCTGGTGCCACAATAAAATACAGTTCCCATGATTCCCTAACCCTAACCCTAACCCTAACCCTAACCCTTAAAGTGGACTCAATTTGCACTATTTCTGGCAGTCTGCAAAGGCCCTATGTCTTGTTATCTCGCCCCAATTACATTTCACTTTGCTTATATAGTAATTAATTTTGTCATAATACTTATACTACTTCTATTCATTTAAGTCCATAATACAAATATTTTCCTCTTTCTCCTTTAACCTACATCCTATCAATTTATTTAGGCGTCTCCTAGATTAATTCAACTCTAGAACAGAATTTGATCTTCGATCTGTTGCTAATATTCTGTCAATAATTTCCTATCTCTCTTGAAAACATCCAATTTTTTTTATCAAGCACATTAATCTATCAGTCTCCATAAGATCATATAATTTCATTTGCCATTCCTTAATTGTGGGAATTTCTTTAGACTTTCACTTTGATTCATAAATTATTCTAGCCGCCATTATCAAATAAAAAATCAACTTACCATATTCATTCTCCAGTTTCCTTCGACTATTCCTAATAAATACATCTTTGGACTTATTGGAATTTATATATGTAATATTTTTATTACCTCCTTATGTATACTTATTCAATACCTTTTTGCTTCTTTACATCTCCACCATAAATGGTAGAAGGTGCTTATTTCTTTCCTGTGATTATCGTTCCTGTGTCTTTATTTTCATTTCTGTCTCATCTTCCTGTATAAGTTTTTTATATGTCAGCCACTTATCCTTACCTATTTTATCGTTCTTCAAAAAGGCCTCATTTGTAGAAGTCCATTTTGGGATATTATCCTCCCATTTACCTTTAATTTTTTGTCAAATTCTTAAAAGGAACTGTCTAATATAGTGGTCATTAAAACTTTTGTGTACCCTGATCTTGTCATAGATCAAATATCCATGCCAGCTGTACACGTTATTGTAACCTTCCAATTTTAAATTTCTTTCTTTCTCTAACTTAATCCAATGTAAGAGCCAAAATAAGGCACAAGCATAATAATAAATTTTTAAATCTGGTAATCCCATTCCTCCCCTGGCTATCTTGTCTTGTATGTATTTCATTCTTACTCTAGGTTTTTTTCTTCCCCATATAAATTTGGATAGATCCTTATGCCATTTTTGAAAAAGTTAATGATTAATGATTTTTTCTTTTTTTTACCATATACTTTTCACAATTTAACAAAGGTATAATACTATTAATTTAT
>CM034708.1:136261255-136274325 GCA_020142125.1 Phrynosoma platyrhinos | reverse complement strand
AAACTGACTGGTGGGTGGTGTCTAACAATGGCTATAAATGCAGTGGTTGCTAATGTACATTGTTGAGATATTGTGGAGTAGATAAGAGATATTTTTGGAGTAGAGATTGTGATTTGTAGGGCATATAGTATTTATTTATATATAGTAGAATAAAGTAGATCTTTTATATAAGACTACTGAGTTGTCTGGTGTCTTGAGGGAAGATACAAGAGCCAGATGAATCCTGGAGAGGATTGGAGACATCTCAGGAAGAAGAGTGAGAAGGCTTGGAGAATTTGTCAGGGTCTTCAGCCTATTCTCTGAAACTCTGCTGCTTGGAAAAGAAGCATCAACCACTGATCAAAACTGGTCAGCTCTGCTGCATAACAAGGTGGTGAGTTAGAGCCAGAGGTGAAGAGCTACAACTCCCATCATCCCTGACAGGAGAAATATATCTGGGTGTCATCAGCATACTGATAATACCCCATCCCATGTCTCTGGATGATCTCGCCCAGCGGCTTCATATATATATTGAATAGCATCGGGGATAGGATGCCACCTTGTGGGACACTACAATTAAGCTCTTTCCTCATAGAGCAACTGTTCCTGAGCATCACCTTCTCAGTCGATCCAAGAGGATGTCATGATCTATTGTATCAAAAGCCGCTGAAAGATCCAATAGCACCAACAGGATCACACTACCCCTGTCGATGCCCAGACAAAGATCATTAGCTAAGGTGATCATAGCAGTCTCAACTCCATATCCTGTCCTAAAGCCAATTTAAAATGGATCTAGATAATTGATTTCCTCCAAGACAGCTTGGAGTTGAAAAGCAACCACTGTCTCGATCACTTTGCTCAAAAAAGGTAGCAAGGAGACTGACCTATAGCTGTTCATGTCCAGAGGGTCCAGGGAAGGTCTTTTCAGGAGCAGAGTAACCGCCGCTTCCTTCAAACATGACCCTCCCTAAGGGATGCATTGATGAAGTCTCTGAGAAAGGTGTTCAAAGCATCTCCCCTCTGGATGGCTAGCCACAAAGGGCAAGGATCAAGAGGGCAGATTGTTTTCCTCACTCTACCAAGAAGCCTGTCCACGTCATCAGTACTCATGGACTGAAACTGAAGCAATATAATTTCATCAACGGAATTTCTGGACATCTCGTCAATTGATTCTGTTACAAAACTGGCATCTAAGTCAGCCCTTATCTAAGAGATTTTATCTGCAAAGAAGTTGTTAAACACATTGCAGCAGGCTGTTGTAGGGTTAAGTAATGGGTTCTGCACAGGTGGAACCCGTGTCAGTTCACTTACCACCCTAAACAGCTCTGCTGGACGGGACTCTGCAGACACAATACATGCAGAGGAGAAGGATTTCTGAACTGCACGTATTGCCCCTCTATAGGAACAAAGAAATTTCCTATGATGAGTCTTGTCAGATAAGAGTCAGGTTTTCCACCAGATGCACTCTAGTCATTGTCCAACCCGCTTCATCTTCCTAAGCTCTTCAGTATACCATGCTTTACGATTTGAAGTGGGTTGGAAAGGACGCTTGAGAGCAATTGTGTTGATAGCCTTGGCGAGATCAGTGTTCCAAAGCTTCAACAGAATCACTGACTTTACCAACCATTAAACTCTCTAAGGCTTTCTGGAACCCAACTGGTTCCATTAGCCTTCAAGGGTGGACCATTGTAATGGGTCCACCACCCCCGGCGGGGTGGACAGTGGTTCTTAATTCAGCCTTGATCAGGAAATGATCCATTCATGACAATGAGGAGGTTTTAATTACCTCCACCCACGGATATTATTGTTCCATACTGAAGATAATATCGAGGGATGACCCGCACAATGAGTGGGCCCAACAACCAATTGGAATAGGCCCATGTTTGTCATGGATTCCATGAACTCCCGAGCCACACCTGTTAGATTTGACAGACTGGTCTTGAGTGGGATGTTGAAGTCAGCCAAGACTAAAAGTCTAGGTGACTCCAACAGCAACTCTGAGACCAGTTGTGTCAGTTCAGTTAGGGAGTCTGTTAGACAACGGGGTGGATGATATACTAACAGAATCCCCAAACTATCCCTAGTCCTCAGGCTTAGGTACATACACTCAAAGTGGACTGTGTTCCAGACAGGTATCCTGGTCAAGGTGAGGTTGTTCTTGTGAACCAGAGCCACTCTGCCCACCCCCCACCCACTTCCCCTTACCTGCTCACAAACAAAGTACCCAGCTGGGAAGGCCTGCATCCAAGTTATAGCACTATCCTCTCCCAGCCAGGTCTCTGTAAAGCAAGCCAGGTCAGCATCCTCATCTATCATAAATATTATCATAAATAATATTGGTCTTATTTTTGACCGACTTGGTATTGTAAAGGAGTAAGGTAAGGTTCTGTGGAATGATTGGTATGCTCTCCAGTCCATTACAGGAAACAGGGTGAACTGAAGGAGGGATAGCTTTCAAACATCGATCCCGCCTTCTTTTGTAGCAACACTTCACTCTATTCCTGCTATGCCTTCCTTTCCCCCACACAACCTCAATTTTCGCTCCCAGATCACTCCCAGCCACACATTTACAAAGCCTTCCAAATCCCCTGAAATTACTGCTGTCCTCCAGGTAATTACTGCCTTTCAGGTAAAGTGAGGCCAGATGTTGCATCTTTGAAAATTTTTCAAAAGCATGAAATTCAAATATCTTTGTTTGTAAATTTGGTACTGAATCACAATGGATGAATTATTTGCAAGCAAACCATGGGGGTGTTACAGATGAGAAAGGGGATGCATTTTCACAGCCTCTCATTCTTGCCATCTCCCATGATGCTTCAGCCAGCTGTTTCGAGGTAATAGGGCTTCTGTGAACAAACAGTGTTATTAGAGTTCATTAAGCTGCTTTTATATCTATTCTTGTGTTGTTTCCAGGGCATACTGTAGCTGCTGCAGTAAAAGGACTTGGAGGGAGGCAACAGGTCAAAGTTCTGAGAAAGGAGCAAAGTAGACTCACTCACTGAAAACCTGGAATGAATCATTCCAGTGATTTAAACACACGCGCACATCACAGCCATCTCTTCTGTAAAACTGGGACAACAAGAGCATTGCCGAGAGAGAGAGAGACGGTGGTTGCAGACTGCCAGAAATAGTGCAAATTGAGTCCACTTTTAGGGTTAGGGTTAGTGCTAGGGAGTCATGGGAATTGTGTGTTTTTTTTTCTGAGATATTGAGCCTTCTCTGTCAGAGAGCTCTGGTGCCACAATAAACTACAGTTCCCATGATTCCCTAGCACTAACCCTAACCCTAAAAGCGGACTCAATTTGCACTATTTCTGGCAGTCTGCAACCCCAGAGATTTCTTTTGAAAGACACTCTTTTGATTTGGACACATTTGTTGAAAAGTTCCAGGTTTACCCAGGAAAATCCCCTAGCTGACTTAACTGCTATTATTTTTATTTTTATTTTTATTTCCTAGATGAAAATCCAAAATAATTTTGCTTCAGACACCTGGTGAGCAATTCAATATTTTACAAGTAGAGAGCCAATGAGAGTTTGCTATTCCGTATCATGCTCTGTCTCCATCACACAGGCTGTCTTACAGTATGCTCCAATTAATTTATCCATATTTAAAGTGGACAGTCACTTCAACTGATCAATGGCAAGCCAATGCCATTGCTAACTGTCTGTAACTAAATAACAGCCAGTTAACTGCATCACTGAGCTGCTGCCCATTTCATGCAGATAGACAGCATGTCTGTGGCTGCATTTTTAAAATGAGTGCAGGGGGAAAAGTAGCGCTCCTTTCAGGGATGCCACCAGTGCGCCGCGGTGTGGATGCCGCGGTCCTGTGGTGCACCGTCCCAGGGTGTCCTGGACGCCCTGGTCTGCTTTCCCCAAAAAACTGCTTTCTTTTTACTTTCGGGATTTTCCAAAAGTAAAAAGAAGCAGTTTCTGACTACTTTCCATTCGGGTTAACCCCATTTTAACAGCGATGTCATCTGAAAATCTGCCCGCTTTTGCAGAGTTTTTTTCCAATTTAAAACCCCATTTCTGCACGGGATTTCCCCCGTGTGATAAACTCCAATGTTTGATCCAAGGTACAAGAAATCTTTATTTCTATTTTCTCATTATCTAGGTTGAATTTATCTATATCCCCCATGGTCATTATTTTTGTTTTCTTTATGTTCAGCTGCAAGCCTGCCTTTCTTCCTTGATCTTCTTCAGTAACTGTTCCAAGTCAATGATGTTTTTGGCCAGTAATATGGTGTCATCTGTTTCCAGTTTATCAAGCATTATCACCTGACATCTTGTTCAGCAGTGACTAATGTATAGGCTAGACTTAAGCATTCATAACTGTTCGGTATCCATGTTTATGAATAATGTTTACAAATTCCTCCCTCTAACCTACCTAACAGACAACAGCTGCACCAAATAATGTGGATCTGTTTGCTGGCAATCATGGTGCAGCAGGATGATATTTCTAGCCCCCTCCCACCAACGAGCTGTAGTGCAACAACTAGAAACAAGAATATTTGAATATCCCTTTCTATTCTGAAGTGAAACCAGTCTTCGTTGCTGTTCTTCCTATCCTCTCCATTGTTTGGTTATCTTTTAATCTGCTTCTCCATTGATAGTTTTCCACTGATGCAGGGCTTCCCCCCCCCCCCAGTTGCTGGGATTACCTTCTTTCTTTCTTTTTCTTTCTAGACTTTTTTCCTTCATCTTCTTTCTTCTGTTGCTGGGTTTCTGTTTTCCTCCTCCTTTTTTTTTTCTAGGTCCTCCCCCCTTGTCTGTGTTCATATATGTTTGTGTGCTTTTTCTATCCTTTTTTATATTTAATATTGAATATATTCCATTATACCTGTTTAAACCTCAGTGTGAATCTCATCTTATCTGCTTCCTATGAATATTTCTCTCTTTCTTTCATAAAATGAAATCTCTATAATATCCTGCTGTTCTTTGTGGTTCTCTTTGCTGCTTACACATTGGAAATGTACACTTGACTAGAAAAAATGTGTTTTATACAAAAGCAAAATATACCTTCTGAGTTACCAATTTAGTTTTACCTTTTTGCCTTTGTTCCTATGAAAGTCTTTAGAACTGGCCATTTTGCTCAGGAAATGGGAAATATACAGAGCTGGCCCTAACATTAGACAGGTCAGGCAACTTCGAAATAGTGCAAATTGAGTCCACTTTTAGGGTTAGGGTTAGGGTTAGGGTTAGTGCTAGGGGATCATGGGAACTGTATTTTATTGTGGCACCAGAGCTCTCTGACAGAGAAGGCTCAATGTCTCAGAAAAAAACAATTCCCATGATTCCCTAGCACTAACCCTAACCCTAAAAGTGGACTCAATTTGCACTATTTCTGGCAGTCTGCAACCCCCATTCCTTAGGTGTCATGTACGTAAAATATGGCAACCTCTGACAATGGGAAGAAGAAGACTAGATACAGCAGTGAGATTAATTATAGCAAGATGCTGGAAAACAAAAATAAATGTACAGTTAGAGGAATGATATAAAGAGGTGTGGAAAGTAGCGATCAATGATAAATTGACATGTAGAATGAAAGTAAAAGAGGGATTATGGGGAAAATGTGATTTTGATGGAATTTGGAAAGAATTCATTGAGAAAGTATTGAGAAAAGAACATGGAAATTTACCTCCATGGGAAGAATTGAGGTTCTGGTCAGAATACAAGGACAGAAATAGTCCCATGTTGGCCAATAGCTCCTGAGATTCTGGGAGCTGAAGTCCCTCGGCCCTTAAAGGGGAAAGGTTGCCTAACCCTGGTCTAGACAATTACACATGAAATGGGATGGGTCACCATCTTGTTCTTCACCTCATGCTATAAAACAGTCATGGATCTGCTAATGGAAATGTGAACTCTTGCCCTACTCAACAGGTGTGGGAACTCTGTGGTACTCCAGATGTTCTTGAACAGCAAATCCCAGCATTCCTCATCAAAGGCTGTACTGGCTAGGGCTCCTGGGAATAGTAGTTCAAGATTATCTGGAGGGCTATGCAGTTTTTGTTCTAAAAGAAGTACCAACACTGACCTGATGAGAAAAGTCACCCACCTCTCCCTTCTAAGTAAACTCTCTGCTTTCCTCTTACCAGCTGCGGTATACAATCACTTAAGATGCATGTCAGTTGTAATGGTAAGTCCCATTAAAGCAGCCTCCATGACTTTGTTATTTACATCCAGTGTTAATGAGTATGTACCATGCTTATTAAAAGCATAGCAGTAGAAGAATCAATCACTAAAATCCAACAAGGATCTCCTGCATATCACTGATACTCAATTTAACTGCTTGTTTTGTTGTGTGCCTTCAAGTCATTTCTCACTTATGCCAACCCTAAAGTGACCCTATCTCAGGGTTTTCTTGGCATAATTTGTTCAAAGGGGATTTGCCCTTGCATTTCTCTGATGCTGAGAGATTGTGACTTGCCAAGATGGTTCCTATGGCCATGCAAGAATTCAAACATTGGTCTCCCAGTGGCCTAGTCCAATACTCAAGCCCCTATACCATGTGACTCTATGTAACTGTACTACATATTTTATATCACATTACTCAGCATCCTTTGCTCTGTTGCTCATTTCCTGATTCACAATTGCCATCATGTGTCTTATTTATTTATTTATTTAAAATGACACCAGAAATGCCACTTCCTTTCCAGCAACTATACCTCAAGTGCCTGCTTAGTTGGAGAGCATCCCTTCTCCCACTGCTATACACTCCATTCTTAGAAAGGTAATAAAAACAATATCCCAGGCCATGTGGTGAATTTCCCAGCACTTGGAAAAACTAGTCTCTTGGAATACAACTCCCACAATGTACATCCATCCAGCATGTCTAGTGGCTGAGGAGATCTTGGAGTTGTAGCCCCCCAAAATAACATTTTCAAGTTCTGGAGCTGCTGCATGCAAATGGTGCCTATTCTATATCCTTCACATTCAAGTTTCTGCCACATGAGCACTGCATATATGCACCCCTTCACATAATCACATGGTTCAAATGCACTCACATTACCATATTTAGTGCCAGCTACCACAGAGACAGCTGCCATATATTGCAACACTTCATGTACACAAAGAGTGGAACTCTATAAAGTGTATCTCCCCAAAGAACTGAGGACAAGGGTATTGGAGGAAAGGGCTGCCATAGCATATAATTCTGTTTGGACAGGAGGTTAGATGAGTCAACAAGATATTAGGAAGGACAGAATGAGCTTTTGTTCTTTAGAACAAAGTTATAAATCAGTCAATCAGAGAATGCTAGGAATGTATCTTGGGAATGCCATGCAGATTTTACATGACACTAATACACTGAAAAGGAACTTGTTGCTTGACTGGAAGCTCACTGAACTATGTCCTACACAATTGACATTTTGGCCAGTTGGTACAATCAGCAGAATCAAATGGGGAAGATTCTCAGAGTCACTAACAATTTGGGGTGCCAAACAGAGACTGACTTCTGGTTGTTTTGTTTGTGTTTCTCCTTCAGTGTACAAAAGAGGCAAAGGATTCAGTCCTCTGAGAGTGAATGTGTAGGTGATGAAATGAGCAAGTCAC
Source organism: Phrynosoma platyrhinos (assembly GCA_020142125.1). Taxonomy (NCBI): domain Eukaryota; kingdom Metazoa; phylum Chordata; class Lepidosauria; order Squamata; family Phrynosomatidae; genus Phrynosoma; species Phrynosoma platyrhinos. Next base: position 136,266,793 of record CM034708.1, on the reverse strand, counting down.
AAGAGAAAATCAGAAGAAACCTTTTCTTAGTGGTGAATCCAGCTATCTTCTTTGCTGATATGCAATTAGCCCTCGGTTATTGCAGGATGTTCAACCAAACTGCCAGATTCAGCAAAGCTGATCATGTTTTCAGTACAGGCCCCATGGCAGCCTACATGCCTTCCCTAGCTAAGTATGGAGAGTCTTTTCTCTGGAAAGTTGGTAATGAACTGGTGAAAGTTGCTTATGAACATAATGATGGGCTCCAACAGAATAATCTGCATTGATGGAGGGACTACACCCCCTAAGCAAGTCATATATTTTCAAGGTACGAATCTAGATAAAATAATACAACCAGCACTTTCAGCATTAACTCTCTAGGTGGATGCTTTTGTAATGTTGTCCATGCACACACTGGTCTGGGAAAAAAACACTACATGGAGAAGACATAGCAGTGTCACTTCTCCTTATGGCATTGGCAACACTGCTGGTATAGGACGTAACTAAATTAATATGCCTACATCCCTGTGTGTTTTATTTTATAACTGTTACCCAACCAGTGGGCACAAAGGTAACCATTACATTAGGAATAGAGGAAGCAGGAGCAGGGAGACCCCTAAGAACACTAGTGGAAAGAGTCACATCAGGAATGGCAACAAATGGGCCAAGAGCACAAGAGATAGAAAACCTTGGCAGAGGCATGACTATAGTACAGCAGCTGGTACCAGGCAACCCCACTGGTTCACAGCCCAAAGGTACTTCCTTGATTAGTACTACATAGCTATGTCCTTGATGTGAATCAAATGGGGAAGATTCTCAGAGTCACTAACAATTTGGGGTGCCAAACAGAGAAATCCAAGAACAGAAATACTGTACAGACTAATATCAACAGAGCACAAGCCAAAAATTTACTGTAGAAAGAAAAATCTGTTTCTCATATACTTCATTAAATTAACTTACCACAATAGTCCATAATTTTAAGATGACTGTTTTAAAGTAGTCTTTCTAGGGAAGTATAGCTGTGTAGGAATTATGGTTACTCATGATTTTATGGATCAAGATGTTTCAAGTTTTGAGGGCCTAAAAAGGCAGCAAAACTTCTTCTATCCTTCTGGGTTGTCCAGATGACTGCTAAAATGTGTACAAAAGATAAAAACTACCCTTCCCTTTCAGAGTGGTTTCAGCTTGGTTTTTGCACCATACACACACTGTTATGTTTAGCTATCACTGATGATTTAATATTGAAGAATCATCTCTTGTATCACTTTGGTTTGACTATGAGCTGTTTAAAGAGTCATTACAAGACTGTTACTCTTCATGTCAGTTCCCAGAAATGTGAAACTCCTCCAGTCAGTCAAAACCCAAGACTACCCGTTGACAACATGAGACAAATAAAAGCTAATATGTTGAGTGCTTTGCTGAATCTCTTTCCTTCAGCTCCTGCTGTTCAATCATCCTCGTTCTGTTATCCTAAAAGAAAAGAAAAAGCTTAGAGCAAGATTTTGCTTTGTTTGATCTTTTAAGTAGTGATAATCTTAATTGTTTCAAGAACTCCAACATCAGGGAGTAACATGTCATATTTCAAAAAGGAAGTGAGAGCATTTAAAAAAAAATTCAGAGAGGGTAACACTCTGTCCTAGCCAACTTGTCCACTGCCCATACTGGAAAAGGAATTCTGAGAGGTGTAGTCAAAAATTAACTTTTCTAAGCTCTTGAGGCGCATAGCTTTACAGCAGGGTTCAAAGGACTTGGATGTGTTCAAACTTGACCCTTGATGAACCTCCTGCTTATGACCTTTATCTACACTTCCAGCCACCAGGATTTCATGGTCCAAGAAGGGGAAGGGACATTTCATCCTACAATGTAGAGGTTCCCCTGTCATCAACATATATTCTCTGCCAGTAGTGCTCATGTTTGATTAGTTATTTTCACTATAGGCTGAGCAAAGATTGCCTCACTAACATATATAAGCAATGATCAGAATTCTGTTAAGAGCATATGCACATGTAAGTATGCCATGTGTGGAGAAGTCCTCTTTGTGCATTATAGGGGTTGGTAATACCTTCCGCCTTCAGCAGCACCCAAAGCTGATGGATCTCAGTGGGGTTGTCTAGGGCTGCTGTAATCATTGTGCATCTGGCTATGGGGCTATAGTAAGTTGCTTCTCAGATCCTGTCTCCTTGCCACAAAGTACAAAAAGGCTGTGTGGATGACTTGAGTGGCTTTACAGTAGGCGGGAGGAGTACATCACTCAGCATAGCATAAGTCGGCAGATGTTGGATTGAGGGGGGGGGGTGTATGTACATAAAGAAACAGAAGGGACTATTTGGCATGACTTGTAATATACAAATACTGATATACAACTGGATATAAAAATGTAGTCATGCTTGAAGATGGGGCAACAAAAGTGCAGATTCTGTGCCATATACAGCTTCAGCCCCATTTTTTTCAGTCTCCCAAGCTACCAAGCTTCTAGAGTCCCCCTTTTGGGGGGGGGGTGATTTTTTCCTCAGGTGATTTTGTGGCCCCAAATCATCCCCAGATACATGGAAAAACACCCCCAATTTCAGCAGTTTCCATTTCTCTCTCCTTCTCCAATTTAGGGGGAGGAAAGAGAGACCAACCTCTGGAACAGTGTCCCAAACCCATTCTGAAGGGGGAACAGAAACAACATGATGTCATTTCTAGTTCCTGAACAACACACTAGTATAGCCCATCAGAGGTACATAGGGGCAAACATTGGGCCCTGCCCCCTGCAAAGTTACTTATACCTCCGTTGTCTCCCCATTAACCAATAGTTTAGTTTCTTGATTCTGGTAGATTGCTTTAATCCATTTTACAAAATTTGGCCCCAAATCTAATTTATTTATCAATTGAAATAAAAAAGTCCAATTCAAATTATCAAAAGCCTTCTCTATATCAAAAAATAATAATGATGCTTTTTTGTCTATATTTTTGTTGTAGTATTCAATCACATTTATTAAATGTCTAGTATTATTTTTTATCATCCTACCTGGGAGGAAACCTGCCTGATCGCTATCAATCCAAACCGATAACCATTTCTTCAATCTGTTTGCAATTATATTTGAAAATATTTTGTAATCTATATTGAGCAACGAGATTGGTCTATAATTCCTCGGGTCTGATCTACTCTTATTTTCTTTAGGGATTAATGTAATATAAGCCTGAAGCCAAGTTGGTGGGATATCTCTCGTCAAAATTTCATTCATAGTTTTTAGTAAAGGATCCCCTATCTGTTCTTTAAATTTTTTATAGAATTCTGCCGTAAAACCATCAGGGCCAGGTGATTTCCCTAATTTTAGTCCATCTATCGCATCATAAAGTTCTTGTAATTTTATTTTCTTACTGAGTTCTTTTTTGTAATCTTCCGTAATTTTATTTATGTTTAGTTGTCCTATATACAAACTAATTTCTTCTGATTTTTCCTGTCCCTCTCTATATAATCTGGAAAAATAGTTTACCATACATTTTTTAATTTGAGTCTGGGATTTAAATCTATTTTGACTGTCCTGCAATTCTGTAATTGTCCTTTTCTCTTTCTCTTTTTTCAATCTATACGCTAACATTTTACCTGGTTTATCTGAAAATTCAAAATATCTCTGACGAGCAAATTTCAATTTGTATGTAACTCCTTAGTTAATAACATAGCCAATTGTTTCCTCAATTTCTGTAACTCTAATTTTATGTTTCCTTTATTTGGATTCAATTTTAATTGATCTTCTCTTCTTTTTATTTCCTCCTCTAAATCTTTCCTCTGCTTTTCTCTTCTTTTCCTTAACTCCGCACTTTTTTTTATGAGATGACCCCTTATATAAGCCTTGGCTGCATCCTAAACCATATTCATGGAAGTTTCTCCATTCATATTTTCTTGAAAAAAAAGATGAAGTATTTTTTGCATCTCTACAACAACTAGATCATTATTCAGCAAGTTAGAGTCCAGTCTCCATCTATATTCTCTTGAGCCATTTTTCATAATCATAGCAACCGGGTTATGGTCTGACCAAATCGTTGGTAAAATGTCTACTTTCAAAATTCTATTACTTAATTGTGATGAAACAAAAAACATATCGATCCTAGACCAGGAATTATGAACATGTGAGAAGAAAGTGTAATCTTTGGTGTTGCCGTATAACGTTCTCCAGATATCATTTAAAGTTAGCCGTTCTTTGAGTTCGAATTTTTTTTTTTTTTGGTAATTTCCCTTGTTGTAGCTTAATCTCTTTATGTGAATTTCTATCCAATTGGGGGTCAATAACCCCGTTCCAGTCCCCCAAGGCAATTATTGAGTCACAATTATAATTTTCAATTTTATTCAACAAACACTCATAAAAATCACTTTTACTTGTTAACGGGGCATATACTCCCACCACCAATATTTTTTCCACAATAAGGAAGTGCCCATTTGGATCCGATATTAATAATTTAGAATCTATTCTTTCACTAATATACAATACCACTCCTTTTTTCTTCTTTTTAGATGCCGCCACATATTCAGTTCCTAGCTTCTTATTAATCAAATAAGATACATCTTTTTCTCGAATATGGGTTTCCTGGATACATAAAATATGGCCCGTAATTTTTGAAGATAATGAAAGATCTTTTTTTTTCTTTTTTGTGGCATGTTAAGTCCTTTCACATTCCAGGTAATAAATTTTAAATGATCTATTAACTATCATGTGATCTATATGAAAATTAAAGTATCTTATTTAAATTTACTTATATACAATCATTCAGGGTGAATAAGACAAAAAAAACATAAAGTTACAGTGTATTTTAACCTCCCAGTAAATCTTCCTCTTCTCGATACCTTCCCAATGTTGAACTTTCCTCTAGTTCTTCATCTGAGACATCTCCTCCCTTTCCATATCTCCAGTTAACAGCACCTGCTTCTTCTAGACCAGTACCCTCTTTGAAATCCCTGTCTTTTAATATTGTTTTTTCCTCAGTCTCTCTATTGGGACTCACCCCCCTTTTTTTCTTTTCTTCCTTATCCCTATCTCTCACTTCCTTCCGCTTCTCTTCTCTGTCCCAAAATCTCCTCGCTTCTTCCACTGATCTCAGCACCACCCTCCTTTTGTTCCACCAAAATATGATACCATCAAGGTTGCCCCATCTATATGTGATTCCTTGCTGTCTCAAAGAGACAGTAAGAAAAGCATATCCCTTTCTCCTTCTTAAGATCCTCACTGGCACATCCTTCAATATCTGAACAACTTTCCCATCAATTTCAAGAGGGGTCTCATTATGTATTTTTAGAAGCAAATCTCTAATTTGTCTATGCACAAAATACACAACTATGTCTCTAGGCAAGTTTTTTTGCCTAGCCACATTTGAATTTAGGTGAAAAGCCCTATCGACTTCAAACTGAAATTGCTGAGGATCTTTATTTAAAAATTTTGCCAAATATTGAGTTAGAGATTCTAATAAATTTTCTTTTTTATTTTCCGGTACCCCTCTAATCTTTATACATTTTTCCCTAAGTTTTTGGTCCCACAAAGCTTTCTCATCGAGATCGCTCTCCCTTGTTTTTCTTATTTC
>CM034708.1:136242896-136261155 GCA_020142125.1 Phrynosoma platyrhinos | reverse complement strand
AAAGTCCTGCATATCCTGCTTAATTTCTTGCTTAATTTCCAGGCGCAGTTTCCTAATTTCATCAAGAATATGCAGGTTAGAATCTGAAATTCTTGGCTGTTCCAGCGAGGGTCGTCTTGGAAGTTGCGACTGATTTTGTGTCTTAGTGGCCTGAGACTTTGACATCATGCTCTAAAACAATTACTGTGACCTTTAACTTAAATTTCCAAGATTTCACAATTTCCAATTTCTAAAATGACCAATTTCCTGTTAACTTATTGCTTACGTTAATTATTTATTCTTAAATCATTTTAATTTTTTTTTAAAAAATTCAATTTTTAATTTGAATTTCCCCAATTCCAAATCAAAGTTTTTATATCCCCTCTGTTGATATTCTCCCCTCTTATCCTTTCTCTCTTTGACTTAAATTTTTCTTTGAGTTAAGATCACAATAATACTATTTTATATCAAAGTATGTCAAAGTAAATTGAAACCTTTATATATTTTATCTTACTTCATCAAAATAAGTAGATAAATGAATTACAAAAATCCCTTCTAATTACCAAATCCAATAGTCAAATAATTCAATATTGTATACTTTAGCCTAATTATTATATTATATTATATTTTTATAATTACTACAATATATTTCTATAATAAACCCTAAATTTATGTCCTAAATTATTATTATCTTAACTCAATATCTTACCCACTTATATCTATCTTTTCAATCCAGGTCACAGAATGCCTTTACCCTAATTCCCAATCTGATAGCTTCTTCTCAAATTATAGCCCTCCCTTCCAGAAAATCCAAATCCTTCAGTCATCCAAATATCTCTTCAGCCACCAGCAACATATATCTCCACCAGCAGAATGCCAGTTACGACCTTAGTCCCAGTCCCAGTCATGATCCCTAAGGATATCCTGGGAGGAATCAGTTCTGGAGGCCCGCCGATCTATCTTCAATTTCCTCCTCTCGATGGTTCTGTGCACGCGACCACTCTAGCTCCGACTCTATCTCCCAGTAGATGATGTCACTTCCCCGATATTATTCCTTCCTTCCTTTGACCGTCAGCAGTCAATCAACTCCGGGGCTCCGCCTCACGCTCTCCTCAGTGGCTTCCTTCCTTTGTTTTCCTTTGTTTTCCAGCTGCATCCAAGGTTGGCCGTGTCGCTTCTCCTGCTCCTGCCTCCCCTGCGTCTCCTTCTCCTTCGTTCAGTAGGTTAACCCTTTATTGATTACTTGCCTCCAACAACAAAATAGTGGATATAAAGTCTGGGACCAGGCTTATGTAGTTTTACCCTTGATAGTAGAGCACCAGCCACTTATTAAATTATCTCAATTTAAAGAAGGAGGTGTTCTTAAATATTGCAGTCAAAACAAATTCCAAATTAAATTTATATCTTCTCCTCACCACTTCGATTAAAGATATATTTATTATAAGTCTATTCTCCGTTCCCAACTCTGCGTCCTTGCTTATTTTCGGAACGCTGTTCAAAATCCCAACTTCCTTAAATATCTATTTATGTTCAAATAAACCATGCATGACCATTTTCGCGGAAGTAATTCTCCCAAGTCAGTCAAAGTCCGGACTTCACTACAATTAAAGAGCTGCAAAATTACTCACGCTTGTTCCATTTAGGAAATCGAACTTAATAAGTAGAAAGAAAAAAAAAGAAAATTGGTGGCGTCTCAGTCTTCTTGCTAAAAGATCTTTGCAATGTGGCTGCGGTCTGAGACCCTGTTGCTTTCAGCTTTCAGCCTCCTCACCACAATGGATCTGTGTCCATCTAGGTTGTGGAAGCCTCCGAGCCCAAAACTGGGTCTAAATTCGGCACGTCCGGGGTCCCAATACCATGGGATCACTTTTAGATCAGATTTTACCTTCTTGAAATCGATCTAAGGCCACAGCACCGGAGAAGCCTTGCAGAGGCAATTGAAAAGGATTCTCAAAGGGATGCCATACCAACTGGAAGTCCGCAAAGTTACTAACTTTATCATTGTTGGGGAAGCTGTTCACCAAATACTTTTGATAAATAATTGCCCAAATTCTGTTGTTCCTCCTGGCAGAAGTAAACCCATTGAATTAATGGGAGTTAGCTATGTGTTGACTTACCATTCAATAATTAAGTCAATCTACTCTAGCTGGGACTAGCCAATAGGATTCCAGCCAATTTTTAAGAAGAACCTTCTTTGTTGTGGCATCCTAACAATGGAATACACTCTACATGATGGTGCAACTGGCACTAAGATTATATTCTAGCAATTCGAAATCTCTTTGTTTGAATGGTATTTTAAACTGGTTGGCCCTGTTTACACAAGGTAAATAAAATGTCCTCCCCACCATCATTCTTCTTGATTGGGAGCCAAGATGAATCACAGGCAAAACTCCAGGTCTGGTGCAGTCTGTATGATGTCCAGCTAGTTCAGCATCAAATCCGGGATATACCCCTCACTTATAATAGATTACAATAATTCACCTTCTGCTCCAGATTTTCCCAGAAGATTCAAAGCTCTCCATTGTGATGTGGGACAGCTGTTTACAATGTGTCCTGCTGTGCTGTCTGTGACTCACTCACTCTGAGGTCAGAACAAGACACTATGTGAACAGCTAGCTGTCATTACAACAGAAGTGCCCAAGTAATGGGGAGATGTTGGGGTCAGAATACTCTGGGCTACTCATGGAGGGTGCATCTACAGTGCAGAAATAATGTCATTTGACACCACTTTAACTGCCATAATAATAATAATAATAATAATAATAATAATAATAATAATAATTTATTTGTACCCCACCCCTCTGCATAGCAATCGGTGCAGCTTCCAAGATAAAATAAAATACAATAAAATCAATACCAAACCCTAAACCCACCCCCCTAAAAAGTTAATAAACACACATCAATTAAAACATATGTTAAAATTAAAGCACAAAGCCGACAAAATACAATAATTACAATAACGACGGCTGTAATAGCAGCTGGAATGTGAGAAAGAAGGGAGGTGTAAATTGGCAGGCTCTATGACAGGGAGGCTAACCAGGAAAGGCCTGTTGGAAGAGATCCATCTTGACAGCTTTTTTAAAGCTGTCTAAGGTCGACATGTGACAGATCTCGTCCGGCAGGCTGTTCCATAGTCTGGGAGCGATCATCGAGAAGGCCCTCTGGGAAGTGGCTGACAGTAGATTTTTTCACCTGTAGCAAATTCATCCCAGAGGACTGGAGTGTACGGGGTGGTGGTCTTGAAGGTAGATTGGACCCAAGCCATTTAGGGCTTTATAGGTAATAACCAACATCTTGTACTGGGCACAGAAACTAATAGGCAGCCAGTGAAGAGACTTCAGTACAGGGGTTAATATGGTCTCTTTTAGGTGTACTGGAGACCAACCTGGCTGCCATATTTTGCACTAATTGAAGTTTCCGAACCAAGCATGAGGGTAGCCCCATGTAGATCACATTACAGAAATCCAGATGGGAGGTTACCAGAGAGTGTGCCGTGATTTCAAGGTCCCTTACTTCCAGGAAAGGGTGCAGCTGGTGTATCAGCCAAAGCTGATAACAGGCGCTCCTGGCTGTTGCATTCACCTGATTAATCATCTGAAGTGACGAATCCAAGAGCACCCCAGACTGCAAACACAGTCTTTCGAGGTAAGTGTGACCCCATCCAGGACTGGAGGTTGTATTTCACTACCTGGTTTCAGGGCTGCTACTGTAAGTACCTCTGTTTTGTCTGGATTCAGTTTGAATCTGTTTTTCCTCACCCAGTCCATTACTGCCTTAAGACAGTCATTAAGAGGAGAGGTGCCATTGAAAGTCAAGATTGAGGACTGAGACATGGAGAAATATATCTGGGTGTCATCAGCATACTGATAACATCCCGCCCCATGTCTCTGAATAATCTCTCCCAGCGGCTTCATATAGATATTGAATAACATCAGGGACAGAATGGCACCTTGAGGGATGCTGCACCTGAGCTCTTTCCTAGCGGAGATGCTGTCCCCAAGCAACACCCTTTGGAATCTGCCCAAGAGGAAGGAATGGAACCACTGCAAAGCAACGCCTCCGATTCCCAGCCCCCTCAGGCGATCCAAGAGGATGTTGTGATTGATTGTATCAAAGGCTGCTGAGAGGTCTAAGAGCACCAGCAGGGTCACGTTACCCCTGTTGATGCTCAAACGAATGTCATTAGTCAAGGCAACCATGGCAGTCTCAACTCTAGATCCTGTCCTAAAGCCCATTTGAAATGGATCTAGATAACCTAAGACAGCTTGGAGTTGAAGAGCCACCACCCTCTCAATCACTTTGAACAGGAATGATAATAACAAGACTGGCCTGTAGTTATTCATATACAGGGGATCCAGTGAGGGCTTTTTCAGGAGCAGCCTTACTTCCACTTCCTTTAAACAAGATGGAACAAAGCCCTCCCTGAGGGATGCGTTGATGATGTCCTCAAGGAGCATCCTCAAGGCATCCCCCCCCCGGATGGCCAGCCATGATGGGCAAGGTTCGAGAGTGCAGGTAGTTTTCCACACTCTGCCAAGGAGCTTGTCCACATCATCAGTACTCAAAGATTGGAACTAATCCAGTAAAATTTCAGTAACAGAGTTGCTGGCCACCTCGTCTATAAATTCTGTATCAATATTGGCATCTAAATCGGCTCTTATCTGAGAGATTTTATCTGCTAAGAAGTTGTTAAACACATTGTGGCAGGCCATTTTCAGGTTGAGCAGTGGGTTCTGCGCAGGTGGAACCCACGTCAACTCCCCTACCACCCTAAACAGTTCCCTTGGACGAGACTCTGCAGACACAATATGTGCAGAGCAGAAAGATCTCTGCGCTGCACGTATTGCCTCTCAATAGGAATCAAGAAAATTCTTATGATGAGTCTTGTCAGATAAGAGTTGAGTTTTCCTCCAGGTGCATTCTAGTCATTGTCCAACCCACTTCATCATCCTAAGCTCTTCTGTATACCAAGGCTTGTGGTTGGAAGCAGGTTGGAAAGGACGCTTGGGAGTGATTGTGTCGATAGCCTTGGTAAGATTGGTGTTCTAAGTATTAACCAAAGCTTCAACAGAATCACCGGCATTACCAGTCATTAAACCCTCCAAGGCTTTCTTGGTTCCATTAGTCTTCGAACACAGACCATTCTAATGGGGCCACCACTCCCGGAGAAGCGGACTGAGGCTCTTAGTTCAGCCTTAACCAGGAAATGATCTGCCTGTGACAATGTGGAAGTTCTAATAACCTCCACCCATGGATATTCCTGTTCTGTACTGAAGAACGCATCGAGAGTATGACCTGCACAATGAGTAGGCCCGATGACCAATTGGGACATGCCGATGTTTGTCATGGATTCCATGAACTCCTGAGTCACACCTGTGAGAGTTGACAGTCTGGTCTCCAAAGGGATGTTGAAGTCACCCAAGACTAAAAGTCTGGGTGACTCCAGCAGCAACTATGATACCAGCTGTGTCAGCTCGGTTAGGGAGTCTGCTAGACAACAGGGTGGTCTGTATACTAGCAGAATCCCCAAACTATCCCTGGCCCGCAGGCTTAGGTACATGCACTCGAAGTGGGCTGTGTTCCGGACAGGTATCCTGGTCAAGCTCAAGTTGTTTTTATGAACCAGAGCCACTCCACCACCACCCCCGCCCACTTCCCCTTACCTGGTCACTGACAGAGTACCCGTCCAGGAGGGCCTGCATCCATGTTATGGCGCTATCCTCTCCCAGCCAGGTCTCCGTAAAGCAAGCCAGGTCAGCATCATCTTCTAGGAGAAGCTCATGGATAATGTGAGTCTTGTTCTTGACCGACCTGGTATTGCACAGGAGCAAGGTGAGGTTTTGTGGAATGGCTGGTAAGCTCTCCAAACCAGTTTGAGAAACAGGCTGAGCAGAAGGTAGCTTTCAGACATCAGTTCTGCCTTCTTTTGCAACATTGCCTCACTCTGTTCCTGCTATACCTCCCATTCCTTATATCCCAACAAATACAGGGGGGAAAGCCAGATGACAATCTCATAGAGCTCATGGAGAACCTCGCCCCCGCAGCTGAGACTAGCAGCAGTCCTGATGGAAGGGGAGGGCGAGCTCTTAAGGGTTCCGCCAAGGGAGACCTTGCCTCTGCAGCTGAGGCCAGCAACAGTCCCAGGTGGAAGGGGAGGGTGGGTTGTTAAGGGCTCCGCTGAAGGAGACCTCTCCTCTGCCGCTGAGACCAGAGACAGTCCCAGATGGAAGGGGAGGGTGGGTTCTTAAGGGCTCCACCAAGGGAGACCTCGCCTCCACCGCTGAGGCCAGAAACAGTCCAAGGTGGAAGGGGAGGGTGGGTTCTTAAGGGCGCTGCTGAGGGAGTCCTCGCCTCCACTGCTGAGGCCAGCAACAGTCCCAGATAGAAGGGGAGGGTGGGTTCTTAAGGGCTCCACTGAGGGAGACCTCGCCTCTGTCATTGAGGCCAGTGACCATGGCTTAATGCTATGGAATTCTGGAATTTGTAGTTTGTTTTGGCACTAGAGCTCTCTGACAGAGAAGGCAAATTATCTCACAAAACTACAATTCCTAGAATTCCATAGCATTGAGCCATAGCAGTTAAAGCAGTATCAAACTGCATTATTTCTGTAGTGCAGATGCAGCCAGACTATTCTGGCCTGTGCAGACACCACCATCTGGTTGAGATGAGCTATCTTTTATATTGCTATACCAAATGTTATATTATTGGGTTTGTTTATTTAAAAATGTTTGCCATGTGTATATTTTCTAAAAATATTTTTGTAAAAGTGGGATGCAAATAATTAAATCCATTTTTTAAAATCTAATTTGCAATTTAGTTATGAAAATTAAAAAGAAAGAAAGGCTCTCCTCACTTCTATGAAATATTATTTTGTTGAGGCACCAAAAACAGTAGTAGAAGAAGAAGACACATAGCACAAGAAGATTGTTAAATAACAAAAAAGTCATTGCTTTAAATGTTTAATATATCGTAGATATGTTTGTGTATATCTTAGATATGCTTTACACAGCTGGAGTAAAATAGCCTCAGGAAAGCTTCTCTGGTAGTCAGTACATGTTTTACTAAGCTTTTATTTTGGCAGCTGACCCATCTTTCCTTAATTACTGTTTTTCTGCTATGAATTAGCTTAGGTATTTTGTGTGAAGCAATCTTGTCCTTAAAGATTATTCAATAATAGCCATTGCTCTGACACTGGCCCCACACATCGACATGGGAGTCAGTTCCCCATGGTATAATCCCATGACTCTCAAGAATGTGTATGAATACTTCAGCAATATTGGTAATGTCAATTATAGCGAACATCTCACCAGAATGCTTGTGGATCCTTTAGTTTTCATATTTATTTTGATGCTGTATTTTTCTTGTCCAAATATGATGTTCAAACATGATGAACATATCTATATTTGAAAGAAATCAAATATTTTTTTAAGAAAGGCAGGATGACAATCATGAGGAAGGAGAAAGACTCAATCATTGACCTCAGTCCCATGGTTAGAATATTCACAAGTCCTTTTCATTGGTGTGGCAGTCTGGCCTCTAATTCTCTGACTAAACTACGATAATGTGTTACATGTGGGGTTGCTATTGATGCTTGCTTAGAAACTATGACCATTATAATTATATGTCTGGATTATGCCAACTATACTCTTTTATGATCTATTTCTTGGCCTAATCCAAAATTCTATATCAAGATTATAAAAAGAGAGGGGGAGAGGAAAAAAGGAATCGGAGCACATGGATTTCCATAGATATCAGTGTACTTGCTCAGATGCCATGATAGAGCGATATTAAATCTCCAGGTTATTAAGAATATTTATACAATTATGAATGTGAAACAGAATGTAACAGGATCCAGAAAGATGTGAATCATAACCCTTGCCCCAAACATTCAAAGGATTGTGTGAAGTTATTCAGGTCTTCTGGGACTTTAGAGTTCTCAGTTAGTATTGACAAGTGAAAGCAAATGTTTTCTTACCAAAAGTCTGTTCCTTGGGGTCAAAACCTTCTATGTGGATATTCCTTTTGATATAAGTGCAGTTGTTAGGACTCATATATTAATATATATATAGTGTATCATGAGCTGTGAGAGTCAGCATGGTGTTATGGTTTCAGCCAGGGGGGTTAGCAAAGTGGGATTTCAACAGAATAAAAGTGTCTTTGGTGGATATTTATCACACAATGTCATGTTCATCCTGCAGCTGCTTTGCATTCCATCCATTTCTGAAGTGCTCCTTTTCACTCCTGGGTAAAACCCATCAATGGTCCAAAACACACTGCAGCAACAATCCATTTTGAGACCATTTTAACTGCCCTGGCTCAATGCTAGGAAATTCTGGGAACTGAATTTTGAGATATTTAGCCTTCTCTGTCAGAGAGCTCTGATGTCACAATAAACTACAATTGTCAGGATTCTCTACCACTGAGCCAGGCCAGTTAAAGTGGTCTCAAACTAGATTATTTCTGCAGTGTGTTTTGGACCTCTGTCTCCCAATTGCACTGTTTTTCCATTACTGGTTTCATGTAATAGGTGCCTCCCACTGTAATTTCACTTCTCAGGCAGTCACATGTTATGGATGAGCATGATTCCCCTCCACTCCCCTTCCCCTCTCGCTCGCTATTCTCAAGCAAGGTGTTTTATTTTTATTTTTGTTTTTGATTTAATCATATTGCCATAATTGTGCAAATGCAGTAAAAATAAAAATAACAAAAACCAAAAGACACTCTAGGTAGGGCATAGGAAAGGAAGGCAGGATTATGGAGGCCATGTGGAAGAGAGTGTGCAGGACCATAAATCACCAAAGCAATGCCTTAGTGCTTTTGCAGGGAAGTGTAATAATGAATGTTCCCAAACCAGTATGTTTCCATTTCCTTAAACTAATGTGATTGCAGGATCTGAATTCATTGGGTGACTTTAAGCACACACACTCAGCCTCAGAGAGAAGCATTGGCAATCCTCCTCTGAACAAATCTTGTCAAGAAAACCCTATGATAAGTTTGCCTTAGGGGAACCTACTGAAACTACTGAAAGGCACACAACAACAACAGCAACAACAACAACAACAACAAAGTGTTCCATGAAACCATTATATTTTGAAGACTGGAGATTATAACAACTGGATTGAGTTATACTCACAAATTTCAATCCATTAGCAGAGATATGAAGAAGTAGATATGCTGCAATATAATGATGCAGCAATTTCTTTGAAAATCAGCCCATGATTAGACTCTGTACACTGTTAAACTGGATTGAATATGATGTTTAATTTAATGAAAGGGCTGTCATTAACTACAAATTAGGATCAGAAAGAAGATTAGAAAATATGGGGAATGTTCAAAAGTGTGTTTCCTAACTGTCCTGGATTGGCAATAATCTTCATGGTTTGAGATTTATTCTGTGCAAAATATGCACATGGGTTTCTCTTTGTACCGAAAACAACATTTTCTGTGCAGAATATTTTTACACAGAAAACACTAGCTGGAATTCATGAGTTATGCATTCTTAACTGTTTTGTATTCACATTCCCTACATATTCATAATTGTGACAATAGTGTAGGGTATGGATCATGAAAGTCCACCAGTCCTGCCTTAGTTGGTATCAGCCACTGCAAGTGATGGAGGTCAGTTTTCCTCTCAGTCAGAATGCATCAGATTGACATTTCTGCATACTTCTTGATCTCGGTGCCATGAAGAATCATGATAGATAGGGATTCAGCTTGTGACTGTCAAATCAGAGATGACTGGTCAGGCCAGGCAGATCTAGAATCTTGGCTGCTGTTTTCTTCACAGAAAAAAACAAGTGTAAATTTTGTGTAGAATAAATCTCAAACTGCAAATAATTTTCAAAATCAGTGTAGTTCTTAAAGGCTTACTCACAGCAGGAAGAAAATTGTGAAAATTACTCATTGCTTTCTTTGAGAATGAAATTAATGAAGACTTCAAATTCAGCAGCCAGTTACCAATTGCAAGTAAATCACTATGTCATATGTGGTAAGAAGATAACCATCATTGAAGTTGCATCCAGTAAATCTCACAGTGAATTCACAACTTCACTTTCCACCCAAATGGCTTGTTGCCCCATATGCACATACATCATGAGCTAGCCACAACTCCCAAATGTATTTTTTCCACCCCTATTCCTGGCTTCTTTGGGGACTAAACCTTGTGGGTAGCAACAGTGTCACCTTTATGTTCTGCACATCTCCAGAATATTGTTGGCACTAAATAAATGTTAATATAATAGGGAAGCATCCCTGCAGGACAATTTTATGGGTATTTTAGGGTACACCAGTGCCACCTAGTGGAACATATCATTATTTCTTCCTAGGGTGCCAAAATAAATTTTCAATCTGTTTGACAAAATGAAAAACAGGATAGAGAAGATTATGAACAGCAACTAATTCAGCAATATATTTATGAAACGGCATTGTATTGAAAAATGATTTGACTCCTCACTTGTTTTGCCAGATCATGGCAGAGAAAAGTTGTCTAGAAAAGGTCTAGGCTTATTCACTGCAGTATGAAGCAATTGTGACCAATTTGTTTCATCATCCCCAAAATCTAATCCAATGTAGTATTGCAATGTAGAATCTTAACACCTAAGGCTCACTAAAATAATTATAATAATATTTAAACATTAAGGATGTCTTCACTCATTTTTTTAAGAAATATATTTATACATGTGAAATAAGTGAGTATAGGTGACAAAATTGTAAGCTGCATCTCCCTGTCAGGTGTCTAGTCATTGGCAATCTCAGGCTGGCCTCTAAAATGTATAAGAATTATAAACATTGGGTTAGCTATGAAGCATACACCCGGAATCTTTGGGCTAGATATGAAGCATAGATGTAGAGACAGCACAACTACCCAGGAACAACAATATCTTAGGGATGAGGAAATGCATGGCCCTCCAGGTGTAGCTGGACTGCAACCCCTCACCATTGATTCTTCTAGCTTGGATAGATGAGAGTTAAATATATGGAGAGCTACACAATGTCCACCCCTGCTATAGAGGGTCACTATAAAGAAACACATGCTTAATTCATTCTGTACCTTTTTTTTTGTTGTTGTTGTTCTGTAACTCCATCCTATCCTATTTGGGCTCATGCCCCAATATCTAATCATTCAACTCTAACCCAGCATTCACTAAAAGAAATACTTGACCCACACATGATCCAGAGAACTCCTCATGAAGACTCCATCCAGGATCCAGGAAGACTCCTCCTGAAACCTCCATCCAAGAACCAGAATTTCTTAATTCACCTCTTACCAAAAGCCATAAGCTAGCTCTTACTATATTGTATTTAGACTGATAGAATTAAATATGCAGTGCCCCATAAAGGAGACCCAGCATGGTGTAGTGCTTTGAGTGTTGGACTATTATTCTGGAGACCAGGGTTTGAATCTCCACTCAGGCAAGGAAACCTACTTGGTGACCCTGGATAAGTCACACTCTCCCAGCAGTAGAGGTCGGCCATGGCAAACCATCTCTAAACAAAATTTGCCAAGAAAACACCATTATAAGTTCAATTTAGGGTCACCATAACATAAGCAGTGATGTAGACTTGAATCAATTAACTTAGACTCAGATCAGATTCATGACACTTTAGGGATTTGACTTGGACTCAGTTTGGCAATAACTGAATCATTGACTCGACTGGTGACTTGTATATTTTTAGCAATCAACTTGCTGACATCGTTCACTTCAAGCAGCAGGCAAGAACCATCCTTAGAGCATGGGGCATGTTTCTCAGAGGGGAACAGCAAATGTGTTAGGCATTGGTATTGAGGTGAAAATGACCATTTGAAAAGCTTTAGAAGGCTCCTCTGATGTGCAGTAGGGACAGGCTACCAAGAAGACTTCAATCCCCACTGAACCCATTGCTTAATGTGTTTGCTATTCCCTTCCAAGAAACATGCCCTCTTTCCTTTTTTTTCTGTTAAAAATTGGCTCCCAGACTTGAGACTTGACTTGAGACTCAAGTTGAAAGTATATGGCAAGGACTTGAGACTTGTAGGTAGAGACCTGAGAGCTGACTTGAGACGTGAAGTAAAGGTCTGGAATATATCACTGGCCATAAGTCAAAAATGACTTGAAGACACACAACAATAATAATAATAACAACAACAAGCCTTGCAAAATGGGAGGTATGCTGTTGGCTCTAGGGCCCCTGTCCTATTGTCTACTCACCTTTCAAATTATCAGTGGTCTCTCCCAACCAGCTGGGCATGAGATGAAACAGAGAATGAGTGGCAGAAAGAGATGAGAAAAGGCAATGTCAGAAAGAGAGAAAGAAGGGAGCAGTGAATTTGTCCACCACTGACATGTGGCCCTGGTCTTCCCTGGAATTCCTGAGACGATGTTGCCCTTAACAGAATACATGCTTGGACACCCCTGCTTTTGAGAAAATGCGGCTACTAAGGACTTCTCACACTATCATCTTTAGACTAGCAACTATCCTGCTGCAGGCCTGAGTCAGGAGTCCTGATATAAATCTCTATAAAAGTCTTGCAAATAAATCAGTCATGTTACAAAGACTTACATGGTGCTCAAACGCCACATGAGTATTTAAGTGTTTAACAAACTTTTACACATGTACAACACCATCCCTGAAAATTTAAGATGTAATAAAAATGTGGGGTGCAATTTGAGGGTGTTAACCCTTTTATAGGGAAACAAAAATATGTGGGTATGAAAGTTAAACTTGTTAGAGTTCAGCTTTCATCAGCAGAACAACAAAAGTATGGGTCAAACTATTATTTTAAATCTGTCTTCCTAAAAAATAAGGACTTACTTTAAAAAAAACCATGCAGTTTGTAGTTTAAAAAACAAACAATAATGACTTTAATAAATAAATACATAAAATAACTAAAACCTAATCTAACAGTAGATGGTTTGTGTAAAGAGAAATAAATCTCACTATGGGGGAAGCAGACGGGCGCCTGTGGGCCGCCCCGGGAAGCTGCGCCGCGGGGCCGAGGTATCCCCACACCTCAGCCCCACGGCGCACCTTCGCCACCCCTGAAAAGGAGTGCTAAATTGGCACTCCTTTCACAAGTCGCCGAAGGTGCACTGCAAAAGCTTGCGGTGCACATTCAGCGACTCTTCCACTACAGCGTGTGTGGACACTGCAGTGGGAGGTTCTCCTCAGAGCTCCAGCCGTGAAGAGGGCTGGCTGCTCCAAGGACGACCTGGGGAAGGGGTTGGGGCGCCAATCGTGCATCTACCCCTCCCCTTCCCTGCCCCCAAAACGGCCCAATTGGCCATCTGCTTAGCCCCTATCTTATAGATAGCAGGAAGAAACTACAACATACTGCTGACTGCTGAGTGCAGTTACTAGCAGTTTAGAATCTTCAGAGAGAGCTGATAAACTGCCTCCAAGATTCAGTGAGCAAAGTCACATAACAGTTAGAATGAGCAGAGTGAGGGAGTCCCTATCTATATAATTAGGGACAAGAGACTACTGGGGCTTGCAGACTGCCAGAAATAGTGCAAATTGAGTCCATTTTTAGGGTTAGGGTTAGTGCTAGGGAATCATGGGAATTGTTTTCTTTCTGAGACATTGAGCCTTCAATAAAAAAATAAAATACAGTTCCCATGATTCTGTAACCCTAACCCTAACCCTAAAAGTGGACTAAATTTGCACTATTTCTTTCAGTCTGCAATCCCCCTACAATGCATAATTCTTCCAACAATAACAAATAAGGCATAACTGTTAAAATAATACAGATTTTTTTTCACTGCTTTTCCAGGGAAAGACCATAGCAATAACTCAATAACAGAGTACACTTTTGCATGCAGAAGGTCTTTGGATCAGTCTCAATTAAAAGGATTAGGCAGGAGGAAAAATTTTTGCCTGAGACCTAAGTAGACTAAGGCCCTAAGCAGACGACTAATAAAGTCGTCTTCTGGGCAGAGAAGAGGAGGGGCAGCCGCACGAACGGCGCCCCTTCCTCTCTCCGAGGTCGCCCCCAGATGCGCTGGCCGTCCACACGACCGGCGCATTGGGGATGACCTCACGGCGCAGCGCCCACATGCGCTGCGCCGTTTGAGTCAGAGAAAGTGCGCCCACCGCTTTTGCGGCGCACTTTCTCTGACATCTAAAAGGAGCGCCAGTTTGGTGCTCCTTTTAGAGTTGCCGGCGGTGCGCCTGGATGCGGAGGCTGCAGCCCCGCGGCGCTCCGTTCGGCGGCGGCTCCGGGGCCTCCGTCTGCTGAGGCCTTAACTGAAAATCAATTCAGACAGCATGGAAGTAGACACAGGGCCTTTGCAGACTGCCAGAAATAGTGCAAATTGAATCCACTTTAAGGGTTAGGGTTAGGGAATCATGGGAACTGTATTTTATTATGGCACCAGAGCTCTCTGACCGAGAAGGCTCAATCTCCCTAAGCAGACTACTTAAAAGGCCATCTTGGGGGCAGGGAAGGGGAGGGGCAGCCGCACGCTCGGTGCCCCAACCTCCTCCCAAGGTTGTCCTCGGACCAGCCAGCTCTCCGCACGGCCGGCACTATGAGGAAAACCTCCAGCCGCAGTCTTTCCACGCACTGCGGCAGAAAAGTCGACGAAAGTGCGCTGCAGCCTTTTGCGGCACACTTTCTCTGACTTTGAAAGGAGTGCTAAATTAGCTGCGCCGCAGGATCAAGGCATGGGGATGCCACGGTCCCGCGGCGCAGCTTCCCAGGGCGGCCCATGGCCGCCCGTCTGTTTAGCCCCACAGTCTCAGAAAAAAAAACAATTCCCATGACTCCCTAGCACTAACCCTAACCCTTAAATTGGATTCAATTTTCACTATTTCTGGCAGTCTGCAGAGGCCCACACTGACTAGTCTGACTTTGTTAAAGACAATCACCTCTGTTTCCATTTGTACAGTCCAGAACAAACCAATGAAAATACATTTTAAATCTAATTCTTAATTGTTTGCTTTTAAGTTTGAATTTCATTTATTTTCCTTTATAAAAGGTTGCATCTATTATTTTCACAAGTTCTGTAGAAGGGGAATGGTAACAGTGGCAGCTGCTTTAAATTACTTTTGGTATGTGTGTTATATAGGGTTCCCAGATCTCATGGCTTGGACCCTTCTCTCTGGTCCTGAGAGCAAGGATAGGATGAGATCAGGGTGAGAACATTCCTTTGAAAATTACATACATTTCTCTGTCTTTAGCCTCTTGTTACTGCAGATTGCTTTGGAACAGCTACTGTAGACTGTTGGTTGTTCAAAACAGAATGAGAGACCTTTCTTTGGTTGGAGTACAAATCTTTGCTTTTCTTAGAAACAGTGCTTGCAAAGTTGTTAAAAACAGAGCCAGGAAAGGGGGTGGGGGTCTGTTCAACACAGATCTTGGAAAACTTAATTTGTAACTAGAGAAATATTTTCTCATTTACTAGATTTGGTGTTTATTATTTGAATTATATGCACAGAGCTGTTGTGGTTGATGCTTAAATATGCTTAACAACATCAGCAGGGAACATACTTAGATCTCAGGGTTTTGGTGCTGAAATCTCAGAGTTTAGGGTCCACCTGGCCTGGCAATTCTAGAGATTTATCGTGTGGATATTTATTTGATTCAGCTTCCTGAAACAGTTGTGCACTTTGATTCTTACCCTTCTTACAAACTATGCTAAGATTGTTTTCTCTTGTGAACTGAAAATTGTGCCTAAATCCTTGTTAGTTTCAACCAGAATTGACCCATAAAAGCAATGTGTTTTGGCTATATGCTGATTTACTGTTCAACAATTGATCCAATAGCTCTACTCTAGTTGGAACTAATTGATCACACTGAGTAAGAAAGTAAGAAAATGAAACTATGGCTGCTACATATTCCCCCACCCCAAAGCAAGGAGACATTGCATTCAATATTATGCAAGTTAACACCACAGATGCTCAGCCCAACTGTACCATGATTGGCACAGTAGCTCAAGAGCTAAGATCTGAGTCTGTTGTGCTAGACACTTGGCTTATTGTCAAATTGCTGTAATTATATCACTTAAATCTTTTATGTAATTGGATTGTATTAGTTTGGCATAATGTTTTGTTGTATTAAAGAAAGTACATCAGATATGGACATGATCCATTCAAATGTCTGAGATTCAGTGAAATCAGTTGGATGTTAACATTTTAATAGATCACACTCACATCTTATTCCTACAGTCATAAGTGTTAAAGTATTCTAAAGATCCTAGAAGGGAAAGTAGAAATCTGGGCAAAAGGGGGGAAGGGAGTGATGTTTTAACTTAATCCAGGAAGCTCCCGGAACCCATGAAATCAGGCTACAAAACATCCCTTTGCCTAAGGTTCATCCATTTCTGTTTCTAATCTGATGACAAGTGGGTATACTGTGTTTACCAGTTATCAAGATGTTTCGATGTCCTCAGTGTATCAGTGAGTCCTCACCTTGTGCATCTAACACTTTGGGGAAGCCCCCTGAAGGTGTGTAGTGCTTTTCTCCATGATGTCCCAGAGAAACAACTAAATAACTTAACCCATCCCTAGCAGTCTCCCCCCTCCCTTTCAGTATAAGTTTTTTTCTTTGAATCTACTGTTTGAAGAGATATGAGCTCAGTTCTGACACTCAATAGCCCCCAGGTGGAATAATGTGACATTACTAAATCACCAGTCTTTGAAGCCCTCTATCTCTCCCTTATGTTTTTTACATAGTTCATTCTGATGACATCCTCTAAACTAGCACTACTCAAAGTAGTGGTTCCTGGATGGTGCTAGTCCCTAAGCCATGGAGATGCCAGTCCCAAAAGAGCTTCCAAAAATGAAATAGTATTGTCAGTGGACACAACTATGGTTCTGAGCCCTGGCACATTTTTTTGGGGGGGGGGAACCCTGCTGATTCATCACATCAGGTAGCTTAAGAAGTGTTACTGTAGCAATCCACTTGGAAACATTACTTTTTGGATTTCCAGAATACTCAAGTCAGAATGGCCATGAAATTCTGTGAACTGCAGCCCTCAAAAAATTAACTTTTCCAAACTCAGCTTTCAACCAGGTGGGGAAATGACCTTGCTTGTTGAAAGACGTTGGCCTTTTCCCTGCTGCCACCAGCCTCCCCTCTTCCTGAATGAGGATGGGGATGGGAGGTGGTCTCCAGATCTTCCAGAAGCTCTGGAGTGACAAGCAGGGTTTTTTACTCCATTAAAAGTGTGTCATGCCCTGGTTCCGGTATGGCATGTGCCAAAAGTGATACAAACTGCTCACACCAGAACTGGGGTTTGGTCCATGTGTCCAGAATGAAGATGCCTTTTGCCCCATGAAGACAAGACCCAAAGAACTATTTCATAATATAGCAGAGGAAGTGGGGCAAATTGTGATGATGTAGAGGAACTGTGGGGAAGGGGCAAAAAAGAGGATGAGGAGGGGAAAAGATAGAAGTAAAACCAGGAATTAAAGAAGAAATGAATCAAGTGCTGTGAGGGTTCTATCTGAGAGTTATCTGGGTCCCCCTTCCTCTCTTGCCCGAGCTGGATGGGACCCCTTGAGACCACCTTCTATCTAAAGAACTCACTTCCATCACCTGATAAATAACTCCTCCTATCTTAGCAATGCATTGGGATATTGCTGGAGAATTCCACTGGCACTTCCCTTGCTGACCATAGGGATGAACTGGGCCAAGCTAAGGCATGAGAAAAAAGAGTGCAAGAAAGGCAGAGTACTTTTTAAAGAAAAAGACTTTATTCTAGGTAAGGAAATTCTATAGAAACAGGATCTTTCTCTTCATGAAGTACCTTCTTGTTTTTCAGACACAGATAGAAGGTATAAATTACAGAGTCAAATCAATTCAGTCAAACCAGGAAAAGAAATCAAAAGATCTAAATGCCACTGACTGGTAAATTTTTCTAATCTTACTCACAGATCAGATGGGATTTGTTTCTGGATAGCTGGGAGTCTGGACCCCATTGTCCAGCTCTACCAGTTTCTCAATGCCAGAGCTCCTGGTTGGAAGATCCTCATGGTCTGCTTAGTGAGAATCAGAGGCAAAGGAAGACAAAAGCCTTGTGGTGCTTTCAGGATTTTAAAAACCTCCCCTCAGAACCACCTTGAAGGTTCACACTTCTCCCCAATTGCCCATCTCATTGGACAATTGCTATCTTATCCTCTCTCTGATGCTGCCTCATTAAAATGTAACTTCTTCACACAATTTAACCCTTTGTTATCTGGGAAGAAAACTCTGATAAACAGAGACACTTCTATTTATCACAAGTGCCTAAGCAGATGTGAAACATGAAAGGAATTTGTACCATGTTTTATTTATTTTTTGTTTTGGTTTGGGGTTTTT
>CM034708.1:136223407-136242662 GCA_020142125.1 Phrynosoma platyrhinos | reverse complement strand
CTATAAAATAAGAAGAGCCCCAAAGCTGCACCCCATTACTGTATTACCATATGCAACAACTCATGAGGCAGAGAATACTGATGAATCTTTACTATTTTCCCACACTGACAGCTCGATCTCATTAAGCCCTGGTGCTGGCCACAGTTTATGAAACCCTGAGAGGAGAAATAGGAAGGTGAAAAGAGGAAGTACCCAGACAGACCCTCTGGAGCAGGGGTAGGCAACCTTTCCCGTTTAAGGGCCGAGGGACTTCAGCTCCCAGAATCCTAGGAGCCATTGGCCAACATGGCTGAGGCTTCTGGGAGCTGGTCCCACAGCCCTTAAAGGGGAAAGGTTGCCTACCCCTGCTCTGGAGAGTCTATAGCAGCTGTTCTGATATAAGCACTAGTAGTGGGGGCCAGAAGCACTTTATTAAAAAAAAAAATCAGTGCAGCTTTCTCACTCTTGCCTTCAGGTCCCTGGAAGCTGAGCCAAGCCCTGAGATTCTGAACCAAGTATTTAGACCAGGGGTAGGCAACCTTTCCCCTTTAAGGGCCAAGGGACTTCAGCTTTGGCCCTTAAAGGGGAAAAGTTGCCTACCCCTGATTTAGACTCTGGATCAAACCCTGAGCAAGTATAATCTCAGTAAAGCAGGTCTTCTGTCCCCTGCCAGCAAACAAACAATAATGAGAATGTCCCCAACCTTGTATAATTCTGGTCAATGGAGACAGGGAATGGTAATTATCACATGTTGGCTGTTAATCCCCTTCCTGCCCTAATAATCCTGACTGATAAATATCTAGGACATTCTGGGGAAATGACAGCCACAAGAACCAGCTGCCAAAGTTCATCTCAGTTTCTCACTATCAGGAAATGTGAGAAATAGTACTCAAACAATCAAACTGGCAAGGCCGGCTTTCAGCAACAACCATTCCCACACCCACCCACAAGGTCTATCCCATTTAAAAAGTAGCTTTATTACAATTTACAGTGGGTCTTTCCCATATGACTGGTTCTGGGGACCCCATGGATGGAAAAAATGTGGAAAAATATGTAGGACATCAAGCCAAAATTAGTCAATGGATGGTGACATGCACACACTCACATCAGCACACTATGGGTGCACACTGCCATTGTCTAATATGACATGGGACAATCCAGGGGCACTTCAGTCCATGGATGGCTTAGCAGGGTGGTTTTATGGAGCAGGTGGGTTTTTAGTCTGTTTTTAACTTGTGTATATTTCATGAGATTTTAGATTGAATATAGACGTTTTATATTGTTTTGAAATTTATTTAAGGGATGGGTGGGCATATTTGGAGGGAGGGAATTGTGTTTTAACTGTACTATTTTAAATTGCTGTAACCCACCTCGATTGCCTAGCAGAGAGGCGGGCTAAAAATAAAATTTATTATTATTATTATTATTATTATTATTATTATTATTATTGCAATTTTAAAGGTTTTAATCTATGAGCCACCTTGGGTCTCTCTGAGGAGAAAGGCAGGATATAAATGAAGTATAAATAAATAAATAAATACAGCCTTGTATACTCAAATAGATTGTCTAGCAGCATCAACACTAGCTATAAAGTCCACAGTAACAGAATTTTGGCCACTTCCTGTTTTGAGCATCAGCTGTTAATTTTAACACTCTGCCCAGGATAATATTCTTCTAAATTCTCCAAAGCCTATAAATAAGGAAGGGAGATTAAGTGCTGGTTTAATTAAGTTAAAAGCTTCATGAGATGCCAGCTTTCAAAATAAAACTAGAGAAAGGCTTCAAAATTTATCCTCAATTTCCAGACATGGCAAACTTTCAATGTCTGTGCTGCATAGAGGTGGGAAACCAACCAACCTGCCTGGCTGGGTCAGGAAAATGTATAATAAGATGAGGTCTGGAGAGCACATAGGACATGTTTTGCAACATTTTATACAGCAGTGATGGTGAACTTTTTAGGGGCCAAGTGCCCAAACTAAAAGGCATCCTGGCATGGGGTGTTACCTGGTGCTGGGCGGTGGGACTTCCAGTGGAGCCAGGACTTCCAGGGTGGAATTTCTGCCCTCTGGGGGTGGAACTTTCAGGGTGGAACTTCTCCTATCCTTGCAACCTTCAGGTGCCTCTCTGGAGACAGCTGAAGGCTCAAGGCCCAAGGGACTGAAGAAGAGTAGCCCCCCCCCCCGCATCCTCCCTGGCCTTCAGCTGCCTCTGCAGAGGAAGCTAAAGGCCCAGGATGGCCAGGAAGGGGAGGAAAAGCATGTACCCTCTTCCCCACCCTCTGCATGCCAGGAAAAACAACTTCACTTAACATCTGTAGCATGTGTGCCGTAAGTTCACCACCATAGTATAGAGGAAGGAGTCTTAAAATATCCACACCCTTTCCAAAGCTGGCCTTACCATTTGTTGTTGTTAACTGCCTTCAGGTTGATCCCAACTCATGGCAACCCTGTGGATGAGACATCTCCAAGATTCTTTATCCCCCACTACTCTGCTTAGGTCCTGCAAATTCATACGCATGACCTCCTTTATAGAGTCCATCCATCTACCATGTGGTCTTTCTTTCTACATCCCTCCACCTAAGGTTATGACCTTAACAGGCAGATGCTAAGAGGCAATAGCTGAAGCCTTCTAAACTCCCTATGTTTGCTTATGGTAAAGAACAGAGTTTTGTATGCCACTTTATCCTGTCCCCAGCTCCCAACTAGTACAAAGTGATTCAAAAAGAATGGTGCAAAACCAAATAAGAACAGTTTTACTTTGTATACTGTCAAAGGTTTGGTAGAAGACATCATTCCAATGAAAGTTCTTAGTTCAAGTTTGAACCATCAGCTTATCCTCCTTTTGTATGTGGGTTGAGGAAGGGTGTTCCATCTTGTCCTTCACTTCAGGTAACAAAATGTCTTGGGACAACTCTAGCCATGTTTTATTCACTGCATGAAATTTGGCCCTATGATGCTGCATGTGGACCTACTGTGATAGGAGTGCCCTGTATGAGCTTATTCAAAATTAAGATCCAATGAATATGGTGGGACTCACTTCTGAATAAGCACATACAGGACTGAGCTACCAGGGTAAATCCATGTACAGCATCCTCTTAAGGTCAGACTTCATGTTAGCAGTAGCTCAGGGCTACCAAAGCATTATCTTGTCAGGATTTCTTTTCCTTCGCTTCCTGTATAGTGAACAGTGCAACATGCTCCCAGCAATACCTCATTAGCCAATGGCTTTATCTCCATTTTTTCCAGTGGGTTATTTATATGAACATAAATAGGTTTAAATGTAAGGGCTCTGTTCTGAAAAAAAATGGCTTTACAATTATCTGTAGCACCAATGAGACAAGGCTGTTGTTTGATACCAACAACTAGCTTTTAAAACTGACTTCAAGAGAATCTTAAGCATGCTACTCAAAATTAAATCCCTTTGAGTTGAATGAGGCTTATCCTGGTAAGTGTTTAGGACAGCAGCTAGGATTGGTCCAAAACTACCCTGTAGACTTCTTGTAAACTTCCATAAGATATTTTAATATAGAGCAGGGTATAAATGCATTGATTGATTGATGGATTGACATTTTGTTGCCTGCGGTGCATCAGCAAAAGGCATTTTGCTCCTTGAGTCAAATTATATCACACCCAAGTCCATTCAAATTGATCTTAGGACATGGGGTAGAAATATCTCATGAGTAACTCTCCCCGTCCTCGACAGTAGAAAAATGCAGTAATAATAAAGTAAATAGATACTAATTTTCTTGCATGATATCCCAAATCTTCCACCATAATGAACCAAGCAACTCTTACTGCTGCTTCTCAGACTTTGGTTAACATTCTGCAGAATATAGGCAGTCTTTAGACAGTCTTAAAAGTGATATGAATATGTTTAGAAATGAAAATTTAAATGAAATTGCTACCCAGAAAGGTGTTCCCTCTCTCTCCTTCCCCCCTCTTTCTATATGATCCTTATATGTACTATTGTGATTAAAATATCATAGCTAGCCTTTCAGATTGGTGAAAAAAATGGATGTAAGAGGAAACTGGGATAAGAATCAGACTTTTTTATTATATAAATAACCAAGAAGGGGCCTGTTGTGGAGAATGGCTGAAACTGGTGAATGAGCTGGTAATTCTAGGACAATTTTTTAAAATAAATTTTATTGGTTAAAAACAGTACATAATATCAAACATAATAAAAGTTTACAACATAAATCCAAACAAAGACACGAAAAGGAAAAGTATCACAAACATAGACTGAAACATACAAAAAGAAAGAAGAAGTAGATAACATAAATTGACTTCCTTCACTTAACCACTGATTTAGGCTGTCTTGAATCTATATTTTGCCCCTGATTACTTTATCTATAAATGTGTGTGTGTATCTTCTTCATTGCTTTTCCTAGTACATTCTAACATACTCATATATAACTATACAGAATCCTGTATTTCTATACCAATTGTTCTTTAAACTATAATCCATGGTTTAATCATATTTCACCTATTAGTTATGAAGTGTCTCACAGAGTTTTCTGCGATACATATTCCTTTATGGATTTGAGGTTCATTTGTTATTTTTATTGGTAAGTTGTTTTGTTTCCAGACTTAAAGACCATTGTTGACCCCATTCTTATTTCAAATACTCAATAAAAGAATTCCAAATTTCCTTAAATTCTTTGTGTGGTTTTTTCTGTATAATCTGTGTTAATCTATCACTTTCCATTACATCATATATAATCCTAATCCAATCCTCTATACCAGTGGTCCCCAACCCCCGGTCCGCGGCCCGGTACCAGTCCGCAGAACAAATGGTACCAGGCTGCCCTGCTACTGCATAAAGTTTAGTAGACCAACGAGGTCTCAAGAAGTCGTTGTCGCGCATGCACACAACATCAACCTGAGACGCCATTATTTAAAAAAAAAGATGCAGCGAGAGAACGAGAGCAGGAGGTTGGACTCTCTGATGTACGCGCCTGCGCAGTGCCGGTTTCCTCTGACGAAGCTTTTCTGAGGTAGTGACCCCCACCACCAGGTTGGTGGCAGTCTGCGCCTGCACATCGGTGGCCCAGCTAAGGCAGCAGCAAGGCAGCAGCAAGGCAGGAAATGCCTTGGCAGCCTCCATTTGCCATGTATGGTGGCAGTCTTAGTTGTAGGAGCGGTAAATACTGTGGGAAGAGATGAATTGGAGGTGGGTAGGTACGTGGTACCTCATTCGGTGGGGCTGGCCTCCCTGTGCTGAGGGAATAAGAAGCATTTAATGGCTCCCTGTGAAGTGAAACTGCTGGAGACGGGGGCTCTGTGGGAAGGAGGCCTCTTGGCAAGGCCTACGCTAGGCCTCCCTCCCCTTTCCCCTCAACTCCTGAGGTGAAGAAGGACTCCTCTGGCTCGCCCTTCAGCTGTTGCTCCTTGTGTGTGTGCCTGTGTTGTTGTTGTTTCTGACTTACGGTGACTCTATCATGGGGTTTCCTCTTGATAAGTTTCCTCAGAGGGGGTTTGCCATTGCAATTCCTCAGAGTGGGGTTTGCCAAACATTGAGGCTAAGAGAGTGTGACTTGCCCAAGGTCATTCACAGTGGGTTTCTGTGGTCAAAATGGGATTCCAACCCTGGTCTCCCAGTATCCTAGGATCAGAACACACTGTAGAAATAATGATGGTAATAATGATAATAATAATGATAACAAATTATTATTATTATTATTATTATTATTATTATTATTATTATTATTATTATTTGCCTTTTATAAATTAGTTTCAATGTGTTTTTATGTATATGTATATTGTATATATGTATATATACACACACACACATATATATATGTATATATATTATATTATACTATATTATAGTAATATATTGCTATAGTAATATATTGTTATATATTGTTACAGAAATAATATTGTTATTTATAATAATTTTTGATTTAATAATTAACATGATGCTGCAAACCTCCCCCCCCCCAGTGGGCCACAGAAAAATTATCAAACATTGACTGGTCCACAGCAATAAAAAGGTTGGGGACCACTGCTCTATACCAGGTATTGTTTTCTGTTTCCATTTTGCCGCGTATACCATTCTAGCAGCTATAGTCATATAAAAAAAATCAATCTACCATGTTTACTTTCTAATGTTTCCTCCTGGTTCATACTTAATAGGAATCTCATCAGATCTTTTGTCATTTTAATATTCAATATTTTTTCTATAGCATCATGTATCTTACTCCAAAATGTTTTTGCCAGGTTGCAGTTCCACCAAATATGATAATATGTCCCTAATTCTTTCTCGCATTTCCAATATTTTTTCCATTTTTATAAATTTTTGCAAATTTAAAAGGTGTAAGATGCCATCTGTATTGCATTTTGTAAAAAATTTCCTTCAAATCGTTACTCAAAGTATATTTCAATCTTTTGTTCCAGGTTCTTTCCCATTGGTCTAAATTTATAGGATGGCCAAGATTTTGTGCCCATTTTATCATCTGAGATTTAATCCTATCTTCTTCCATATCTGTTAAAAGTAATTTGTAATATTTCTTTATTCTGTGGTTATCTTCTGATTTTACAATTTTCTCGAACTCAGGATCTGCCTGTTGAATGTTATTTAATTTCAAATCATACTTAAATCTTTCATTTAACTGATGGTAGGTAAACCATGTACATTTATAACCTTTGTTCTTTAGTTGTTCTGAGGACTTCAATCTCATCTTCTTTCCTTGTAGCAAGTCTTCGTAAGTAACCCATTTTGAGTCATTTAATTTAGTTCTGCTAAAAAAGGCTTCATTTATTGAAACCCTTTTTGGTACGTCCCTACAAATTTTAGGTTTTCCTTTTAGCCAAATTCGAATTAAAGCTTTCCTAATATAGTAATCATTAAAATTTTTGTTAACTTTTAATTTATCATAGAATAGATTTGCATGCCATCCGAATCTGTTTTCTGCCCCTTCCAATTGTAATAATCTAGTGTTCTCTAATTTTATCCAATCTGTTATCCAATCCATTACACATGCATAATAGTAGATTTTGAAATTAGAGTGCCATGCCTCCACTTTTAATCTCATCTTGCATTAGTTTAAGTTTCACCCTTAGTTTCCTTCCAGCCCACAAAAATTTTGATATGTCTTTATGCCAATTATTAAAGGGGAGGTCATTTGTAATAATTGGTAGATTTTGAAATAAATAGATCATTTTTGGCAAAATAGACATTTTAACTGCCGAGATTTTTCCTATCCATGATAATCCTAGTTTTTCCCACTTCATTAAATCTTTTTTCTTTACATTTTATCGCATAGCTATTTTTAAATAGAGCTGAGTTCTTTGTAGTTATATTAATCTCAAGGTATCACACTTTATTCACCATTTGAAAGCTAGTTTTTTCTCTCAAATTTTGTTTCTCTTTCTCAGATAGGTTCATTGACATCATGTCTGTTTTTTCTTTATTTATAGATAGACCTGATACTGTACAATATTTTTGAAGTGTTACCAAGAGTTCCTCTATGCTATCTGTTGGATTGGCTAGTGTGATCAATAAGTCATCCACAAAGGCGTGCAATTTAAATTTGTTTTTTTTTTTTAATTTTATTTTGACCCCTTCCATTTTAGGGTTCTCTCTAATTGAGTTAATCAGTATTTCCAATGTGGTAATAAAGAGCAAGGGTGATAGGGGGCATTCTTGTCTCACCCCTTTTTGAACTTTATATTTTTTTTGTGGTCTCCCCATTAATTACCAACATGGCTTCTTGTTTATTATATATCTTTTTTAACCATTCTATGTAATTTGTCCCTACATTCATTGTTTCAAGAATCTTAAACATAAAATTCCAATTCAATTTATCAAAAGCCTTTTCAGCATCGAAAAAATAAGTGCCAATTTTTAATCTATATTTTTGCATGATATTCAATCAAATTAAGTAAGTTCCTTATATTATCTTTTATATGTCTTTTTGGGTCATCCTGGATCTAATTTGATAGAATCTTTTTAAGACATTCCGCCAATATGTTAGCAAAGATTTTGTAATCCCTGTTCAATAATGCGATGGGTCTATAATTTTTGGGGTCTAGGGGATCCTTATTTTCTTTTGGGATTAAAACTACATTAGCCAAGGACCAGGAATTTGGGTTTTTTTCTTTTAAGATGTCATTGAATACTCTTAACAGGGGGAGTGTAATTTGTTCTTTAATTTTTTTATAAAATTCTATTCCTAAACCATCTGGACCCAGTGTTTTTTCTGATTTGCTTTGTTGTATACTATTAGTAATTTCCTCTATTGTTATCACTTTATTTAAAATTTCTTTTTGCTGTTCTGGTATTTTCTTAATGTTTTGTTCATCTGGGTATTTGTCAATTAGGTTTTTGTTGGTCCCTTTTTCTTTTGCCAGATTTGAAAAAAATTAAAGAAGATTTCTTTTATTTTCTTTTGTTCTGTAATAATTTCATCTTGTTGTTTTAATTGAACTATAGTTTTGTTTTTGTTTTTCCCCTCAATTTATACACAAGGAGTTTCCCTGGCTTATTTACACTTTCAAAATTATTTTATTTGATCCATCTCATTTTTTTCTCAAGTTCTTCTGCTATGATTATGGATATTTGTTTCTTTAATCCTGTTATTTCATTTTGACATTCCTTATCTTTTTAATTTCTCTTCAAATATTCTTCATTTTTCCTGAATTTCTTCTTCTAATTCTTTTAATTTCCTCTGTTTCTTTCTATTCAATTCAATATTTCTTGAATAAAAAAACCTCTCATAAACGCTTTGGCCATGTCCCAAACTGTATGTGTGGGTACTTCTCTATCTAAATTTTCTTCAAAAAACAATTTTAGTTTTTTTCCCCTTCTTCCAATATTTCCTCATTGCATAACAGATTTTCATTTAATTGCCATCTATATGACTTTATGTTAGTCCCTAATATCATCAAAACCAGACTGTAATCAGACCAAATTATTGGGTAGTTTTCTATTTTTTTCTAATAACTTGTTTATACTGATTGTGGTGAGAAACATATCTAATCTTGTCCAAGATCTATGGGGGTTTGAGTAGAATGTAAATTCCTTACTATCTTTGTATTTAAGGGCCTAAGCAGACTGCCAGAAATAGTGTGCATTAAATTGAGGCACTGCCCTGGCTCAGTGCTAGGGATTCATGGGAACTGTAATTTATTGTGGCACCAGAGCTCTCTGACAGAGAAGGCTCAATGTCTCAGAAAAAAATACAATTCTCATGATTCCTTAGCACTGAGCCAGGGCAGTGCCTCAATTTAATGTGCACTATTTCTGGCAGTCTGCTTAGGCCTTAAGTCTCCAAGCATCTTTTAATCTTTTAAGCTTTCCATCATTTAAAAAAAGGATTCTGGTAGTTTTCCTTGATTTGTTTTAATCGTCTTTTCTGATTGCCTATCTATTTTTGGGTTGATAACCCCATTCCAATTGCCCATAGCCAAAATATTTTCATAATTTAAGTCTCCTACCTGCTTTGATTTTTTTTTATAAAATTTGTTCCTTTTTTCACTAGGGGCATAAATTCTAATGAGAAGTATTTTTCCTAATCAACAGTTTAATTCGACTAATAGATACCTAACCTCTGGATCTTTATATATTTCTTTTGCTTCTAAATTATGGTTTACATATATTACAACCCCTCTTTTTTTTCTTGTCTTTGGTCGCTGCAATAAATTCTCTCCCTAGTTTTGGGATTTTTAGATATTTACCATCCTTTTCTTTAATATGAGTTTCTTGAAGACAAATTACTTTGATTTTTTTCTGTAGGTAGTGG
The DNA here is from genome assembly GCA_020142125.1 of Phrynosoma platyrhinos. Classification (NCBI taxonomy): domain Eukaryota; kingdom Metazoa; phylum Chordata; class Lepidosauria; order Squamata; family Phrynosomatidae; genus Phrynosoma; species Phrynosoma platyrhinos. Next base: position 136,232,938 of record CM034708.1, on the reverse strand, counting down.
AAGATTTTTTTTCCCTTTTTGGGGTGAGTTAAGGCCTTTCATGTTCCATGTCAAGAATTTTATGTTTTATGTGTTTGGCATTTATCTACTTGTAATCAGGTCTAATTAAAACTCTTTCAATTTGTGACATTCTGGGTCCCACTTTAATTCGATTCCTCTTCCCTCTCCTTTTCCTCTTCTTCTTCATTTTTTCTTATTAAGCAAATTAGGTCTTCTTCAATTTCAAGTTCTTGTTGTTCTTTTGGGTGTCTAACTTCTCCTAGTGTTAGGGATATGAGTTTTTCCATTTCATCTTGGTCCATCAAAAACTGTCTATAAGATTCTGTTGGTTTTTGTCTTTCCTCTTCTTCCTCCTCCTCTTCCTCTCTTCTCAATTGTGGGGTATTATCTCTTCTATTCTCCCTATCTCTTTTTCTTTTTTCTCTCTTCTCCCAAAATCTCTTAACTTCTTCAGAAGAATTAATCGTAATCTTTTTCCTGTTGAGCCAAAAGGTTAAACCTTCTGGTTGAATCCACCTGTATCATGGTCCCTTAAGGACCTGGTCAAGAATGTATAGTCTTTTCTTTTACGAAATATTCTCATAGGGACGTCTTTAAAAATTTGGAGTTCTCATCCTATTCTTAGTGGGGAATTGTTGTGAAGTCTTAACAGGTAGTCTCAGGTTTGTTTCCTTACGAAGTAAATAACAATGTCACAAGGGAGCTTTTTCTTTCTTGTGATTGGGAGTTCAGTCTGAATATTCTGTCGATTTCCATTTTAAACAATTTTTCTTTTTCTAGAAATCCAGCCAATTTTGGAATAAAATATTCATCAAATTCTCTTCCTTAGCTTCTGGAAATCCCCAGATTTTTATACATCTGTCTCTTAACTTTTGTTCCCATATTGCCTTTTTGTCCAAATCATTTCTCTTTTTGTTCTAATGGATTGAAACTCTTCCTCAGCTGTGTCTGCCTTTTCTCCTAATGTCTTAATTTTCTGCTTTACTAAAGACATTTCATTTGTAAGTTTTTCCTTTAGTTCCATCCTGATTTCTTGATGAATTTCTGCTTTAAAGTCCTTCATCTCTAATCCAAATTCCTATCTAAGTTTCCTAATTTCCACCAAAAGAATCTGATTTGATGGCTCTGTCTTTTGTTGTTCCAACTATGGTCTTCTAGTAAATTGCAGTTGAGCTTGCAATTTATTTAGGTTGTTTTTTGCACTTTGGTTCCTTGAACTCATTGCCATTTTTACAGTTATTTGTTTTTATTTATTATATTTGATTTTTTTTATTTTGATTTCTATATTTTTTAAATTATATTTTATTTTGGTAAATTTAAATATCTATTTAATTGATTTTTGTTGATTTTTATTGATTGTGTTTTATTTTAATTTATATTTTGTTTAATTTTATTATTTATTTATTTATTTATTTATACTCTAATTTTTATCAGTTAAGCCTTTATTGCTAAGAAGGAATAAAATTAAATTTATGGTTAAATTATGTTCACCACCTAAAAAGACTCTTTTTTAAATTATTTTTATTATCTTTTGTTGCCAAGTTCCTTGTTTATTCTTCTGCTTTTAATTCACCTTCTGCTAATTTATTTGACCTCCCTTTTTTCCCCTAAAATATACTAAAAAAACTGATTTGTTTTTTCTTCTTTTTCTTAACACTTATTTCTTTATTCCTATATTTTTCTTTCTATGAATTTATTTATTTATTATTTTGTTTGTTTTTTATTTATTATTATTATTAATTATTGATATTATTGTTTGTTTTATTTATTCTTTTCTAATTGTCCAATTTATTTTAAAATATCTAGCCCACAGTGTCTGCAATTTCCTTTTTAATTATTCGTTGGCAGTCTAAATTAAACTATCAAACCCACAGTTCTTCCTTTTCCTTTTAATCTTCCATTTCTAGATTGTCTTAAACTACTAAACACACAATGCTGCTTTTTTCCTTTTTAATTTCCCCTTTCCAGGCTGTTTTGAACTACCAAACCCACAATACCTTCTATTTCCTTTTTCTTCGATGTCACTTCTTTAACTTGATGGTTCCACCCCTCTTTAAAATCTATATTAACCTTTTCCTCACCACCTCTCCTGGAGCACCCCTCCTCCCACCCTCGCAACCCAACAGGAAAGGAGGAAAGAAAGGGCTCTCAAGAAACCGACCAGTCAAAATGGCTGGGCGAACCGATGATCTCTCCTCCTCCCCACTCTCCAAAGGGCCTCTCCAAGGCTGCCTGCCTCATGGCATGCATCTCTCAAACTCCTCAGTTTTATCTTGAGTCATTAAGCATTCAAGCAGGGCCTCTTTGCCTTCAAGTGAAGTCTCCACAGCAACCGTCTCATTCTAGGACAATTTTGTGACAGTCTGAATTCAGTAATACCCTGGAGAATATGGATAGTCATTGATGTGTGATGGTCACCATTCACATTTGTATGCCTAAAACATGGAGAAATGCATGTGTGTTTAAATTCTGCATTCCCATTCACATGTCACATTTCTTCAGAATGTATCTGCTGTATCCTGCTATAGGAGTTTGATTCTGCCTAACCAACATGGCACCATTCCGTGGAATCCTAGGATCTGAATTTTGAATTTTCTGCTATAGTTCAGGTGAGTAGACTAGAGCACTTTAGTGAGAATTTGAAGAACCTAACCAAACAATAAATCCCAGGATTTCATAGAATAGACCTATGGCAATTAAAGTTGGATAAACTGCTAGAACTGTGTACTGCAGATGCTCTCTCAGTGTAATTGATTTGGAACAGTATGGTTTTCACCTCTCGCATTATATATCCTTGTAGACATAGGGCCTTTGCAGACTGTTAGAAATAGTGCAAATTGAGTCCACTTTAAGGGTTAGGGTCAGGGAATCATGGGAACTATATTTTATTGTGGCACCAGAGCTATCTGTCAGAAAAGGCTCAATGTCTCAGGGGGAAAAAACAATTCCCATGATTCCCTGACCCTAACCCTTAAAGTGGACTCAATTTGCACTATTTCTGGCAGTCTGCAAAGGCCCTATGTCTACAAGGATATATAATGTGAGAGGTGAAAACCTTACTGTTCAAACAACATATTCAAACAACATAGCTCAGCCAGTTCTTCTCATTGCTTCATGCTAAGATAAAGAACAGGGAATTGATATTGTCATTGCCCATTGGTGAAAACTTTAGAGGCATTTGGTGTTTGGAAGCAGCACATTGGCTTATATGGGCCTTTGGTTTCACCCAACAATGCCATACCCATGTTCTTATTTGAACTTTATTAACTGTTTAGAAACAGACTTGCTCAGTGTAGGAAGGCATGTCAAGACTGTACCTATTTGTCCCATACTAGCTTCCACAAATTAATCTAGATATTGCATATTATACAATATGTATATTGTAACCTGTTGACACCTAACTTCTTTCCACTTGGACAGAAACCTTTTCCTGATCATGTGGAACAGTCTGTGTGTACAATGCATGTGAACATAGTTCTGTGCAAAACCAGTCAGATCAAGATGCAGTAATAGATAGGTGAGCCATTATGTGCAATATGAATTCTCTCCTGATGCGTAGACAAGGCCCAATTTTAATGATCTTAACAGGGCTAATATTTCTTATATTACAATTGTACAAATAATTTATTAAAGGGATTATTAATAGATAACTGAGTAAACTCTGCTTACATGATTTCCACTGAAATAATGTAATGTGAAAAATTTAGAAACATGCTTTTCCCTACCTTAGTTTGAAAAATGCCATCAAACGAGTGAGCTCCAGACATTCTGTTAAAGTGTGGAAGGCTTCATGTCATCTTGTTCTGGAGATTATCTGCATGAATCAGATATCTGAGAGCATCTTCAGCATGCAAAATGAAGCATTACTCATAACAGGAGACAATTTCTACTGACAAAGTACATTCAAATTAACCTCCCTCCTGCAACTTCCCATGAAAATAATGTGTTTTAAAACCCTGTGTTAGGTCTCCCAAGGAGAAGCAAATGACAGGAAGACAGTTTTGCTACTGATTAGGAAGTAGTACATATTAATAGACCTTTATATCTCTCCAGAAGAAAGATGGTGGGAGGGGATAATGTGAAGGGTTTTGCTAGTACATTCTCTCCCATTTAAAATCAAACACAGCTTGCTTGGGTAACTATTGGTTTGGGTAATATTTTTCCATTGGGAAGACTAGGTGAATGATAGAAAGTACTCATCTAACTCTATGACCCATTCAGTCAGGATCAGTTGCACAGCAGCCATCTGCTTTGGGGAAATAGCTTTTCAAATTATTCCCATGGGATATATATGGGAAAACGTGGTATTGAAATATCTCATCCATACTTAAATGTGTCTTGCTCCAGTCATGATCTCATAAGCTGGATGTAAAAGTATCCAGGTCTCAGTTCTTGAGATTGGCCTCTGAACAGATGCTATGTTAGAATGAGTAAATCAGAGGTTTGTAGCTGTGTCCCTCCATATAAGCAAACCAGTTCTAATATGTAGTTTTCATCTCCACTAGGCCTCTTTGTTGTGTGCCTTCATTTCTGATTTATGGAGAGCCTAAGGCAAACCTATCGTACAGTTTTCTTGAAAAGATTTGTTCAGAGAGAGTTAGCTCTTATCTTCTTCTGAGGCTGAGAGAGTGTCACCCAGTGAGTTTCCATTTCTATGCCTGAGTGGAGTTTCAAACCCTGATCCCCAGAGTCATAGCCCAATACTCAAACCATCCTGGCTCTTTCACTAGAACTAGCCTGCTGTAAAGGTAATGCTCCTTAATTGCTCATTTGAGACCAAACCACTGCCAAATACTTTTTAACAATAGGCATAGCACATGATATATTGTTGATGGGAAAATCATTTTCAAGCAACTGTTTGGGCTGCAGCTAAGCTCAGAACAATAACAACAACAACAACAACAACAACAATAATAATAATAATAATACCCCAACTGGGGTGCTGACATTATCATCCCTGGGTCCATTATAAACACAGGGTCTAATCATGTTGGTAATTTTGCTCCAAGATCAGAACTCTTGAAGCTGTATCTAAATGATTAACTTTTCCAGGCCCTGTTGTTGTCCCATCTTTGAATCATTGGGTGAAAATGTGATAAGCCATTTTCTATGGCTATTTCACAGTGGTGCCATATAGTTGTCATAAGACACATCCAAACTGATTGAAAAGTCCCAGATTTTGTTTGTGTTCTTGTGTTCTTTCCAATTTTACACTGGATTAAAATAAACCAAACTGAGGAACTGGTATAAAAAATTCACTGATCATACCAGGAAATGACAGGAAATAAAATGGGAAAGAACACAAAATCTGAAATTTTCTGGTCTTTTTAATCAGCCTAGAGCACCCATAATGGTATCATAGTTAGCATTTGCCTACTCCAATGAACCTACAGAAGACTGCAGAACTGTTTACTGTTCCTTCCAGTTTGATCCCACCTCGCCATCCTGTTAAGCAGGGCTGGTCAGACTTGGACCTGCTTAGCATTTGGATGGGATAACACTGGAAATACCAGAAATCACCAGATATACCTAAGAAACAAATCCTACCTAAAACTAGTAGCAGTGGAACAAGGAATGCAATCCAAGTTTTGATTAGAACATTTTAAAGAAGCTTTCTGATCCCTATTTTTAGGACTTGACCATACTTCACATTTCCACATTTTTAATTCAGCCATGTTCCAGTAAACTAGTCTTCTCTTCTCTGGGCTGAACATACCCAATTCAACCATTCTTCATAGGGCTTGGTTTCCAACTGTTAACATCTTAGTTGCCATCTGTTGAAGATGTTCTGTATGTGTGTGTATTTAATCGAAGTCAGAGACTAAATACAGATGACTATGCCGTGGAAAGCTATCCCTATGGCTGGATAAATCATATTTGTATACCACTTGGTAAAAATCCAGATTCTGCACCTCATCAGAAATCCAGAGAAGCAGGGGAAGAGGAGGATTTCAAATAGGTATCCCAGCTGTACTCTCTGCTATTTTGTGGCATCTGTGGCAAGATACCAATTGAATGGTTGTCTCTTTTCTTTCACAGTTTTTAACAGCAAACAAAACATGCCAAGGAGTGATACAATTTTACCCCCAAACTGCTGCTTACCATTTATAAATTCCTGAGAAAAGACTGAAGCCTTGCTATTTATGTTGTATACTAATTTCTAGTAAACACAGAATTAACATTCCATCAATTACTTATCTGTATAATAAGACTTAACATTCTTTCCGGGATCTATAGTTCTTAAGGCATTTTATCTCAGCAGGATTCTGTTGTAAACATGCTTTTTCTTGCTAGGGCAACACTAATTTCCAGAAGCCATCAAACCAAATTATGCCAAGATTGATAGTCCAGACTATCATGGAGATAGAGAATTAAACTATCTATCACCATCCGCAAAAAAAACCAAAAAAAAAACCTGCAGTGTTATGCATGCATTTGCCAACTGCATGGCAAATGGGTTCGTTTTCCTAAGCTACAGATACAATTTTCCATTATATAGATATACCGTGTGACATCTAATTAAGGGATAAAAATTACTCCAGATTCTTAAAAGCACAAATTCAAGCAGGCAAGTCTGCATTAGGGAAAGAATGCAATGCTTTCTCAAAGGTTAATGTCATAATGAAAACACAGTAGGACTCCAGTTGAGTGATTTCTGCAGCTTTCAGAGATGGCTTAATGCAGCTTCGTTATTCGTTGTATATTTTAGCCACCCTTTCATACACACAATCAAGGTAATTAAAACAGAGGATGGTGTAGGGGGAAAACATGAAACAATGGCACATTTAAAAGTGGGGAAGGAGTGGGGATTTTAATCTGTGTGAGAAAATAGGGGTTGTCTACACTTGGGGGGAAAGATCTGAATAGACACCACATCTGTTCTGCTCCACATCCATCCCAGACACACCCAGAACCAGTTTTCTCCATTTACTCAGGTCCCTGTGGATGTTGTTGTGGTCCATCACCATTGCCTTTCTTCCATCGGCCCCCAGAGCCAGGACAGATTACTGCCTGACAGGCACAAGTTCTCCATCCACAACTGTCCTCTTTTTCCTTGGGAGGCTAACCAAACTTTCAGTCCAGAGTCTCAGTATCTTCAAACATGGAGAGGGAGAGAGAAAGGAAGCATGCCTCACCAAGTAATTTGTAGCAAAAACAGTGGTTGTATAATCCAGGTTCATCATGAGGCTTCAGTTAGCCCAATACAGCAGGTTCAAAGGAAAGATCCAAATGAGTAGTCCAGGACTGAGAAGAGTTCCAGGCAACAGGTAACCAGTCAAAACAACAGTAAGGTTTCTCCCAAGCACAAAGGATGGTTGTAGACCATACTGTACCAAGGGAGGTGCTGGGATATTTGTAGCCCAGTCTCACAGGTGCTCCCTATGCTTCCTACTTAACCACGGAGTATGCCATTGTCTTGCCTTTTCCTGGCATCTCTCTATGGGAGTAGGCACTAGTAAGCCTGGCTCAGGTGCAGAGAAACTATGCTTCTAGGAACTTGCTGCTGATACTGGCTGCAGGCTTACCTCCAGAGGCTGCAGGAGTGGCTGTAGTCCTGTTATGTCACCTGGGCTCTCAGCCTCTTCCTCAGACTCAGAGGACATGCCTGGCTTCTGTATGTAGGGCATGAAAGCAACAATGTTTACAGAAAAGTTTTCCCACTTGTAAGGCACCCAGCACCTTGCTCTAACTTCAGAGAATGCCACCATCAAGGGCACTAAAAAGGTAAAAACCTTTGTATTCATTCTTCTGGATGGAGAACTGGCTAAAATATTGGTAAATGGTGGCACCTGTGTCTGCCAGACAGTGATCTGTCTTGTTTCTGATTGCTGATGGAGGAAAATAGGAATGACTGCCAGGCAGCAATTGGTCCTGTCTTCCCCCACCTCCCCAAATTCAGAGCAGATCCATTGTTTATATATAGAAAACACCAGAGTTTTAGGAAACTTCAAAGAAAAATGTGAGTTTTAAAAATTCACTTTAAAGCATTAACCTCTGAGTCAGGGAGCCCTGGTGCACAGTGGTTAAATGCCAGTACTGCAGCCACAAGGTTGTGAGCTCAATCCCAGGGGCTCCAAGGTTGATTCAGCCTTCCATCCTTTTGTAGGTTGGTAAAATGAGTACCCAGTTTGCTGGGCAATTATTTTACAGATTATAAACTGCTTAGAGAATGCTGAGTTCACTGATAAGTGGTATTGAAATGTATTTGCTATTGCTATTGCTATTCTGCTGATAGGGCCATGTATCGTGTGTCCTGATCACACCAGAGTAAGGGGAAATGTCATGTGTTGTGTGTCCTGATTGTGCCAGATTCGAGGGGGAGGGTTGTTTCCCCCCACACACTTACATTGTCATACCTTGTTCCCAGGACCCAGGTTCAGACTCTAACACAGACAGTGAAGCAGGGAGAACATGCTTTCTTCAGACTATGATACAGACAAGGAAGCCGAAGAGGCTGCCAGACCACAAATAATCCAACAAGTCTCTTGGGAGGTCATTGCTGACAATTGACCATTGAGGAGGAAGCAATACTCTTGTCTCTTGATTCCTGGCTCATGTTTCCAAAGAACCTTGGACTTTGCCTCATAAATTGACCTCCTACCAGACACTCCCTTGGACTGATGCCTTGGCTTTCTTACTGTACCCTACTGATTTGGACTACCTGACTGAGAGCCGTGACTAGATGCCAAGTTTCTGAACATGACTATGGCAGCTAGTGTCTTGTCTCTGATGGACTTTGCTTAGTACTTTGCCCCTTTGCTTGTCTCCAAGACAGGATACTCATGTAAACAAGCCCTTAGTCTCAGGGACATCACTGGGGTGGGTGGGTTGCAGGCCACACTAGATGACACCCTAAGGGGGTGGTGACACCACTGCTTCACAAACATCTGCCTTATGGTAGAAACAGTCTGTGGTGTTTGGCTGCATCCCTTTAAAACACTGAAGAGATGGTGTGAGTGGGGCAAGGCTCAGTGGGAGGAAAAAGGAGAGGCCCCAGATTTTTTTTTTAAAAAAATAAAAATTTATTTTTTGTAAAATTAATATTTTAATTTTTAAAAAAATGCATTTTTATTTTTTTTAAAAAAACATTTTTTATCCTTTTAAAATTTTCTTTAAAAACATCAAATCTTACCAAATTTTCATTTTAACCACATGTAAATTCATTTAGGCTGTGTGTATGATATTGTAATTTAAAGGTATAATTTTCCTTGTTGTTTTATATCACATCTATTACTATTAAGAGAAATAGGCCAAACAGGAAAGGAGGAGGAATAGCATTATATTTCAGGAATGTTTACACACCTGTGAAGAGATCCAGACTTAAATCCTGGAAATCAGGTGGAAGGAAACAACAGGGATGTTATTGTGGGAGTCTACTACAGACCTCCAAGTCAGACTGAGGAAATGGATGATGCCTTTCTAGAACAGAAGAAACACACACTCAGAAAGGAGAGATGTAGTAGTGATGGGTGACTTCAAGGCCTAGCAAATTCCTCACTTGCCTCAAAGACAATTTGTTTGTCCAAAAGG
>CM034708.1:136205268-136221018 GCA_020142125.1 Phrynosoma platyrhinos | reverse complement strand
TTTCCCCTTCTCTGAGGTGTCACCTGGTGTGATCTGCATCCCCTGCACCTACTCAGTAACACCACTGCAAGATGCATAGTTGAGGAAAATCACATTATAACATACACATCTTTCACTTCAGGGAGCACCTTTTCAAAAACATGTGGAAAAACTACTGTGTCATTTGACACAGAAACTTGAGGAAGATTGTGAGTTGGAACACTGCCTTTTCTCATGGCAAGTGATCTAGATTTATTGAGTGATAGAGTATTATCATTATAGTGCAATGGGATTACTATCAGTTAAGCACAAAGCCAATCTTTACCTTGGAGGAGCTTTGCATTTACTGAAATCCCCAGCTTTGCTTCCTGATGTTCTCTGCAGGAGGACGTACTCCATTCCTTGTACAGGGCTGGAACCAAGGACTCATGTCTTAGGTTTCCCTGGACACAGGGGAGAGGTGTGGACACCCCTCACCAAGCTAAGACTAAAGTGGCATTGCAATAGGTGTCAGGCAAAGTTATTTACATGACAAGACTCTGATTAAGGTTTAGCACCCTGCAAGGATAGCTATTATTCATGAAAAGATGAAGTACTGCTAGGAATGGTGATAGCCTTACTGAGAGTGTAAATAGCAATTTTATAATGCTTCAACAGTCATAGCTTCAATATATGGAATCCTGGATATGTGGTGTAATGCTTAGAATTATCTGCTAGTGCCAGAATTAAAGGCAGGACATTACAGTTCTCTAGCAGAAAATTCTGAGTACTCCATAAAATGGCAAACCCCATGATTTGGTTGATGGAGCCATGGTGATGAAAACAGTGTCAATCTGCTGTAACACTGTAGTATAGGTGTACTTTGACATTCATTACTGACAGAGATGTGATGTGCAGAGCTTGGAAATAACTTATTTCACATACAAAGTAATTACTTATAATTAATTCAATAATGAATATTTAATTAAATTATAGTATGGTTGTAGATTTACAGAGCATAGCTTCCTTTCTTTGTAGTGTAGCTGTAACTTTTTAATTATTTATACAGTCACTTTTATAGAGTTGGGATTCATTCATAATTTTAGCCAAATGATTTACTTTCTTTCTGTGCATAGTGGATTTGCACTTGAGCAGGTAAATGTACCTCTTAACAAGTGTTTTTGTGCATGCATTTATTCTTTTTATATTGTCTTGACCTACTTGGCTGTTTTATATTGCAGGCCAGAAGTTGGTAGCATTTAGATTATTTAGGTAACAATTAGCGGCAGTAAAAATTAATTTTGATGGATCAACTAGAGATAGTAACTATGAATTATTTTTTAGAAACAGGAAAATAAAGCATTGCTTTTTGAAATTATAACTACAACTATAAGTAGAGCTGGGGTAAATTGGAAATATAATAAATTGTCCTTTAAAAGTAGCTTTCTTTGACATGGAGCTGTATGTGGCGGCTTCTTCTTCTTCTTTTGACAATGTCTGGAAGAGCCGGTGGTTAAGGTAAGGTTATTCAACTGCAGCTTGTTGTCCAAGCCAAATCTGCATCTATGCTACAACATTAATGCAGTTGAACAGCACTTTAACTGCCATGACTCAAAGCTATGGAATTCTGGGTTATATAGTTCTGTGAGATATTTCACCTTCTCTATCAACAAACTACAAATCCCATGATTCCATAGGATAGAGCCATGACAGTTAAAGCAGTGTCAAACTACATTAATTCTGCAGTGTGGTAGAAGCCCGAGGGGGGGGCACCTCACCATATCATTCCATGTGAGCTCCTCTCCCATCACAAGCTGTCAGAGAACTCCCTGCCTCCACAACAAAGCAATAAACAATAGTTTCCTAAATAATCAAAATGATGTGGAGAGATTATCAAGTAACAACAGATATTGATAATGATGCCTATTTAAAACAAAACCAAAGAAACTCCTGTGTTGTGGTCTCTTTGACCCATGGAGGTAAGTGTCTTTCATCCCTCTTGCTGTCCAGTTCTGTCATAGGCCTCTGAGTGTGAGAGTCTCAGATGTTGATTTAGGTCTTATATCAAAATAAGCCTGGAAGCTACACCCTTCTTGGTCTAATAAATATGGAGATTATCACACCGTCTGTTTCCTCCTGATCTGGGCAAGGACTGAGATCATGTAAAAACGGATATTACTGCACAGGTCCATGCCCAGATCAGAGGTATCCCATATCCAGTTCTTTTCCGTTCATTGCTAAGTATGAGAGAAGTCCTAATCGGGAACGGGATGCCTCCAATCTGGTTACAGAGCTGTGCAATAACATCTGTTTATACATGGTCTCAGCCCATGACCAGATGGGGAGGGGGATAATCTCCAAAGTATATGGAATATGCCTCATGTTTCTCCAGTCCAGTCCAGGAACTGTGTACTCTATGCTACGGGCATAGGGCAAGGGTGAAATTGTGCAGCCCTCCAGATGGTGCTGAACTGCAACTCCCATCATTCATCACCACCAGCTATGATGCAGTTCAGCAGCATCAGGAGGGCTACACAATTTCTCCCCTGGTATTGAACTTGAGGGTGGTCTCAGAATTAGGCCTCTGTTTGCTGGACTTAAAGTTTCCATTGTTGAGTCCTACTAATTCAGTAGTGAAACATTTGGAGATAGTTTCATTTATTACCTTTTTGTCCTTGGACTGTTTTCTCAGTAGCAAAGAAAATTAAAAGACCTTTCATTCCATAAAGTAGAGGCAGCTGTTTTCTTTCTGCAGGTATGGAAGAAACAGTTGCTTGGGGAAGCAGTTCCTAAGACAGCACCTGATCCTCTTGCTTCTTTTAGTCTACTTTTGATTCTTATGCTGTCTTGGAGGAATTCAAATATTGGATTAAGAGTCTATGAAATCCAACAGTTTCCTAATAATATAGCTTGCCTGCTACAGACTCAGAAAGAACATCTCCAAGATATCACAGTTTCTCAGTGGTCAGACCACAGCAGCGACTTGATGGTGAGGTTACCAGATCATAGCTTTAACAATCCATATGCAGCAGGATAGGTTGTTGTTACTTCATTCCTGACTGTATTGTTTTTGTTTTCTGAGTTCTATCTATGGCCTTGTCTGCACAGATGAAAAGAAATGTTTCTACCCCATTCCTACACTGTCTTGTTTAGATGATGCATGTGGTGATTTTCCAGAGTAAAAAGAGTCCTCATTTGCCCTGAATCAGGCTGGAAACTCAGGAGAATCCCCTGGGCATGTAGAATGTGTGCCAGTGCAAGGACAGGGAGAGAAGCATCAGTAGGCAGACAGAAGAGATCAGGAGGAATAATCCTGGATTGGGTGAGCCTCTGATCAGGGGAGTATGCAAACAGTGCTGCCAATATCAGCCCATTGTGGCTGCCAGTTGTGTAGACAGTGCTGCTAGTATCAGCTCTTTGTTGGTGTGGACAGCTCATCCCCTACAGAGAGAGAGAGAGATCCAGAAGCCTTTATTGACCTCCCTGTCCATCATAGGGAGAAAGTCCTGCTTTCATGGGTGAGGGATATACACTGCAAAAGAGCATTTTTTTTCTTGTGGGAGGGGTGCTCAGAGACACCAACCTCTCTTGCTGCAAGTTTATTGTTTAACAGAACAGTTTCTGGGTTGCAGGGTTTCATTCTGCAGGGCCAAAGAAAGACATTCCATCCACCTACTAAGAATTCTGCTTACCTAATTGAAAATTTCCTTCCTTATAGAAAGTGAAACATTGAAAAGTGTTCATACCTTAAATAATGTGTCTGCATTCCCTTGGTAACTTGCCCTTTTTCTTTGTGTGCCTAAACTGTATTTCTAAATATGGAAACTGAAGAATTTTTTTTATTTGGGAGACAAAATTCTCCTCCTCTATAGCTACAACTCTACTGCATTGAACTTGGCATTCACCCCATTAACAGACTACTGTAGTTCAGTTTTGGAAAAATGTGATACATCCATACAACAGAAGAATGGAAGAAAGGCATTTGGTGTCCTTGCAACACATTACTAACCACTATGCATTTATCACATATAGGAAGGGGTCACTTTCCCCTCATAACTTGCTGTTATCACTATTGCTAACAAGGGGAATTGGACTTTTATGGTGATTTTTGGACATTATCAAACAGAAACCAACTGCAGAAGGAAAGACAGGCAGCTGGTATCCTTTCAAATCATAGAATCATAGAATCATAGAATCATAGAGTTGGAAGAGACCACAAGGGCCATCCAGTCCAACCCCCTGCCATGCAGGAATTCCCAATCAAAGCATCCCTGACAGATGGCCATCCAGCCTCTGCTTAAAGACCTCCAAGGAAGGAGACTCCACTACTCTCCGAGGGAGTGTGTTCCACTCTCGAACCGCCCTTACTGTTAGGAAGTTCCTCCTAATGTTGAGGTGGAATCTCTTTTCTTGCAGCTTGCATCCATTGTTTCGGGTCCTAGTCTCTGGAGCAGCAGAAAACAAGCTTGTTCCCTCCTCGATAGGACATCCCTTCAAATATTTAAACACGGCTATCATATCACCTCTCAGCCTTCTCTTCTCCAGGCTAAACATCCCCAGCTCCCTAAGTCGTTCCTCATAGGGCTTGGTTTCCACACCCTTCACCAGTTTAGTTGCTGAGGACTACATTTTGCTGAGGACTACAAAATGTAGTCCTCAGCAAAATCTTGGAGCCTCTTAAGGCTTCTTTGGTGCAGCAATAAAGGAAGTGATACGACAGAGAGCTACGGTAAAACAAAGTTGCCATCAATTATTCATATCATAAAATCTAATTGTATATAGAAGATGGGGCATATTGTAAGATGAGGAGAAGGAGAGAGACGTGAGATAAATTGAGACTAGCAATGCATCTGGGCTTCAGAAGGGCTTTAAGATGATTTGATGGAGTGTGTGGTACATTTTCTGCCTCCTTTTAATTCTCTCAGTTTCTAGTAAAGTCTATAATGTAGTAAAACAGCAGGAGGATTTATCTATTTACAGTTCTAATCAGCCCCAAGACCAAAACAATCCAACAAGAACAGTGCATGTGCAATTTTTTTTTCCAAAAATGGTTGCCTTCTCTCTGCACAATTGTTTACTGGTTGTATTTATTGGTCGGTGACTGAAATAAAGTATCTGTCTGTCTATACACAATTGTTATTAGAGAATATTCACCCCAAATTAGGCCTACAACATTTTCTGTAATTATCCAGAATCGAATGTGGCTGCAAGGTATATAGGATCTCAGGAACAGTATAGCTTCAAAAATAAGAATGAGCTGGCCAGAATGACACTCCATGCTTGGACTAGCTCTGGCAGTACAGTTTCGTCATAAAGGCTGCTTCACACATAGCATTTGGTAGATGCCAAGAGGGTTGCCAAGCTGAATGTAGGATAGGGTTCCTCTATCTTGTTAGCAGATCCTGGAGGAGGAAGATATAGCAAAGCTGTAACTATGCAAAGTCCTCTCTCTTATCCATAGCCCACTTTTTAGTTGGTGCACCCCCCTTTCAATACAGCCATTTACTGGTCAGTGGAGAGCAGGAGCACTATGGAGAAGAGTCCACTATCTTCTTATAGCAGGATGCACAACACTGACATCATCCTTCCATGTTGTGCACCCAGCTATAGGAATAGCTGAACATTCCCTGCCCTCACAAATGAGATTTGAGGGACCCGCAGCTGATTATTGTATTATCTCCTTGCTATAAGCAAAGTTGTCCTAGTCACTATGTCTCCATGCTGGAGGGAACTGTTGCTGGTGAATTTCATCCTGCTGTGCATCTAGGGGTGGGGATGCAACAGCTAAAAGAAGGGTTTGGGAGGTGACATTGGTTAGTTGCTCCTGGTGGAACTTTATACTACATCTTCCTGATCATCTTTTTCTTAACTATTAAAGCTACAGGAGTCTTACCCTATATTCAGCCCTGCAATCAAGGTGCAAAGCAGAGATGAGGAAACTTTGACTCATCAAGGTGGTGCATCCATACTGCAAAAATAATGCAGTTTGACAGCACTTTAACTTCCATAATGCTATTCCTACAGAATTGTGGAATATATACTTTGGTGAGGCATCAGAGCTCTCTGACAGACCAGGATGAATGCCTCACCAAACTATAAATCCCAAGATTCCCCCAGGATTGAGCCATAGCAGTTAAAAGTAGTGTAAAACTGCATTATTTCTGCAGTATGGAAGAGCTGCAAACTTCTCTACAGCCTAATCACCATGGGGGATTGTGGAGGGCTGTCATTTGAAACATCTGGAGCAAGAAGGAAGTTCCCTATTCTTGATGTAAATAAAGAAAAATGTGGCAAACATATATTAGAAGACAGACATACCATAAAAATTGCTAGTCAGTGGTGTAACAAGCTGGAAACTTGTATAGCATTTACAGCTATACATCTGGCTGAAATATTTAATTTATTGTATAGTAAAATGGTAGGAGATGTACTAAATCTAGAATATAGACTTGTTTCAAATGACAGATTTACACATTTCTCCTGATGAAAAAGTGTTTATCTTCAAAATGCTTTTAGGCATGTAAAATCATGCTGTCAATAAAAACTAGTTTCACCTATTTAAATAATAATAATAATAATAATTTAAGTCTGTAGTATGATGACCTTCTAGGACTAGAAGCCTAAGAAGGAAATATCACTTTGATTATAATTCTAGCTAATCTACTAGTTTCTCTCCAAGCTCCCTTGGCTCCATAATCTAAAGAACAGCCTTTTAAAAAACATAAGTCCATGCTGAATCAGAAAAAGGTCTATCTAGTGTAGCAATCTGTTTATACAGGGGCTAATTAGGGTTGCATTTACATCAGCCACTTCATCCAGGGCCAGTCCAGAGTATTATGCCCTGGACTGGCCCTGGGCTGACCATGATGGCAGCCACGTGCACTGGACTGAATCCAGGGCAACACCACATCATTGTGCACATGGTCCAGCCAGGCTGACACCACATCAGCCCTGCTAGACCATCCCCTTTGCTGCCACCTCCTCCACTTCCTCACAGCTAAGTGTTCCGGCATCTCCTCTGCTAAGGTCAAATTGGGGCACCCTGCCACGTTATCAGCAAGGAGGGTGTCACTCTACCCCCTCATAATTGATTACAAGGGCACCCTATTCTGACCTCAACAGAAGCAGCATCATGCTTGATAACCAAAAATACAGAGAGATTTATGAATAGATAGTATTCAAATTAAGAAATAAACAATAATATTGAATAAAGCTGTGGTGGAGTTTAGGGTCTGTTGGTTCTGGAGCAAGAAGCAGAAATGTTCCCCAGACCCCCACATGTACTGCCACACATATACACTCTGGGAGGCATTCTCTCTTTTTTTAAAAGCAGGCGTTATCTTTGCTCACTACTGGTGTCCCACCATGACCACATGCACATCTATTATTACCTCTACCATTACCATGGAAGGATACTGCTGCCTGTGCTGAAATTGTCCCCATCTCTCTCCCACATTGTTGGCTCCAACTTGTCTCCAAAAGGTGATTCAAAACATTAGCCAGGATTCTCTCCATCCCCTGGATCATTCCTCTCTGCAGCTTATGGAAGCTGCCCTCAGGTCAGTGTTCTTCACTATTTTCTTCAACTCCATGACAGGAGTTGTTGTTGGTGGGGTGACAAGTAGGCTAAAGTTAGAGTTTGGACTCACCAGAGTGCCTTAAATCCAAACCTCAAACTGATGTTTCAGTTACATTATTCAGTAAGACAAAAAGTTGAGAAATTAAAAGAGAAAAGCTCAAAGAGCTCAAATTCAGATAACAATTAGCGGCTACCCATATGCTCAGCCTATCTCTATGAATGATCTATTGAAAGCTACATCTAGAAAAAGAATGAGAGATAGAGGAGATAATCCACTATATAGCTCCTATGACCTCACACAATTCCTCCCCATAAACACAGTGATTAGATGAAAGAGTACTGTGAGATTTCTTTTACCCCAGATTGTCTGTTAGAATTGACACTGCATTGAGTCCAGTTTCCTATTTTCTTTATATAGTCATGTGAGAGACATACTGTCTCTTTCATGCTTAGTTTTGATGTTTATTCCTCTGGATCAATCTGAGTCATTTTGAACTGTGCATTCTATTCCAGAACCAAATTGGACCAATCTGATTCAATCCAGAGCTGGTCCAAATTGGCTCCATTTTCCTCATTATTCAGGACTCAGATGAAACATTTGCACACTCCTAATTAAAATGATTTTGAAACTGCAGAGTGAATGGTTGGAGTGCAATGAATAAAATCAAGGCAGTGCTGAACATTAGTAGCTATGATGACTATAGCATAATCCACCCCATTTCCTTAGAGGAAAATAAATGGCTGCATTATAGTACTGCTATCTCTGAAGTTTCACACAACACTGCAATCGCTGCACAAGCCTTTCTAGAAATGTTTATGAGCAATACAAAGTGTGTGTGTGTGTGTGTGTGTGTGTGTGTGTGTGTGTGTGTGTTATCTTTATAGAATTGTAGACTAGAGAAACATTTTTCTAACCTTATGTTTAAACTATTAAATCAAAGAGGGGTAAACTGCAGCCTGCAGACTACATGTGACCTCCGGGGGTATTTTGAGTCCTCCAGGGTCTCCCAATGCTCCCCCAACTTTTTTGGCAATAAAATAAAATTGCTAAAAATACTTCCCATGAACTGGAGGGGGAGACTATAGGGGTAATTTTTACATATCTTTGTGCCCCCCCCAAGTTATTTTAAAATCAGGGGGAAAGCTGATTTCCATTTTACTTCACTCTGTTTAGAAAAAGGTCTCTCCTGCACCTAAAACAGATCAAGGAGACCCTAAAATCATAGCGAAATCAGCTCTGTGGTCCCTAGGTATGTAAGAAGGTTTTTAATGAAAATAATTTTTAAAATAATAATTTTCAAAAGAGTTGTCTGTGTGACCTTCTGAGTTTCTATGGGAGGTCAATGCATCCCTCAATGCCCAACAGTTGCCATGCTCTGTAAATCATAACCTTATGAAGGACTTTATAAACAAACCCCAAGATCCTACATTGCTGATTTTAGTTATGAATATATAACTAAGGCCCTGTCTACACGGACCAAATAAAATTTCCATCCCTCATCCTCTCAGTAGGAAGTCCAGATGACAGATAGCCCAAATCCTGGCTGTAGTGCAAATAGTTCAGATGATATCCAGCCTGTTCAGTACTGTACAGTACTGTTCTGGACTGCTCCCAGAGTATTCTGGCCCATGCAGACAGGTCCTAATATCATCCCCTGGCCCTGCTTCTCAAACCTACTTTAACTGCCAGCCTCCACATCAGTTGGTAGAGGTCTGTTTTGCTGGTGAATGGGGCATAGCAGTATTAGCTACCCATGGGCCTGAATACTCTGGGAGCAGCCCAGAGTATTCTGGCCCCAGAACTACCCCAATCTCCCCATTACCTGGAACTCTCATTGCATATGAACAAGGTTTGGTACTGAACAGGCTGGATATCATCTGAACTATTCACACTAGAGCTGGTATTTGGGCTGTGTGTCATCTGGATTTCCTACCAAGAGGATGAGGGGAGGATTTTATTTGGTCCAGCCCCCTTCTGGCAACAATCTGAGTTGCAACAAGTAATTGCAACAGGAATTCTGCTTCTGATTGTTGCAGTGTCACTTGCTATCACAGTGTCTGATTGTTGCAGTGTCACTTGCTGCTGAGAAGGGGTTGGGAAAGCATCTTACTGCACCCTGATCACCAGCAGAACAGACTGCTATTGCTCAGATCAGCTCCCTAAAGGTGAAATTAGGGAGCATTTGGGAATCTCTCCTACATGAATACAATTGGCTCTTTGTATCCATGGGGGTTGCATTCCAGATCCCACCTCTACGAATAGCAAAATCTGTGGAACCTCAAGTCCCATTGTTCTCAATGGTGTGGTGTGTGTACAACAGTGTTGGTGCAATTCATGGATGCACCACCATTGGGAAGAAAGAGATAAGGTCATGGGTGGATGTTCCAATCTGCGGATGGCAAGTTGGCAGAAGAGAGTCAACTGTACATAGTATATTACATACTACATGAATATGGAATATAACTAAATAAGAAGCATTAACAAATCCATAATGCTTGAAAATGAATCTGTAACTGTAACAGGATGCCAGCCAGTGTCTCACTCATTTGTTTGACCCTAATGAATCAAACATAAAATTAAATGAATATAATTGTATGGCAGAGGTCTGGTAGAGCGTGTCCTGTCGTAGCCTCTAAAGCTGTGATGCACGTGGTCAAAACAATTCAAGCTTAAGCCTTGTGATTATGAAAGCTTAATAAGTTTTAATCTACACTAGGAGCAACACAATACTTGGTCTTCTGGGCTAGATTTGCTGTGTTTTGATTTGATTTGATTTACTTTTTAACATTTAAAAACAGCTTGATCAAAGAAATTAATCATAGGAAAGTTCTTGTTCCCAAAAGAAATGTGTCAAGGAGTACTCTCCAAAGGAGAAATGTTGTGTGAGGTATTCAGAAACACATACTCCCCCCAAAGATGAACAAATACCCAGTAAGGTTCATTCTTTTTACAGATATCTCCACTCCAAAAATATGCAGTGGTCCCTTGGTATCCACTGAGGTTTGGTTCCAGGACCTCCTATGGATACCAAAATTCATGGATGCTCAAGTCTCATAAAATGCAATGGCATGGTACAATGGTATCTATTATATAAAATGGCAAAATTAAGGTTTGCTTATTGAAATTTATATTTTTTAAAAAATATTTTCAAGCAATGAATAGCTGAATCCATGGATAAAAAAATCCTGGATACGGAGGGCTGACTGTACAATCATGGGCTTTTTAAAATTATTATTTATTGATAATGTGGTTATTTCATATTGGATGAGCTGCTGACAAATGTACAAACTGACCTCAATAAACTGCTAAGCTTACATTAATGCTGGCTATTATGACTTTTAAATATATACCATGCATGAAAGTGCTTTCTGTTATGTTGGATCTGCAGTGGTGCAGTCACACATAGAAACCACCAGGATGTAGAGTGTTGGGAAACAAGCCTAATTTTGAGGAATTTATAATTAGCTCAAATGTGAGAGTGAAGTGCCCAACTTAGCTTCAGAGATCTTATCCAAATGTATACCAGAGATGTAAGAATTCAGACGGCGAATGATGCTGAAATGGACCAAACTCCAATTAAAGTCTAAAATATTTATTAACACAATGAGCACACAACCAATAAAGCACACACACACTAGAAGGATGAGCAGGAGACAGCGGGGAAAGCAGAGCGGGAAACCAGGATAGAGGGAGATACTTACACCCAAGAGACTCCTCAGGGCTTCTGGCAGTGAATGCGAATGGGTTCCGTGGAAGGGGCATGACCAGCAAGAGAGGGAGGTCATGGGAACTATCTCAGAGCACAGACCGATAAAGATTCAGCATGCACTTCCAAGGTAGCACACAGTCTCCTAAAATCCAGGGGGTTTTAAGGGCAATTTCTGCCTTCTGGCCATGAGTCAAACAATAGGAGGACAAAGGCTTGATGAGTTTACCATTGTTTAGCTAAGTCTGGTCATAGTCTAAACAATGCATTTGGTTTCAAAACTATCAAGGAAGGGAAGCTAGAGAAAAGGGGTGCAATCAAATCTGATCACTGTCCCATTAAGTGTGAGACTAAGACAAACAAACACCATTGTGTATTTATTCCAGTATAATGGGATATTCCCAAGGGCAACTCCCAAACCTGCCTGTTCAGGAAATCTTTAGTGTTCTTGAGCAACTTCAGCTTGCTTATCTGACCTTACATTTAGGTGATTATGGCTGCCATCTCCTAAGGGTCAGGCTGGGGTCATAGGGAACTCCACATAGCTAAAATATACAAGAAAAATGGAGGGCATCCACTAACAAAAGTCACTATGTTACTCAGATAGTCAGGCATTTCCAAGAATATAACTCAGTGCCAGTTCATATCAATAACTGCCCTAGATTCCAAGTTTTCATTGCTTAACAAAGCATGTCTCTAGCTCTTGTAGGAGCCTGGATATGGAGTAAAATTCTGTACTATTCTGTTTACTTGCTTTGTAAGAAAATAACATGCTACTGCCTTTGTGTGTTTAGCCAATGAGAAAGTTCATAGCACCAAATGACATTTTTATAGATTTATAATAGTAGAGTACTCAGTCCTTATCCAATTTCCAGAGTAAATGCTACAATTTGGCAGAAGGCATTTAGCTTTTGAGGGAAAGTGTAGCTGAGTCTTGTTATGCTGATTCTTCAACACAAGACATCATCCACTGGGTTCCCATATAGGAATGGAACAGCTGAATCAGAAGTAAGGATGGGGGGGGTGAGACATTTTTTGTTGAAAGTAAGTAAGACTGGAAGCAATCTAGCTTGAATAGAGAACTGCAAAAGATCCTCACAGGGAACAGACAGCAGCCCATTTCAAAGGCTCATGAAATGTAAAGCTAGGACATAGCTGCCTACAAGAAACTGTTTGTTATAATCCAAGGAGAGATGGAGTTACAGTACCTGGGTGAAATTGAAATGTCAGTGGCTAAAACTACTTGCATAGTTTGACAAAGGAGCTGGAGACCTAAGGCCAATCTGTAAAGAAAAGGGCTGGGTACAACCAGCATAACCAGAAAAGCCAGAATGATGTAGTGGTTTGAGTGTTGGACTAAGACTCTGGGAAACTATGGTTTGAATCCTCACTCTGCCCTGAAAACTCAGTGGGTGAGCCTGAGGATGTCATAGGGCTCATTCCCACTATGATTTACATCTATTTTCTGATTGCTTTAAATGTGCCTCATTCCCATTTGAAACAGGTTCAGAGGTGACTGCGATCATTTGGACTACTTTGAAGCGAGACAAATGTAAAAAAATTGCTCTTTTCAGACACTAGTATTTTGCCGATCCTTTTGAAAAGAAGTGATTAGAAAGCGTGTTCAGCAAATGGGAATGACAGACCTGAGTTGCATCAAACTGAAGAAGAGGGATACTGTAGCAGAGAGTTTAAAAAAATGTATGCATCCCAGGGGAGAGTCCTCCATGACTCTCATAGACCCATGCATCCTGGGGGAGAGTCCTCCATGACACCCATGGACCCATGCATCCCAGGGAAGAGTCCTCATGACACCCATGGATGCATGCATCCCAGTGGAGAATTCTGGCCATGGCACCCATGACTCCCTCCCGTGTTTTCTTGAATGTGTTGCTGGTTGCATCACCAATGACACATAATGATTGACAGGCATTGTGAAGTGGCACAAATTATTGGAAATTACAATCATGCCAGAAAAGAAGCGAATAAAGAAAAGACTTGCTTCCATAATGGGAACAGCGCATCAACTGCTATTGATTCACCAACCCAGAGCGAAAGCTAATCACAAACTGGTTTAAGTGTAAGTGGGAATGAGTCCATACGCTCTCAGTATCAGATGACGGCAATGGCAAACTCCATTGCAACAAATCTTGTTTAGGGTCACCATAATTTGGGAATGACTTGAAGGCACACAACAACAAGCAACCAGTAAAATGCATGTAAAAGAATGGCAAAGAACCACAGTGAAAAAGATTGCGGGAGACAGATTTTAATGAGGTTGCTAGAGATAGTGGAAATATAATAAGATATAATTAAAGACAACTGTAGAATGTGGGCAGAGTGGGATCAAAATTACACAATAGCACTCTGGATTTATCAGGGAACACCATTTCGGTAGACATGGCAAAGAGCTGCAGCAAGGTTGCTAACTGGGGCAGGCTACAGGGAACACACAGCTTCCTTGCTGCAGAAGCTCCAATAGCTGCTGGTTTATTTGTGGGTACAATTCAAACTGCTGGTTTTCACCTATAAAGCCCTATACAGCTTTGATCCTGGCTATTTGAAGGACTGTATCTCACTATATGAGCCGATTAAAGTTTTAAGATCATCTGGAGAGGCCTTCATCTCTGTCCCACCACCTTATCATGCTTGTTTGGTGGGAACAAGGGAAAGAACCTTCTCAGTGGTTGCTCCCAGACTTTGGAACTCCCTCTCCAGAGAGGTCAGGCTGGCCACTGTCCTTGTTCTTCTTCCAGTGGCAGGTTAAAATATTTTTGTTCTTCCGGGCCATTGGAAACTGTTGAAGCTGGGCTCCTAATGCTATGTGATGCTGCTTTTGAAGATTTGTAAGGGCTAGTATATAGTTGTTTTATTGTTTTCACTGTATTTTAATATTTTAAATATTTTAAGTGTTTTGATATATATTGTTTAATTGTATACTAAGGGTGTTTTGGGAACTTGCTAGGGAATTTGGTCTACCATTAATGGAGGAGAAGATGGAGGTACGCAGCAGTATACTCAGAGAGGAGAGATGTAGTAGTGATGGGTGACTTCAGCTATGCTGATATTTGCTGGAAGTCAAACTCAGCCAAGAGTTTAAGGTCCAGTAAACTCCTCACTTGCCTGGCAGACAATTTTTTTGTCTGAAGGTGAAAGAGACAAGATCCATTGGAGTTGAGCAGAGAGCTATATAATTAGGTCATTTAAAAAAAAACTCTACAAACACTGCTGCCTAACTTTGGCTCAGGAATTCATACCAGCAAGATAGTTGATTGGTTAGCATCTTGTCTGCCTGCACACAGGCCACAGTTTAATATGCTGCAGAAGCTATTACATGGATAATAGTGAATAATCAGAATGTTCTATGGTCTTGTTTGATTGACTACTATTAATTTCCTTTGTGAACATGCTATTAAGGAAATGACTTCTTGAAAGACTGCATGAAGGAAGGCAGAGCTTTTAATGGGGTTATTTATTTTCAAGACCTGAATTAATGACAGTGGAGTTCACCTCACAAGCACAAAAGATTGACTCTTAGGTGAGCTTTTGGTTTCTGCTGTTCTTCTTTGTCCCTGGTTTTTGAGCACTGCTCCAGTTAAAGAACAGATTAAACAAGGCGACAGATTCAACATTTAATCCAGCTTCTCAGATTTCATAATCTTGATCTGGCTTTTCTGCAGTATAGCACTGAAGCAATCAAGGTCATGGCATTCAGAGTGGATGAGCTGGGCACTCACACTGGGCAAGCTAAGGAAAGCACCAAGCTAAATCCAGTAGCTCACTGTTTCTTGAATTTACTTTCTGTGGTGATAAGCAAGGCCTTTTTTCTCAAATGTATTGTTATCTCCCCCCCCCCTTAGTTTGATATGTTGTTGGGGTACAAAAACTGTGAAAATAAACTGCTACCAATTAACTATAAATTATCTTTCAATTTCCAGTTTTATGTCATTTCTTCTAGATAAGAATCAGTTTTTACTATACTATAGGGGGTTGCAGACTGCCAGAAATAGTGCAAATTGAGTCCACTTTTAGGGTTAGGGTTAGGGTTAGGGAATCATGGGAACTGTATTTTATTGTGGCACCAGAGCTCTCTGACAGAGAAGGCTCAATGTCTCAGAAAAAAAACAATCCCCATGATTCCCTAGCACTAACCCTAACCCTAAAAGTGGACTCAATTTGCACTATTTCTGGCAGTCTGCAACCCCCCCTTTGTCACTTTTCTGGATCCTGCATAACCCATACAGTTTGGCAACACTGCAAAAATGGCTAGAACAGGACACTGAAAACTCTCCTCCTGGGGGTTATTTATCTTAGGTCTAGCTCTACAGGCATGCAGTGCACTTTCAATTGTACCACTTCAGATTGGAAAAAGGATTATATTGTTTGAATTGACATTGACCATTTGTACCAGTGACATAGAGATGGAAGGGGCAAATGAGGGCATCTCCTCACCCTTGAATTATAATTCTGCCCCTTCAATTAATGTTTACTTCAGTTGAATCTTTA
>CM034708.1:136181147-136192072 GCA_020142125.1 Phrynosoma platyrhinos | reverse complement strand
ATTATTATTATTATTATTATTATTATTATTTCTTACCCACCTCTCCCCTTGGATCAAGGCAGGGAACAACAATTAACAGACACACCACATCAGTTAAAACACATCAGTTAAAATACACATCAATGTAAAAGGACAAATGAGAGGTGCACATATTAAAACAATCCACATCTAAAATTCATCATTTAAAATTCTCAATTTAAAAAATCATCTGGATAAGCCTGTCAGAAGAAACTCATCTTCAATGCTCTTTTAAATTTGGACAGCATGACCAGTTGTCCAATCTCTTCCATCAGGTCATTCTACAGTCTAGGGGCATCTGAAGAAAAAGTCCTCTGGCTAACAGTTGCCATCCCCTGAGCTGCATCCCACCCAAACCTTCCAGCCAGTCTCAGGGGACAAAGAGATGCCTTCTCATTCACTGATGGTGACTGTAAGTCAGTCATTGCACCAGATGACACCAAGTGTAGTGATATACCTGTATAGACTGCAACAAAATACTGCTAAAAATCAATCATCATAATAACAAAGTTAAAAGCAATTAAATAAACCATTCCAGGGCATAACCACACTACACAAATAAAGCAGTTTGATATCACTTAAACTGTCCTGGCTGTTTCCTATGGAATCCTGAGATTTCTAGTTTGGTGGAACTACTTAGAAGATTATTGCATCATGATTAAAACTGGCTTACCTGAGCTGTCTTAAAATTAGAAGCGGGTGTCATCCTGATATTATCAGATGCATTTAATTGCCAAAATAGCCACCTGGGTGCAGCCCAGCTCTATTGCCACTCAAAGGTGCACACCTCGTGCCTCTTTTTAAAGCCGGGAGTTTTCCAGCTTGAGGCCACCAGAGTACCCCTCTGAGCAGCAATGGAGTCGGGCTGCACCCAGGTGGCAATTTCGGCGGCTAAATGCATCTGATAATACCAGGATGCTGTCTGCTTCTAATTTTAAGCTGGCTCAGGTAAAATGGTTTTAATCATGATGTGAAAATCTCCTTAGATTTCTCTGTTAGATCATTCTCCTCTCCTCCACTTTAGCTCTAGTACTCTTTAGCAGAGAATTCTACATCCCACCCAAATTGCAAACCCTAGGATTCCCTAGGATGGAACCCAGGCTGTTAGAATGGCACACTGTTGTAAATGTGCAGTATGGATACTAAAACAGCAGTAATTGAAAATGTTTTAAAAGCACTTAAAATATAACAATGAGAATAAAAATACAGCACCATCTTTTGAAGGAAACCTCCAAATCAAATGGTATAAGGAAATACCATAGTTTAGATAATATAGACCCAAACTGTATAGGCTTTTACAGGTCATAACCAGAACCTTGAATTCTGTCTGGAAATGAACTGTTAGCCAGTAAAGCTGATATAACAATGTGTTTATTTGTTAGGGTGTGGGGTGGAAGTTGCTAGGAAAGTTTTGACCTGAGGAAGTTTTGGAGACTGCAAGAACAGCTTTGGTGGCCTTATATACAGTCCCCCAAAGAAAAATTTTTTTTAAAAAAATATAGGCAGTTTCCTTTTGAGAAAAGTCAAAATTTGAGGAAATATAACTCAAAAAGCCCTGCACAGGGGAAACTGTGAACTACTCATGCAAATTTAATTAGAGAAAAGTTACAACTATTAGCAGAATTTCAAGGATGGGCAATGATAGGCAAAAGGGCATTTTCAAATTTAGATTCATATTTGGACCTGAGTCAAAACAGGCCCAGGCCATATCAGGCTGTTTTCCAAATCACACTGAGTCTTAACAAAATCCTGTGGTCCCTGCATATACCTAGTAACTAGCAATTAAAGAACAAGCTTCCCATGAGGATAGAAATATCAATGGGTGTACCAGGTTTGTTTTAGGACAACCTATCTTCCAACAGTCTATTGGATATTTGTAAATATATGCACAGAAAATCTGCTCCTCATACACAAGACATACTGAAGAGTTGTATCACAAAGGAATGTGTCCAGAAAGGGAAAATGGTTAGCTTCTTCTCTTGGACCTTTCACACTACTCAAATATAGTGCTATGATTCCACTATAACTGCCATGACACCATCCTATGGGAAGGCAGCAAAGGAGCTCTCTGGATGAAAATTCTAAATTCCCTTCCCTAAACTGCAAGTCCCAGGATTCCATAGGATGGAATCAAGATATGTAAAGTGCAATCATACATTATAATTGAATTGTTGTTAACTGCCATCTTATGGAGACCCCGTGAATGAGAGACCTCCAGATCACCCTATTACCAACAGCTCAGGTCTTGCAGACTCAGGGTCATGGCTTCCTTGATTGAGTCTATTCATCTGAATGCAGCCTAACTCTTTGCCTACTGCCTTCTACCTTACCAAATTTTATTGTCTTTTCTAGTGAGTCATATCTTCTCATGATATGTCCAAAATATTATGACAGTCTCAGTTTAATTATCTTGGCATTTAGGCAGAGTTCAGGCTTGATTTGCACTAGGAATCATTTATTTGTCTTTTTAGCAGTCCACAGTATCCGTAGAACTCTTCTCTGGCACCACATTTCAAATGAGTTTATTTTCTTCCTGTCAGCTTTCTTCACTGTCTACCTTTCACAATCATATATGGAAATAAGAAATACAATGGCATCCTGACTTTAGTATTCAGGACCATCCTGACTTTAGTATTCAGTGATATATCTTTACACCAGGTTTTTATCTAGTTCACAGCTACTTCTAGTCTTCTTGTGATTTTTTTAACTGCAGTCTCCATTATGAATAATGATTGAGCCAAGGTATGGAAAATTTTGAACTATGTCAACATCTTCACTGTCTGTTTTGAAGTTATGTAAATCATCTGGGATATGGTAATTTTTGTTTTCTTAATGTTCAGCTGTAAACCTGCCTTTGTCTTTTTTTCCTTGACTTTCTTCAGTAATCATTCCAAGTCTTTGTTGTTTTCTGCTAGAAGTGTGGTGTCACCTCCATATCTAAAAGTGTTGATGTTCCTTCTCCTTTTTTCATACGTCCTTCCTCTGAATCTAATCCTGCTTTACATATGATGCATTTAGCAAGTTAAACAGATAGGGTGATAAAATTCAGTCTTGCCTGACCCCCCCCCCTTTCCAAATGGAAACCATTCTGTTTCTCTGTATTCTGTCCTGATGGTAGTCTCTTGTCATGAGTACAGGTTATGCATCAAGACAATCAAATGTTGTAGTACATGCACCCATTTCTTTAAGATAAATCCATAGTTTTCACGATTTACAAAATCAAAGGCCTTGATATAATCTATAAAAAGCACAAGCTGACCTTCTTCTGAATTCTTTGGTAATGCAATTCTTTAGTATTACGTGTCTATAAGTTCCATTTCTTGTTTTACTATGTCTAGCTTCCCCTGATTCATGCTTCTCACATTCCATGCCCCTATAATATGTGTTGTGCATTTTCAGACTGTCATTTCACCTCTGAGCACATCAAGAACTGAAATCCTTTCAGCTTGTATCCAGTTGTTTCATTAGCCTCAGCACTACTTGCAGCTGTCCTCTGCTCTACCGCAATAGCTCATTGAATGCCTTCCAACAAGGGAGTTTCATCTCCTGGCAATATCTCTCAATTCATGTTGGATTGACTCATCATAGGGCAGTGGTGGTGAACCTATAGCATGCATGCCCTCTCTGGAACGTAGAGCTCTCTTTGTGGGTACATGCACCATCCATTACTTCAATAGGACTATAATAGGAGCACACGCCTGGTCCTCTTCTTCCCCTGCCCTCTTGTCCCCTTAACTGCCTCCCCAGAGACAATTGAAGGGACAGGAGGGCAGGGGAAGAGCACTTCCCCCACCCTTCTATCCCTTCAACTGTCTTTGAAGAGGCAGTTAAGGGGATGGGAGGGTGGGGGAAGAAGAAGAGCAGGCGCACACCTGTTCCTCCTCTTCCCCCACCCTCCTGTCCCTTCAACTGTCTCTGGAGAGACAGTTAAAGGGACAGGAGGGTGGGGGAAGAGGAAGAGCCAGTGCATGGCTGTTCCTCCTATTTCCCCACCCTCCCATCCCTTCAACTGCTAACCTGAGGTTGAGAGAGTGTGCCTTGGGTTTTCCCCAGAAGTCCCACCCCAGGAAGTCCTGCCCCCAGAAGATGGAAGTCCTACTTTAATGAAGACCTTGAACCTGGGGAATTAATAAAGTCCAAGTCTTTTATGGGATCTATCCTATGTTTATGGAGGTAGCTAGGGAATAGACTGATAGAGACAAAGCTTTCCAATGAATTGTAATTTATTTGGGGATTCAAACATACAAAGACACTCTAACATACAATCATACACATAAGAACTCAGGAGTAAAGTACTTAGCTTGGATAGGAAACATAAGACTTTCTAATGGTGATAATTACCTGAAGGAGGCTGCTCCAACGATGAATGAAGATGAATAGACTCAACTGTTATGAAAGGAAAGACAATGGAAAGAGCTGGGACTCTAGTCAGAATTCACAGTGGTGCAGTGTCACCATGAAATCTAGCCAGACCACAATTTGCCTGAGATTTGGGAGAGTATTTATACCCTTAAACCTAGACTGAGGTGAAGAGTTGCTATTATATATCAAAGGATTCCAATTACTATGCTTTGAAGTAGACAATTTCCAAGGAAAGGAGACGGAATGTTAATGTTATCTTATCTTCAGACAGACACATTTATGGCTGGCACTTATATATCCTCTAGGTGTGAATATCCTGCTTAGCAGCTTCTAGACCTGGCCCTTTTGATCTACAAATTGTTGTAAATGCAAATGTGACCTTTCAGGTGCCTGTATGATGTGCACACCTTGAGTTCATGGCAGTAGAGGCTCATCCCAGCCCAGGGCCATGGCAGGGACCCAAGAAGGGGTCTTTATATCAAATCAGTTATCGTAACACAACCCCCAAAAGTCCCAGCCCTAAAAGGTCCTGCCCCCTGGAACCAGGTGACATCTGGTGCAGGAACACCACTGAGTTTGAACACTTGGTTTCTAAAAGGTTTGCCATCACTGTCATAGGGTATTTGTGGTAAAAATGGGATATTTTCAAAATGGGTTTACTGTGTCTTCTTCTGCACAGTACTAACAAGTGATAGCTATGGTGCCATTGCTGTTGTCTCTAAGAGATACTCAGCCAGTGCCACCCCCACCCCACTACTGCTGCTACCCAGTAACTGTTTGGCACATTTATTCTGGCTTCTCAGCAAAAGTCCGTCTGAGATGGGAGAGCCTCCTTTGAGCCTCTTGCTTCACAACAGCACACAATTCCACCAGTGTGAAAAGATAATGCCATGGGTGGGTATAACTGCATACCCTCCAATATTTCACAGATACAAAGTGGGAAATGTGTGGCCAAGCAATGTCAGAGAGCTGTCAGGATGGGAAAAGTTATTAATAAGGAAGAACAAATACATTCCAACATTTCACAGATGAAAATGGCAAAGTTATTAATGAAGAACAGACAAGATAGGA
The DNA here is from genome assembly GCA_020142125.1 of Phrynosoma platyrhinos. Classification (NCBI taxonomy): domain Eukaryota; kingdom Metazoa; phylum Chordata; class Lepidosauria; order Squamata; family Phrynosomatidae; genus Phrynosoma; species Phrynosoma platyrhinos. Next base: position 136,186,621 of record CM034708.1, on the reverse strand, counting down.
GAGGCAGCAGCAGTCTGTTTTGGCCTGAGTTTAATGGGAAGGGAAAGATTATGCCCCTCCTCTGTTTCCTCTCCTGCTGTGTTAAATGGCATAGGAGATGATATATTGTCCTGAAAAAAAATCCATATCAAAACTGCCAAGAGGAGAGTAATAGTCTCCTAGCACCTCTTAATGGCAACCCATGCAGAAGTGAAACCATTGCAAGCCAATACCTGCACCTCACACAATAGATACCTGCACCACTACCTGCACATAAACAACACTAGTAAAGATACTGGTATTGAAAACTGATGAGAGGTCCAAGTAAATCAATATGTATAAACTCTGTCCAGCAACCACCAGCTCAGACACCTTACCAAGAAAGGGATGTTAGCTACCAGGCTTACCAGGCTTACAGTTGACATCTTCAGGGACCAAATTAATTTTCTTCAGAGATGGTCTAATTAATCTGTCTCCCTCTCTTTCTCTCTGTCTCTTTCTCTCTCTCCCTCCCTCCTTCTTTTTAAGAGATTTTTATCACGTAATCTCTCAAGGAGAATTTTACAGCCTCCTGGACCAAACTATTAAATATAATAAGCAAAGAAGGGCAAGGGTCAAGTATGCAGGTGGTGTTCCAGATCTGGATACATAATCAGGCATGAAATTCATTCAATCACTGAAACTCAGCCAATAAAACAAGACTAGATGGCTCCCTGAACACCTTCATTAGTGGAGCAGTGAGTTATTTTATCTACAAAGCACCTTGCAAAATAATCAACAAGGGATATTCTGTATTGTAACACTTTATTTGTTTATTTGTTTATTTATTGGAGAATGAGGATAGCAGGACTATATGTCTTAACACAGAACTGCCACTGAAAGCAATATCCCCAAACTGAGATGTCTTGTCTCCTCTTTGGCACATAAGATCCACTGTCCTATACTATGATGTCAGTGAATTATGTTCATTCCACCTCCACTAAATTAGCCAAATGATGCTGAATATGTTGGGTAAATGTTGGAAGAAACCTATGCATTCTCTTTCCCCTTATTATATAGATAGGGATTCCTATTTAGGTTTCTCTCTCTTTAAGACACACAGTCTCTATCTCAAGAGTTTAAACTGTTAATCTTACAGATAGTCTGTGTGAGGCTGACGTCTAACATGTCTCTTCTCCATCTACCTGCTATATAAAAGATAGTAATGCTTTCTCTCTTTACCCAAACCATCTTTAGTTAGATTAGGATTATTTTTTTTATTGTTTTAATTTTTATTTATTTGTTTGGTGTAATTATTTATTAATGACATTATTATTGTTTTTTAAAACTACAAACTACATGTTTGTTGTCTTTCTGAGTCTATCTTCATTCTTTAGGAAGGCAAGTTTAGATAAAAAATATTCAGGGCCAGATTTCTGCTCTTCTGCTAATGAAAGGCGGACTCTAACAGGTTTATCTTTCATCTTTGCATATTTTTATTAATCTTTAAAAGGGTTAACACCTTGGGAAACTCAAATTAAACCCCAAGTAAATATGCAATGTGAGGACATGGAGAGTCCATCTTGTTTTCTAGGGCCATAATTCTCACTTCAGGCATGAATTGGCTTGGTTCAAGCCCTGGACAAAGTCATGTGAGCTGGAAGAAGAGAAAGATGCACCCTCAGAATAAATACAGGAAGGAATGCATATTTTGCTTGTATAAGGGGCTCTGCAGATGGTGCAAAGCGCCATCTTGGAGCCAGGGGAGGGGAGGGGCAACCACACGCCGGGAGCCCCAAACCCTTCCCGAGGACATCATCAAAGCGTGCAATGTTGCACATGGTGAATGCTCTGATGACATCCTCCCGGCGCAGCGTCCAAACACACTGCGCCATAAGAGAGTCAAAAAAGACGTGCTGCGTCTTTTGGTGTGCCCCTTTTGCCTGCTCTGGAAGGAGCGGCATTTTAGCGCTCCTTCCAGGGCGGGCAGAAGGGTGGATTGGGGCTGCTGCATGTGTTAGCAGTGGCCTCAATGCTCTGCTTCTCAGGGCAGCCCATGGCCGCCCGTTTAGCAGTGGCCTCAATCCTCCACTTCTCAGAGCGGCCCACAGCCACCCGTTTGCATCCCTCTAAGTCTCCAAGTGCAAACCGTGGCATTTCCAGTAAAATAAAATCACATAGGTGAGGGCAAAGATCTTGAAAGATGCTGCCAGATGGACTTGACTATATAAGCAAATAACCTGAGCTTTATAGACATTTGTTTCTATAATGATACAGAGCAAAAGGTCCTACACATTACTGAGGAGAAAGGAAGAACTTGGCATCTTGAGGACACATCCAATAACAATCTTGTGTCATATTAAATGAGTTCCTGGTCATGCTTGAGAGAGTTCTGGACATTTGTCTGCTGGGAATGTTTCATTGCTGGGATTAGATTCAAGAAACCTTCCAAGTTTATAATTTTGTGACAGCATGACAAATTCTCTGCGTATGCATCTGCGTTTGTGTTGTGTCAAGCTGACATTTTATATATTTATAGTGCACACACAAGCATCCTCACACACAAATGTTTATCGCATTAGGTCATTCGTATTACACTGAAATTACCCCTCTCATCTGAATGCATTTAAAGCTTAAAAGCAGATGGCAACATTCCAGAAACGACCACTAAGCAACTAAGATGTGAAGAAGATCAATAGGAAACATTACATCGGCTCTTTGAATCCAAACAGCTGACAAAGGCTTGTACAAAATAACCTGGTGAAGACGCTTTCCTTGAGTTAGTTAATGAGTTTTCCAAGTAAACATCCAAGTTTCTTTTTATCATCCTATCAGGTTTCTTTTATCTAAGGCAAGCCTTTCCATTTAATATCCCATCAGTGGAAACCTAATCTTTTGAATTCTCCTCCCCCCCCCCCGTAAAAAAAAGTCATTAAAATGAAATATATCTCAGATAAATGTAGGTTGAACAAAATATGAATAATTTAAAATCCCATACAGTCAAAATCCAAAGACTTGATACATCACCATATTTTTATGTGGCCATAATTAATAAACTGACCGTTTTTCCATTTATTTCCTGTAGCTCAAAATTTATTCCCTGACCTTTATAGTTGGCCAAAATGACAACTATTGCATCACATTAATTTTCAGACAGGATCCTTTAATGCATGCCATAGCTCCAAAGCTAACAACAACAGAATGGACAAAAAAAAATCAACTCTAGAAAATGTCCAACAAAATACAGGCTGTCAGAATCCTATAGACATATACTGAATTCATGGATCCTATCTGCATGCCCACATTTAGAATCAATCTTTATATTTAAGCACAATATTTAAAATACTGAATTCTCTTCTGATGTGAAATATTATGATGATTTTTAACTATTAAGCATTTGTTCAAATCAGAGGTTGAACTCATGTAGCCTCGTGTTGTGAGTCTACAAGTCCCAGCAGCCATAGCCAGCACAGCCAGGGTGAAGACTGATGGGAGCTGCAATCCAATAATATCTGATTCTCAATGTTGGTCTAAATCCAATTGTTACTCTCAGCTACAACTTAGGGTACATCTACATGAGCCATTTACAATGGTTTCCCCCCTGCCCATGTGTTATCTTGTTCACAAGACACAGAGCCAAACCCCCGATTCAACTGTGGATTGTCTTCACAAGGGAAGGCCAGTTCTGCATTGAAGCTGGGTCACCCCTGCCTTATATGAGGGGTTTCTCTGGCTCCCCCTCCTTTCTCCTGCTGAGCTGGATGGGACACCTTGAGACCACCTTTTATCTAAAGAACTCACTGCCACTTCCTGATGACAGAATTATCCCACTTTAGCAACACATTGGGATGTTGCTGGGGAATTCTACTGGTACTTCCTTTGCCAACTGTAGGGAAGAAATGGGCCAACCAAGGCATGTGAAAAGGAATGCAAGAGAGGCAGAGTACTTTAAAGAAAGTCTTTATTCTAAGTAAGGAAATTCAATAGCAAAAGGATATCACCATAGCAAAAGGATATCATTACATGAAGGACCAACTTGCCCTGAAATAAGGAGTCCTAATGGCACAGGTTCAATCACAGGCAGGGCTCCAAGATGGCACCTCACCCCATTCCTTGCACTGAATTTGTCTGCACCAGCAACTGATTTATACTTTTAACACAGGAGATGGAACTCTGCCCTTCACCATGCAAGAGAATAGCAGGGGCAAGCATCATGGAACACTCAGCTTTGTTTTCTTAGTACTTTGCCACCACTCCTCATATTTCAGCATCTACTGTGTAATCGTAAAACTAGCCCTGAACTAAACACACAGGATATTTACCATAATGCCATGTAGTCTCACGAACATGAAAAAACAACAAAAAACTAAGGGCCCTTCCAGCTGCTATTGGAATGTAATTGTCATCACTCCTAATCAGCATAGCTAGTGTTAGGGGATGATGGGAACTACAGTCCAACAACAGCAGGAGGGTTACATATTCTTCACTGGGAGGGGGTTAACAGGTGCACATATTTGCATGTAGTGTAGATTCCCCCCACACCATAATGCAACAATATTACAACTGCAAGAACTGTGTTATCTATTGCGCAGTACCATCATCTACTTGATTATTTATACATATCTATATAACATGCACACATATATTTACAGGTCATTCATCTGCTAAGAATTTTGAGACAGTCTTATAGTCTGACAACATCCCCATGGGATAGTTTAGGATGACAAAAACTAGTTGTTGCTAGAGATAACCACAAAGTTTCTGAAATGAATGAGCTGGATGTTGGAATTTGGTGTTCTGTATGTTATGTTACAATCTTAAATAATTTTTTTAAATGGTGTACACATGGTATTTGATCTCTGTAAGAGTAGCTAAAATGTTTAAGGGAACTTAAGAAACTTTGTTGGAAGTGTGAGAAACAGACTGGATCCTTTTCCACATGTGGCAGACATCAACAGACCCAAGAAATTCTGGAAGCAAATCCTGAATTGGCTTTTTTAAAATTAAGAATTCCAAATGAGCAGATTAGGGAGTTAAATTACAAGGTAGAGCATTATGATTTTGGCAGCAAGGCTAGTTTATGCAAGCAAATGGAAGAGAATGGAAATTCTGTCAAAAGAGGACTGGATATTCTGAAAAGGCAGAAATGGATAAAATAGAAACTTTGATTAAAAATAAATCTTTAGATAATTTTGTGAAATATTGGAAATCATTTATATAATTTGTAAAGAAAAGAGAAGCGAAGACTGCATTGTGCCTCTGGAGTACTGAATATTGATATATTTTTTACATTCACTCGTTTATCTGTGGTAGCAGTATATGTTACCTTGGTATTAACAATGAAGAGAGTTTCATAATTATTTCTGTGGTCTTGGAGCACAGGAACTCATATATATATAGTTTGTTTGTACCTGTTAAGAGGGAGGGTGAGATCAATGGATGCATTTGTTTATGTCAGTTAAGAATGTGTAAAAGGACAATTTAAAAAATTGACCAAAAATATTGGTATTCTACAT
>CM034708.1:136144931-136168463 GCA_020142125.1 Phrynosoma platyrhinos | reverse complement strand
CCCCCCCCCCCCCAGCATTTATACAACTCTTAGAATACTACAGCCAACATGGCTCAGGGTTTCTGGGAGTAATAGTTCAAAAAAGGATGATGGTGGTGGTGATGAATATATAGCCCCAGAAAAGGAACGTTTCCAAACTATGAGTATTATGCACCTTGCACTATTCAGAATTTGATAAACCTCTGTCCTATTCCTTTAATGCTCCCTTTGTCACTGACAGAAAGCCCACAAATCATTTAGGACAGCCACACTCACTCATGATTTTCCACTCCTACATAAGATGAGATCCCAATGCAATCCTTGGCAGCAAATGCCAAAGAATGAACCCCCCTCCCCAACCCCAACAACAAAAGAGCAATTTATTCTGAGTGCCAATGTGGTGTGGAATTGTGCACAAATGAGTCTTTTTAGGAGATCAAAAGGTCTGGGAATTTGCCTTGTTTACCTGAGATGTGTAGCCAGGGTCTGAGCTTAAAAGTACATTGATTATACCAAAGATCAAAGTGAGAACATCAAATATATCTGACCCAACTGTAATGTGGCCTGAAATGCACTTGTAGTTGTGTTATGTCATGGCATGGCATATTTCCATTTAACAACAAGTGGATTGGGTCAGAACATCATGAACAAGGACATGATTTGCCATCTCACATGGTATTATTATTGTTATTACATATGAAGTCCTTGCCCCATAGTATTTTTCCTTTCCCTCCATATATAATTTAATTCTTATGGTGATTGCTGCACAGTTCTTTACTACGTGTTGCTATTGTTAGTTATATTTGAACCATAATAGATTGGAAAGGGGAACTGGTTTGATCTTCCTAGAGGTACAAGCATTCACAAATGAAAAACACAGAGGAAAATATGTTATTGAAAGATTAAAGGGATTCCAGGTTTGGCCAGCTTGATCAAATAACTTCAGGACTGCAGCCAAGTACAATTCACTTCTGATTCTTAAGCCTCAGAAGTTTTCATAAAAGCAAAAAGAAAATTGGTAGTATTGCAGCAAATGTTTTTGGATTACAGTTCCCATCTTCCTTGGCCAGTATAGCTGAAAGTGAGGGATGATGAAAACTGCAGTCCAACACATCTTTGGGACCAAATATTCCTACTTTATGGTGTACTGTCCTCTTCATTAGTGTCCTTAATTAGCTCAGTACAAAATAACTCTCAGAGGCTGCATCTTTACTGCAAAAATAATGCAGCTTGACCACTTTAATTGCCATGGTTTCATCCAATGGAATCCTGGGACTTGTAGTTTGTTCTAGCATCAGAGGTCTCTGATAGAGAAGGCTAAATATCTCACAAAACTACAAATCCCCAAATTCTCTAACCATGGCAGTTAAAGTGGTGTCAAACTGCATTATTTCTGCAGTGCAGATGCAGCCAGAGTTCATTCTAATGTATATAAAAACATATTCATTCAGTACCATTCCTTTTTTCCTGAATGCAAGGGTGGAGAACTTTAACTAATTAATAAAGAAAGCATCTGAAAGTAACTATTTATAATTACTTGTCGTTAATCCTCTGCCTCATGATGAATGTAACTTTAACAAGAAATATGATCACACCTTTTGCAGTGTATCAGTAACATTTAAGTTACTTTCATAGTTACTAGGATGAAAAATGGTCCAATGCAAATGCTAACTTGTACTTTGCCTCATGCTCTAGTGTGGATTTTGAAGCAATGAGATGGTGGATGGGAGAAAAATGTGGTTTTATATCAGGGGGCAGCAGTTTCTAGCATTCAGATTTTTTACAATAACTTAAAAAGTGACTATTTTAGTTATTTTTGAAGAATAGGAATCCAGAATGGCTTTATAAAATAATAACTGCAATGGTAACAAGCTAATTTTGGACCCTGGAATGATTAATTAACCAACTGTTTTTAAACATTAACTTCCTAAAGTCTGCTGATAAGATTGACTTTGGTCAAGCAAATAGTTTTGGGAGCAGAAGTGACATTCATTTGCATATAAAGCAGCCCTGCTGTACTCTCATGATTTCTTCATCCTGCTATGGCCCCTGTACCTTATCACGAGCTATTCTAAGAAGCATAATTTGATTTCCCTCAACTGAGAACAGGTACCAGGGCTGCAGGAAAAAACTGAAAAAAACTCAGAAGAGCAGTCCACTCATCTGTCACTGGATCCAACCTATAACATAGGGAGACATGTCAAGGAAGAACAAGTCAAAATCCACAGTTAAAAATTCAGAAGAGTAAGATAAATTGTAATGTTTAAAATGTACAATTTCATTTTAATTCAAAGGTATAGCCATGTTAGTCTGGAACAACAATATGCAGAGGGATCTTGTAGCACCTTTGAGACAAACTGAAAGAAAGAAGTTGGTAGCATGAATTTTCATAGACTTCAGCCTACTTCCTAACATACATCTGAGGAAGTAGGTTGAAATCCATGAAAACTCATGGTACCAGCTTCTTTCTTTCAGTTAGGACGTTATCACATGGGGAGTTGCGGGGAGAAAGTGAAAATAAACCAGACGAGAGGAAGACTTTAATTTACGGGATTTGTCCCATTCCGCCTCGTCTGATAACTAAATTCAAATTTAAAAGGGGTTAATTCGAACAAAAACCTGATCTTTTCAAATCCTCAAAAATCCCGAAAATTAAAAGATCAGGTTTGCGTTTAAATTAACCCCTTTTTAAATTCGAATTTAGTTATCAGACGAGGCGGAACGGGACAAATCCCGTAAATTAAAGACTTCCGCTCGTGCCCGTTTATTTCCACTTTCTCCCTGTGACTCCCCATGTGATAATGCCCTTAGTCACAAATGTGCTACAAGATCCCTTTGCATACCAATTTCATTTTATTTATTTATACCTGTATATTATCATTTGGGAAAGCTTAATGTACAGTTTAGAAAATTAGCCTTTATGTGTTTTATTTTGTGTGTTTTTGTTTTTTTTTAGGATTGCTCATACAGCTGCCAGCATGCAGTAGTAGCTTAAGTGCTGGACTATTATTCTGGAAACCGATTCCCAGTTTGGCCATGAAACTCACTGGGTAACCTAGAGAAAGTTACATGCTCTCAGCCTCAGGGGAAGGCAATGACAAATTTGAACAAATCTCTGAACAAATTTTGCAAAAGAAAAAAAATATTATAGGTTTGCCTTAGGGTCACCATAAGTGAGAAATGGCTTGAAGGCATACAACGTACACATACTGAGATTGCTCTACTGTTTTTACATCACAATTAAAATTACTTCAGTGGAAGCAATAGACAGTGGTTTGAGTGCTGGACCAGGACATCAGGAGGCCAGGGTTAAAATTCTGCTCAGTCATTGGAAACTCACTGGGTGGCCTTGGACAATGCACACTGTCTCTCTTAGCATGAGAGGCAAAACTTCTCTGAAAAAATCTGGCCAATAAAAATCTATGATAACTTCATCATAAACCTTAAATAAACCATAAGGTCACCATAAATCATAAGTTTCAAATGACTTCAAAGCACACAACAAAATGGCAGCAGATAACAGAAATAGATTGATTTTGCTCAGAATGCCCTTCATTTGATTTTGCTCAGAGACATGTTATAAGTACCAAAACTGGGGGCCAAAATTGTACAGGTTCTACAGGACAAAAGGAAGCATGGTGGTCCTTTTTAAAAGAATAAAAGAAAATCTAAGATAGTGACAGTGCTGAATTTTTTTTAGAACTAACTATGGTTGAATCCAACATCCCAGTGATAATCAACAAAGAAACTGTCTTCCTCTCTTCTCTGGTCCTCTGTGGCACCTTAAAATAAGTTCGGGAGGCTTCCCAGATTTCCAGATCTAGTTCTGGGGTACACTGAGAAGGGGTGCGTGGAAATGGGTTTGCCCCCTCCTAATTCTGTAGGACCCCATTCTGCTAACAGAAAATCACCATTGGAGGGTTTTCCTTTAGTGCGTATCTTAACATTTAACTCAGCTTGCCAATAATATTGCCATTTCAGGTGTGGGTGGCGGGGGGGGGGGGGAGAGAGGGAAATATTTGATTTGCTCCTCTCTTGCTGTCAGAAACCGCAATGCAGATCTGCTTGAAAAATGTATGCTCATTCTTTGCTTTTTTTGCATCCAGCTCCATGTGTACTTTTCCCCTTTGGAGGGCACATATTTAATAGGAGTGAACTTGATTCATATCATTAGGCATCCCTTATGACAATGCTTTTTCCTTTTTTAACAAGGGAAGCTTGATATGAAACATTGCTCAGACAGAAGGAGGTTTCACCTTACCCACTAAGGTCTATTAAATAACCTCTCCCTTTCTCCAGCTAATAAACTAAAATTAAATGAAGTGCTCATTAAAATTAGAGCTAATATATTTGGCATTTTATTACAGAGAAGTTAGGGCTTCCTATGGGGGACAAAAGATTATATTTGAACATCACTTAATTTTAGAATTAGCATCACTTTGCTATTTTGTTTTGGTGTGAGTTCCTGCAAAAGTTGTCCAGGCAAATATTATAAGAATTAATGAAATTTGATTTCATGCTAAAGTTTTAAAACCATACCACTCTGCAATGCCAAAAGAGGTAATTTCTAGGAATTCCTATCTCCTTAAGATTTTTTAAATAGATTCAGCTCTTGTTTATAGCAGGCTAGTTTTTAGAGGCTGTGTAGCACAGGACTCACAACTTTTAAGAATGCAACAAATTACCTGTAATTTTTCTAATTGTTATGTACTTCTTACTTTTTGAAAAATGGAAATAAAGGTGATGACTATAACAATAAAAGAAATCTGCATACTTACATCAGATTCTTCTTGATTTACAAATTGCTTGTCAAGAACAGGACATACCCAAGATGTTTTTCTGTCTGAAACAAGTAGTGAATGACACTGCCCCCATAAGTCAAGGTACATAGCATTGAAAGCCAATCATTCTTCATTCTACTTAATGGTAGGGCTGGCCCTGGTCAAAAAGACACAGACTGGCCTACCTTCTCTCGGTGTGTTTCAGATGTGCTAGTCCCTGTGACAGCCAGGGCACCTTTGCTGTCCATTGGTTGCAATTGCAAGGGGGTTGCTGTTGTCACCTGGTAGCCCCTTCTGGGTCTGGAACGAGTGCTGGCCATGCCAGAAAATGAAGATGCTAGTGGCATGACCAATAGCAGCCATGAAAGTGTCACCAAAGAGAAAGGCATCTGTGACCACCACTGTTGCCATTGCCTCTCTTTCCTACCCAACCAGCAGCCCTTCCATACCCAGAAGGAACTGCTGGGTGGCAGTGGCACACCACTCCCACCAGCACCTGGAGCAGACCATCTTGCCCTCTATTCCTACCTACTATGCTGCCCTGAGCTCCCTGCCCCAGAAGGAAGCACAAAGAGCAATGAGAGGGAAGGGAGGGCAAGGCAGGTAGTGGTGTTCCCGGCATCTCAGAAAGGTTCTGCTTCCACCTGGCAGCCCCTTCTGGGTCTGGCAGGGCTACTGGCCAGGCTGAGAATAAAAGCCATGGGAGCAGTCCACAGACTCCTTTCTTTCTGGGGAAGGGAAGAAGTCGATGGACACCACTGCCACTGGCACCTCTCTTTCCTACCCAGCCAGCAGCCCTGGGAGACCCACAAACGGCTGCTCGGTGGTCAGGGTGTGTGTGGCAGGAGCTTGAATGGGGAGGGGAAGGCAGCAAGGTGGTCAGGAGGGGGAGGGCAGATGGTGAGCACCCCTCCCTTCTGGTGATGCTTCTACTTCTGCTACCCTCCCCACAACACTGCCTAAAGGCAGTGAGATCACTAGGGGGCTGTGAGGGGAGCAGACAACACTGGGTGACACCCTGGAAGAGCTCCCCCCACCTCAGTGCTGTTGCCTTGGTGTGCCATGCTACAGTGAGGGAGCATGCCCAATCCCCCCTCCTTACTGTGCACCACTCGTGCGTAGAGTGGTGCATGGCAGGGACGTGGGTAATGCCCTTTTAGCCCCACCCCCAGAAGCCTTACCCCCTACACCAGGTGACACCCAGGAGTGTTTCGGGGCATGAGGCCAGGTGGCACTGTTGTGGCAGCAGCCACATTCTCCTCTTCTACATCTGTCCCTACCCTCTTCTTCAGGGCTGGGAGGGGGGATCCCTGGGGAAGGCGGTGTGGCTCCCCTCCTGCCTCTGTCTTTGCTTCATGGACAGGAGGCAATCAAAAGTGGATCCTTCCCTCCCCTGGAAGCTCCCCTTCACTGGAGCTGTGGATGGCTGCCTGCCAGAGGGACAGCATTGTTGGGGTATGCAGACAGGCAGGATCTAGTACACACAGAGAGAGTTGAAGCACGTAGGCAGGAACACCCAGAAGATGGTCTCTGTGAAGAGTCTTGCTCCAGATGGCACAGGAAAAACCCTCCCACATGCAGGCTGCTGCTTTCAGCTTGGAGAAATGAATCGCTGGACAGCAAGATGTCACTCGACAAGGGCTTTAATCTTTGTTGCAAATATTTACAGATACACAGAGTACCAGACGTCAGTCTTGAATACTCACAGCTATACAGACCAACAAAGTGCTTCACCAGCCACCAGCCACAACTAACCAACAATGGAGATAATAACTCTCTCCCATATATAGGTGGTCTTCCTAGTAACATGTGACAGCCATGCACTAATGAAACCTTGGCTACTTTCATCCCCAGTGCCTGTTGCATCAGAGCTCCCATGATGCATACCTGGCTTGTCTCATCCACTGTGCATGTTGCATCAGACCTCCCATGATGCACAGCTCACCAAGAGCTGACTTGTGCACCTGCCACTTGAACTGTAGTAACCCTGTTACTATTGCTCCAGTACTTTTCAGTGGCCACATCCATGTAATTTTCCAGACCAGGGTACCACATGGTCTTGACAAACATGAGTTACACACTGGGGTGACACCAACCCTAGTGATACCACTGTTCCCATTTTTATGAAATTTCCTTGGGGAAGGAATGTAGTGGATTTTAACAGAGAAATGGCCATTTTTGGCTGAGTTCTTTTCCACAGCTATAGCACAGGAAAGCAAAAAGGAAGGAGAAATGGAGCATTATGAGCATGGAAGTACAGTACTAGAGTGGAACTGAATAAATCAACGTAATCTCTCACCCACTTACTAATCACAGCACAAACCTACACTGGATGGTATTTGCATTGCTAATTATAAAAATATGCAAATAGAGTGGGTGTTTCTTGAAACTGTTAGTCCCAATCTACCAGTTTGTAAAACACTCATTTCCCCAACTAGCAAATAAAAGAAGTTACAAGAAAGACCTATAAAGTGACAAATGTTCTGGAGAAAGCAAACAGGGAGGTATTTCTTCCTCTCTCTTAATTCTAGAACTCAGTGGTGGTCAAGACAGACAAAATTAAGGACTTTATATAGAGCAGTATGCTTCTCAGTACCTCTTTGGTTGGGAGAATTATCAGGGTGTGTTGTTATCTTCACATCTTGCTTGTAGACTTCCCAAGGAGTACCTAGCTTACCACTACAAAAGCAGAATGCTGGAATAAAATGACTTCTGGTCTGATCCTACAGGGCTGTTATTTTCTCAGGGTTCTCCAAGTGAGCAGTCTCTCTGAACTATTACTGTACAGTTGGACAGGGAAATACAGTGCTCTTTTGAGGAATCTATATGGCTGCAAAGCCCAATAAGAGTCCAAGTTGTTTTTGATATGCACCCAATCCAGTATCAGTAGTCTAGCATAGTTCAGTTTAAGGGTTAGAAGCAATGATGCCACTCTGAACATAACCGCATCTTATGATTTCAGAATCTGGGGTGGGTTTGTTCAGTACTTGGAAGCTATGTAAGGCTCTAGGAATCTCCAGATAAAGACAGAAGCTTGCCTGAAACTCTGGAGAGCAACTACTAACCAAAACTAACAATCTTGGGTTAGAGATACCTGTGGTATAGCTGAATATAAGGCTACTGCCTATGTTCCTATGTTGCAGGAAGGGGGCTTTGAATCCAGCCCTTTTTATGTTGGTATGTGTCTTCTAGTCACCTGTTGACTGATGACCACCTCATGAATTTCATCAGGTTTTCTTAAGCAAGGAATACTGAGGTGGTTTTGCAAGTTCCTTCCTCTGAAATATAGCCCACAGCACTTGGTATTCATTACTTGCCTAGAATTAACTTTTTATCATAATAAGTGTTGGAGGGGGATAAGAAAAGCAGGAAACAAAGAACCACCATATACAACCAGCACTTTGCTATTACTGAAAAGCAAGTCACTCATCCCATGAAACAAGGTTTCTTTGGTGCATTGGGAAGCTGCCATGAAGAGACAGGATGCACAACATTCTTGTCAGTGACAAAGTTTAACTGCTTTTAAAATGGTTGTAAATCAGTGTTTTCAGGTCAACTGTTTTCAAGTGTTTATGTTTGTATTGTGCTTTGATTTAACTGTACTGTTTTAAATTATACTGTAAGCCACCTTGGACCATATGCTGGGAGAAAGACAGAATATAAAATAAATAAGGATATAAATAAAATAAATAAGTGCTTAACAATTAGTTAACAGCCTGTTTCAAGTTTATATATCCAGAATTTTAAAAACTAGCTTACTGCAGAAATAATCCGGTCTGAGACCACTTTAACTTCCCTGGCTCAATGCTAGGGAGTTGTGGGAACCGTGTTAGCCTTCTCTGAGAACTCTGGTGCCACAATAAACTACAACTCCCAGGATTCCCTAGCACTGGGCCAGGGCAGTTAAAGTGGTCTCAAACTGGATAATTTCTTTATTGTGTTTTGGATCACAGAAACAGACTCTTAGATGGTAGTTCATCGTTACTGTAATAAAAACACCCTTAGTTTCAACAAACAAACAAACAAATGGTAATATCTTACAGATTGTATATTGCATTTTACTCTGTTCACCGCCCGGATTGGTTCGCCATAGGGCGGTATATAAATAAAAATTATTATTATTATTGTTTCCTCAATAATAAAACCCAATACCATTAGCTTCTGCTTGGTTGTGGTCCTAGGGACTTAAATTGACTTTACTTTTGTAATTCAGCCTTTAAAAAAAGTTATGCTTATAACAACTGAAGATTGCCCTCTTGTGGCTGAAAGTGGACCTACTTCTAGTGCTGCACTGTGGTCTATTCAAACTAAAAGGAGTACTTTCCAAGTTTTTCACATTTGTTAATAAAGTGGCTTTGCGAAATGGGAACATTTACCTGATGATGGTTGAACTCTGTGTGTTCACCTTCAAGTTGCCTGTTGACTTAGGACAATGCCATGAATTTCATAGGTTTCCTTAGGGAAGGAATACTCAGAGATGGTTTTGCCAGTTCCTTCTCCTGAAATACAGCCTACACCACCTATTATTAGTTAGTGGTTTCCAAGTGATAACTAGGGCTGACTATTAACACAGTGTAGCACTGTTGAAAGGAAAAACAGGAGTAACTTCCTTTCACAAAACTCTTATGAAGTAATAGAAATGACTTAGCAATGTACTAAGAAGGATAAAGAATTTGTTGGATACGACAATCTTGACAAAGGTAGTCTTTTTGCCACTCCTGAGACTTATAAGAAACACAAGAACAAATGTGGCTTACTTTGAGAATGCTTTCATTTGTGAGGTTACAGGGTGTTTTGGAGGAATGAATTGCACACAGAACAAGAGGCATGTTTTAAAATGAAATGGCTATCATATTTGCAATTAAACATGTACACATGATTTCATAAATGCAGAAATGCTTACATTATGCAAAAATAAATGCAGGTGAATTGGAAGAAATGCAATGAATTAGAAACACAGATTTCCTATTGCGCCCGTGTACATCTATTCAGTGAAATTCTGTAGCCTAAACAACTCAAGAATCTTCACCATGGTTTCTACATTACATAGCTGGGCATGGAAAATAAACTGTTTGGTAGACATACAGCATGTCTAACATTCAATTGTTCCAGAACATGAACGTTTTGATAGACCAGGAATCAATTAATAATTACCATATATATTTGACATACAAGATGACCTCATGTATAAGTTGAGGACAGGCTTGAGGCCAAAATTATGGATTTTGATATGATGCATGGATAAGTTGAGGGTAAATCTTAGGGGCATGTAACAAAAGGATATAGAGAAAAAAAGCAAATAAAAATGATGCCAAAGAATTTATACAGTTTTGACTGTTTGTGCTTACTGTTTGTGCCCTAAAAGCTGGATGGATGCGAGAGGAGGTCAGTGCTTCTTTTAGGTGCTCTTGGGATGGACTAAGGTGCGGAAAGGGCGCCGGAAGAGGCAGCGCGTGCCTCTTCCGCGTCTCTTCTGTCGCATGTCTGGATACTGCGATGGAAGGATGTCATCAGAGCACCCGCCGGTGTGCAAAGGCAGGCGTTCCAATGACGTCCTCAGGAAGAAGTTGGGGCGCCCAGCGTCTGGCTGCCCCTCCCCTTCTTTGGCTTGAAGACAGCGCTTTGCGCCGTCTGCAAAGCCCCTATGTTCTCATCTTTTGCCACTCTGCTGAGAGAAGGAGATAGTTCCTTTTTGATCAAGAGTTAAAGTACTGTACTAAGATTGATCAGTCAACCCAGGTTTTTTGGGTCAATCTTTTTACTAAAATTTCTAGACTTACATGAGTATATATAGCACCCTCATCTGTAGGGACAACACCTTAATCTCTTCTTTTCCTATCATGGATACAACAGAGCACATGTTGAATCTGTCATGTAGATTTTGAATTATATATATATATACCATTTACAAGATTTTTTTGTTGCTAGAAAACAGAGTTGAGAGATTCTACATGGTGCAGAGTTTGCATGGTACCCACCAGTGTGGGGGGAAATAACCAGGGTGTGTTACTCATCCAGCATGCAAATAATCTAAAGCAACAACACCTGGCAGTCCCTTCTGATTTCTACTACTTGTTTTAAACCATAATTTCTAGGGAGCATGTAGATTTTGGATAGCTTGGTATGATTTTGGCACACTTCACATTCCATCTACCAGGAGACTGCTTTCAAGGAACTGTATTTAAAAATACATTTTATACAATAGCAACAGCAAATATATTTCTATACTGCTTATCAGTGCATTCTGTAAATGATTTACAATGTGTAAGCCAATTGCCCCCAACAAGCTGGGTACTCATTTTAGCGACCTTGGAAGGATGCAAAGCTGTTGACCCTGAGCCCCTGGCTGGTATTGAATTCACAACCTTGTGGTTTATAAGTGGCTGCAGTGCAGGCATTTAACCACTGCGCCACCAGGGCTCTTACAATGATACAACAAACACTCCCCATACTGCTTTGCGCTTCTGTTCAGTAAGGACGTCTATTTGTTCTTAAATGTTCTGCACCAACCGCATATATATGTGAGGCCAACTTCAAGAGAATTTTCATTGTTGATATTTCTGTTATAGCAAACTCAAAACTTTGAGTCACTAAATATGCTCTCTTAAATATATAAAACTGTAAAGCGAGGGGCAAAAAGATCTTCCAGCCTCCTTTGTAAGGAAAGAAGCTATGCTCATCTCTGTTCAACAAATTGTTAATTTCTGCAGAGAACACTGTGAAAAAAGTTCATTTCAGATTTGAGATATGGTATTAGGCAAAGAGCTGGGAAGAGGAGTAAGAGAATGGGATGTTGCGAGGGGTGACTGGAGGAATGCCTGAGGATCTGAATAAGGTTGGTGATGTGGTTAAACAGATAGATTAGTGGTGTGAGTGAATGAGGAGTAGGGCTTAATCAGGGGCGGAGCAGACCACCCCAGAGCAGCTTGATGCCACCCCTGAGACAGCCGGTTTGGGGCCGCGGCAACCGTATGCCGTAGCAACAATCCAGCTTTTTGCCAGCATCGGCTCCTCTGCACTGGCAAAAAGCCAGCTTTTCTGCAGCTGCCACAGCTTTACAGCACTCCTACAGTATGTGGCATCTAAATGTCATGCTGCCAGAGCGCCACAAAGTTGGCCCCATGTCTTGCATACATCATGAACCCAAGCCACTGGGAAGCCGGCACTTCAAGCTGGTCTATTTCGGCTCTCAGTCAGGTTTAGGAATTATTGAGTGTTGACTCAGAATCTGCTGTCACACTGCAGAAATAAAGTAGTTTGATACCATTTTGATTTCTATGGTTCAATGCTATGGAATTCTGGAATTTGCAGTTTGGTGGCGCAATTGAGCTGACAGGGAAGACTAAATATCTCATAAAACTACAAATTCCATAGCATGTAGTCATGGCAATTAAAGTAGTGTCAAACTGCTTTATTTCTGCAGTGTAGCAGCAGCCTGAGTCAGGTAGGAGAAAAGCATGTGAGAGTGAAAAATCTGTTTTAAATATCTTAAATTATTAATCTGTTCTGTTATGTTCAACTTTTGTCAAGAAAGTAATTTTTGTATCGTATGATTTTGACTTCTGGAAATGTTAGTTATATAAAGAATGGGCCCAGACACTGTTATTTGTGGTGACAACAAAGAAGAAAGTTGGTGTCCAGTGAGAACAGAAGTTGCCTATCTTGGAAAGGAACCCTGAGGGCATCTAGTAGGTTTCCACAATTGGTAGTTACAAAAGTGGGACAAGAGGAAATCCTTACACGGGTGGCAGAGGTGAGTGTAAGAGAAAACCCTCACTTTCTCTTGGTGGTAACAGTGAGATCTGGGGAACTCTTCACATATGGAGGTAGCAGAGATTTAGGCAGAACCTCTCATCTGGTGGGGAAAGTGGTGAATAAGGGGCAGAAGCCTCACAAACTCTCACGAAACAGGAAAAAGTCTCAAACTGCCATACCCATCTATTCAGTGAAAGTCAAAGAATCAGCAACAATGTAGCCAAAATAAAAAGCAGTCAAAATAAATCTTTATTGAATGCCACATTTGACATTTACATAGGTATTTTCCAACCATCGCCCCCCCATCCACAAAGCTTCCCTTTAGCAGTATCGAAAAGACAAGTTGTAGTCATAGAAAAACCATCCAATCTAAGAAAATTTAATCTGCCAATTCATTTTTTTCATTGTTCCACAAGGAATCATTTAATAATATGTAGTTCAGTTTAATTAAATACACACTGAAAATGGTTTGCAATTTTTCTCTCTCCAATCACTTCTACTAGGACAGTTTAAGGGCAGTATAAAAAGTAGCAACTGCTTACATTTTTAAAGTAAATGCAATTGAAAGGGTAATTCATCATCTACTTCCAAGAAAATCATACTGGGAACTTGCCTTTATTTGATACCATAACCATATTATCTCAGGTAGTGGTTGTTCAGTCCAATAACTTAAGAGTTTGAGATGAGTCTCTCTTGTTTTGGAATGTAGATCATAAGTCCTCATGGGCATTAGGTAAAGAAGCATTGGCTGACATCTCCTCTTCTGTCAAAAGTAAAAAATCTTAATTATAATGCAACATCTACACAGTTACATGACTGGTTGGGATCCAGAGAGGCACACACTTGCATAGAAATAGGGACCTCACTAGGGATGTGTGGGCTCCACCAGGTTACACCCTAAGAAAGTGGGGAGGGGGGACACCACTGCTCCCCAAACATCTGCCTTTGGGCAGAAATGGGTTATGGTTTTCACCTGTGTGCCTCTGAAACAGTGAAAAGATGGGGTGAGTGGGGTAAGGCTCAGTGGGAAGAGAAAAGAGAAGCCCCAGTTTTGTTTTGTTTTTAAATAAATTTTAATTAAAATATTTTTTTTTAAAAATAAATTTTTATTATCTTAAAATTTTCTTTTAAAACATAATTTCTTATCAAATTTTCATTTTAACCACATGAAACAATATACATGTAAATATACACATAACTCAACTCAAGGGTTTAGACTACATGCAGCCATGCTATCTGGGGATAATGAGAGTTGTAGCACAGGCAACCTGGAGTGGCTGTATTGGAGACTTTATATAACTTGAATCAAATACACTCAACCCTTGACTTTCATGGGGGTTAGGATAACAAGACACCCCCCACCTCCAAAAGTGAAAAATCTACAAATAAGGCATGGGAGGAGCAAGAGCAGTGTGTGCGCACACACGCTCCCTGCCTCCCTCCCAATGCCTTGGACAGCTCAGGCAAGCTCTCTGAGGGATCGGAAGGGAGGCAGGGGACTTGCACATGCGCTGCTCTCGTCCCTCCTCCAATGCCTCAGAGTTTGCCTGAGCTGTCTGAGGCATTGGAGAAGAGGTGAAAGAAGCGCATGCACACCTTTCCTGGCTGTTCCCTCCCTCCTCGGCTTCTCCCCTCGCTCCCAGGGGAAAAGCCCAGGAGGGAGGAGGAGTGCGTGCGCACATGGCAAGAGACTTGCGAATAATCAATTCCACGAGTGCCAAAGCTGCAAAAGTCAAGGGTCGAGTGTATATGAACATCATGATCTAGCCTTGCTAGGAACACAGAGAAGGCCTGTAAATGAATTCCATATTTTTTTTTTTTTTTGGAGGGGGGGCGGACACTATAGAGAACCACCACAAATAATTTTCACAGATGTTTTCCAAGATAAAAAGGAGGTGAAGAGGGAAATTAATTTACAACATTTGCACCCCATCTTTTCATGGAGCTTGGAGAAAAATGAAAGACTGCCCCAAATAAAGGCATATAGCGTAAGCTCTGCAATTAGGCTAGAAATAGTTTAAATGGAGAGGGTGACTGGCCCTAGGTTATTCCACCAAGTTTCATGTCTAACGAAGTACCTAAAGCTTAATCTTTGTGATCTTAATCCATCACATCAAACTGTTCCAACGATAAGGAAGTATGTTAAGGGTAAAAATTAGTATGTAGATAGAAACAAAGAAATGACTTTTTTTAAAGTACAAGACCAGTGAACTTTTGTATGCATTTGTAATCTATTTACTAACACTAGATTTACCACACTTCTCCTCCAACCATCATTAACATGGATACAAAAAAGACTTACCAGCTTTTACAGTTGGAACACAGACACCATCACTGTCTTGAAAGCCCACTGAGCAGGCACACTTGTAAGCACCTGGTGTATTGATACAGTCTTCATTTTCTCTTATACACATTTTTTCAGATAATGTACACTCATCCACATCTGCAAAAAGAAGTTTAATTCAATGCAACTACAGTGAACAAAAACAGATTCTATTAATACACTCAAAACTAAATACTGAGATACCCATGTAAAGGTACTGATAATTAGCCCTGGGGCAGGGAGAGCGGAAAAGAAAAAGAAAAAAAATCATAAGATACAATTAAGAACTTAATAATTACTTTATAAATACAATACATAACCTGTGCAGTTTTCATCCTTCATTTCATAGCCCGATATGCAACTTTTACATTTGCTGGGCCCTTCTCCTGTACATCCCAAACAGCTTGGGTCACATGCTGAGAAATAAAAAAGTAAGTCTATCATTTTCAAAATAGCATAAATACAAGCTTGCTTAAAGAAAATGCTAATCTCACAGATGCTTCTGTGCAAATAAATCTTGAGACAAAGTAGTAAGAGAGGCTAATAATAGCAGAGACAGCATTGCCACAGTTAATTGGCAATTGCCACAGTTAATTGCATCTCTTTGTTATACTCCACTTCTTACAATAACGAGAAGAGGAAAAACAATGAAATAGGGCATATCTTTTATCTTATCTGGTCACTCATAAACTTAAATAGGGAGCAATTTTTAAAGAAAATCAGCCCTCTTCACACAGCAAATCTGACATTTGTTTTACCCAACGGAAAATTAAACATTATTCCAAGTTAAGTTTAAATTACATATATATTGAAAAGAAACCTTTGCATGAATATGAGCCATCTGTGTTCAAACAATATTGGTCAGTCCTGCATGGAGAGTCCTCTACAGCACATTCGTCCACATCTGAAAAAGTGATTACAAATTAAAATTTAGTATTGTTATAGCAGTGTAACAGTTCTAAGAAAAAAACTAGTAAGGGGGAGAACCGTTAGCTTCTCGTTCTCATTTCTGTCTCAAATAATTTCTGCAAAGTTCTTCTGCTTTAAAGAGAAGGGGACAACAGCCATAGTAAAGCACCTGAAAAATCTGGGTGTGCATGAAATCCCTTGAGGTAAAAGTAGTAAAAAGAATGTACTACTCCTGTTATCCCAGAAAGATATTGCAGTACTTTTACACACAATGTCTTGTCTTGCTTCTTCCTTTTCTCTTGCCAGATTGGCTCATACACATCAGCTAATGTGTTTTTGTCTTGGTTTTTTGTATTGATTCCTTAACTTCAGCTCTCTTTGAACAAATCATAGTCTGTTACAGCCAAACTGGCTAACCATAATTTGCTTTCATGGATCTGAAATGGGTTTCAGATGCCAGTTTGGAACCAATCTATGCTTTCCACAGACTAAAAGATGTGTGCGTGGGGGCGGGAAGGGGGGCATCATAATATATGAGAGGGGAGGGAATGCAGGAATGTCACACCCTTACAGTTTCTACAAAATAATATTTCCTCAAAACATGTGTTTGAAACTAAGAGATAAACCTAACTTTATTAGCATACAGAGCAGGCTAGGGAAGAAAAATTAACACTATTTTCACACTACAGCATTTTCACTTTACTGTTGTCAGTGGCCTCTTGGGAGACAAAGCAGCTGTAAATCCAGTAAAGAGACTCTGGCCCCAGGATTTCTCTTACTATTTAAATCAGGCTTCTTGGAAACATGGCAGCTAGAACAGGACTGCTAGACAGGATTGGGTGTGTTTTTGTTCGTAAATTTTCATCTTATTCTGGGGATAGATTACTAATATTAATGAAATCAATTACAAATTCCATTATAAACATAGCATTTATACTATACTGTTTGTTTTTATTCTACATTTACTGATATATTTATAAATTCTTTTAGTTATAGTGCATTCTCTCTAAAATTAATGTTCAGTTGTGAGCCATTCTGAGCACAGCTCATTTTGGCAAAATGCTATGTTGCAGACATATACAAAGTCTTCATGGATCATTGAATGAAACTAAAGTGCAAATGATGTGGTAACCAGAGCAGCAATAGTATCATCTACTATCAAAGAAATTAGGTTATTGCTTGTAAAAGCATATTAATATCCACTCAAGTTTTAGATTGGTGAACTGCACTTTATACATGTTTTGATCAAAGCACTGTTTTGCAATCTAGCCAGCAGCATCTATTCATATAAATGCATTTGCAGGCACATCTCAGTTAACAAAGCTAGTGACAGTGAAACTCCTTATTTTGAATACTTTCCCCACCTGCCAACCCCACCCTTTTCCTTCTTGCCCTCTGTCTAGCTGTAGTTTTTTAGCAGCATTGGGAAGATGGTCAAAGAGGGCTGGAGAAACAGATTTTCAGTATCAGGTTGCAGCAGCATGCCTGCAGTAAAGAAGAAAATAAAAGAAGCTTCAGTTGGGAAAGGGCAGGATTTCACTCTAGCCAATCCTACTGAAGCTGTGTGTGTCTGGCTACAACAGGCAAAGTCAACAGCAGCTGCCTCCAGAATCCCTCACTGAGCATATGTGAACAGCAAAACAGAGTGAAAAACGGGCAACAGATAAGCTTGCCTCATCAGCTACCCTGAGCACATTACAAAACAAACAAACCATAGAGCTATAAATCTGGCCAACAAGATGGAATCACCAGAAAAAAGGAGGCTGGTGAAAGAAAATGACATTCTTGGTGCATTTGGGGGAAAAAACCATCAAATGATCTCTAAAAGATTCCTATGTTTTTCTTTATTTAGGTAAGACTTACTTGATCTAATCATTTAATTTTACATGTGCATACTGTTAATTTTGAAGAAACTAATTTTTTTGTGAGGCAAAAACCTATCCCTGTTCTTTCCATGTCATTTCTTCTTCTGGAACTCAATTTTCTGTTAAAGAAGCAATGGCCAGGAAACATATATGCTTTGTCAACTGAGGTATTCCTATATATGCATTTCAGACTGCAGCTTGAGAAATTATATACAACATGAATATACAGTGGGCCTTTGGTATTTTATTTTGTTCCAGGAACCACCACCACCCAGCATGGATACCAAAATCCATGGCTGCTTGACTCCTATTATGTATATGGCACACTAAAATGGTGTCCCTTATATAAAATGGCAATACCAAAGTTTGCTTTTTGGATTTTTATTTTTATTTTAAATTTCAAGCCATGGATAGTTGACTCCATGGATGTAGAATTATGTGGATATAGAGGTATAGAACTGCATAGAACTGTGTAAAATTAATACATTATAGTCTTTTAAAGACTTATTTCCAAACTGAGCAGTTAGTGTTACCAGTTTTGTATCAGGCAGTCTTACTCACCTACACAGGCTTCTTCATTTCTAATCCAACCTTCTTTACAATCTTTACAGTCTGTATTAGTTGCACCAGTGCATGTTTTACATGAGTCATGGCAAGCTATTAAGATGAAGCAAAAAATGGTAAACACTTACATATACAATATTTTTAAAAACTGTTTACTGCTACAACAGAACAAGCAGAGTTCAGCTTCCTAACAAGAATAGTCTGGAAATTAGTCTTGCAGATATGTTTCGACATTTTTTGTGACATTATTTACTTGTATTTTTAAAAATACATGTTTAGTTTGTGTTTTATTTTCTTCCTGAGAGCTTTTTGCTGAATGCATTCTCTAAAATAAATGCATGTCACAGCTAGCATATGCTTGATGAGTAACTGGCTATTCTAATTTTTATTGTCAATCCGCATTCATCATTGCATCTTAGGTGTACTGCCTTGGTTTGACCAAATAAAGACTGATATAAAACTGTAAGCAAAAGCTGTTACAGAACTGCATTATAGCACACATATTCAACATAGCTATTGTCAAAATCCAGTTGAACAATCAGTATTGCTGTTGTTCAAATCTACATCAATAGTAGCAAGATTTGCTATACATTTCAGATTAAAGGAAGATTAGCTAGTTTTCACTTAGTTAAGAGATCTGCATTTCAGAATTAGACAGGATTTCAAAAAACTGAATGTGTTACATAAACCAATCTTACTAAAAAAAAAATCACTAGAGCAAATAATCGCAGGTCAATAGGCTTGTTAAATATTGGTACACAATGGCATGGAATTTAATTAACATTTAAAACAGATTAAAAAGTTTACGCAAAGCATTTCATTATCAAAATAGTGAAACAAGCAGTGAATGTGTAACCTGAATAAACTACTGGCTTATCAGGTAAATAAAAACTCTTACTGTATTTCACTTCATCATCAGTCAGTCTTCCTACAGTTAAGCAAACAACTGGAGACACTTAAAAATGCAAGTGCTTAACTGCTTGTCTCACCAAATCTGACACATATTAGAGGACAAGATTCATAGAGTAGAATCACAGAATTGAAAGAGACAGGGCCATCCAGTCCAACCCCCTGCTATGCAGGAACTCACAATCAAAGCACCCTTGACAGATGGCCAACCTCTATTAAAGACTTCCTAAAGAGAATCCACCACTCTCCGAGGGAGAGTATTCCACTGCTGAACAGCTCCTACTGTCAAGAAGTTCCTCGTAATGTTTAGATGGAATCTCTTTTCCTGTAGCTTGCATCCATTGTGCTGTGTTCTATTCAATGTCAGACTTATTTTAGCATACAAAAAATAGGAAAGCAGTGACTGTAACTTTCCAATGTACCTCAAAAGCTACTCGACAGGACTGGAAAACCCTTCAGTTTTTGGGCAACCCTGACAGCAGCAGGGAGGAAAGAAAGCTTAAGTATGGTTAAGCTGGTATTACAATGCCAGTTAAACACTGGAGCTAAGTCACAGAGTTTACCTGTAACAATTACTTAGGGAAAGTACAGTGTGCAATCTGACAGGTATGTGAGCCACTAGGGTATGTCAAAGTTTTGACTTTTTCCCTTTCAAGTGACAGATGCCATAGCACAACTCACTTCAAAAAATAAAAATGAAAAAGCACCATGCTGTATCAGAAAACTGTCTTTGAAAAATTTGGTTCAGACTGTCTTTGGATGCATGGAACTAATTCTGTAGAATGAGGCCATTATCAAGACATTTAAAGCATATAGTTATACCTGTACAAACAGAATGTGTGTCATTTCTGTAAGAGTTGTAGTAGCCATCAGAGCACTCCAAACAAAATTCTCCTTTGTATTCTTTTTTACAGCTGCATGAACCATCACCACTTCTTGTGCCATCTCCATCACAGTGCCCATTTCCATGGCAAGGTCTTTCGGATCCCCCATGACAAGCTTAAGCAACATAAGGCATGAGTTTAACATTATGCACAAATAAAGCCAAAAGCACAACTTGGAAGTAAAGTGATACAACCAAGGGCCTTTACAGACTGACAAAAATAGTGCAGCTTGAGGCCACTTTAACTGTTCTGGCTCAGTGCTAGGGAATCATGGGAATTGTATTTTTTTCTGGGACATTTAGCCTTCTCTATCAGAGAGCTCTGGTGGCACAATGAACTATAGTTCCCATGATTCCTTAACACTGAGCCAGGATAGTTAAAGTGATGTCAAGCTGTACTATTTCTGGCAGTCTGTAAAGGCCCTGCATTATCACTAACATGTAATGATGTTACTGCTAACATGTCATTTTTGGGATAATTATCAGTTGCTCCTATTAAAAGGTTATGCAACAACGGGACGTTAGGTGAAGATTTACTGCTGGAGGGAATAATCTTGGAAGATTTTTGACCAATTTTGTATTGTTTAACAGGTAGAAAGTACTCCTAATATTTAGCTCTTTCCGCTTGTAGCTATTCGGCTCAATGCTATATTCAAAGTTCACTGTAAACCAAGATTGGGAATTGTGTGGTTCTCCAGAGGATGCTAAACTGTAACTTCCTACATTACCCACAATTGGCTATGCTGCTAGGAATAATGAATTACATCTGGAGGGCTGCTTGATTCCTTTCATTATTGTAAACCATCAGGCTACCAATCCAAGAAAGCCTCTTTGAATCAATAACTTACTCCACCTGTTCTTTGTGCACAATTTTTACATCTCTAAAATAGCTGTACTGTCAGTCTCCTTGGACACTGCTGCTGCTCGTGTATTCCTTATTTCTTTTCACTGGAACCTATGGCCATCTTTCATATCTTCCATTTACATCATTGCTTCTGGGACTAAATTAATTAATCATATCTATCTATCCATCCATCCATCCATCCATCCCCGTTGTTTACTTGAATGCTGACCAATGATTATAACAATAATGACTGAATAAATGTGGTAACTTTACTTGAAAAAATTAATTTGAGACAAGTTATTCAATTAATCCCATATCAGTTTCCCTTTATACCCATCACATCTCTAAGTACAAAGCTTTTATTTATATTTTTGAGCAGAATTCAGCCTTGATTGTATTAAGATATGAATTAAAGGTTCTGCCTACTATTAGTGTGAATATATTCCAGTACTTCTTTAAAAAATGTTGTTTAACTACCAATACAGTCTGGTCCATGTGTTCCAGCAGGGCAGCAAACTTCAATGGTTTCTATACAAAACCACTTAAACAAATCAGGGTACTTCTTCTTCCTGTTAAAAGAAGAAAGGAATGCATTTCTTAAGCAAAACACAAGATTGTTTTATGTGAATGACTGTGTATATTAAACATTACTTTTATGTTTTAAAAGACAAAAGCAAGGTTATAGGTTATTTATTCATTCAAAATGTCAATGAAAATTCCCTCGTTAAACTGTACAGTAATGTTAAAGAGCCTGTTGCTTTAGGTCATCACTGACTTATGAATCTTCTAACACTCTTTCCCTTATAGTGTCTCATCTCAACATCCTTGGCCCACTGTTCTCAGTGGAGAGAGACCAGTGACTGATATCAGAATAACAGGAGAAGCAGCTATCCCTTGATCTATCAGTTGTAAAACAGTCCTATTTGCCAAGTAAAAAATATACATTTTGAAGCATCTTGTCAAACTCTGTTTATTGCAGTAATACAAACAGCAGGGTATGTCACAGTAGCTAAAGCTGCACTCATGACTTAGCTCTGTTGGACTGGCTTCATAATCTCTCACATAGTTTTGTGCCAGACATTATATGATCTGATAACTCAGCATGTACAGAGCTCTCAAATGTGCATCTGTGAATGTCCCTCTTTCCCCACCTCCATGCCTGCTTCATGTCCATATTAATGGATTGTCAGTTCTTGAAATCTTTGTACATACTCAAATAAAAACAGCATCCCAAGTAAATATTTTGAACCTGTTTGACTATGGTTCAAAACACACTGCAGAAATAATCAATTTTAATACTGCTTTAACTGCCCTGGCTCAATGCTTGGGAATTCTGGGATCTGTAGTTTGTGAAACATTTAGCTTTTATTGTCAAAGAACTCTAGTGCCACAATAAACTACAATTCCCAGAATTCCAGACTAGATTATTTCTGCAGTGTGTTTTGGACCTGAAGCATGTTAAACTCCTGCCAGAATTTTAATATATTAATTAGCCTGAAATTAACACAGCATGTTTTTAATTCTTGTATATTTGATGTATAGTCAATTTGACACTCTGGGCAATTTTCCAGATTCACGTATTTTCAAGAAATACCACATCTGAGGACAAAAAGATTCCTCTGTGGTTGAAGAAGAGATGGAAAGGACCTTGGCCTTCTTCGACATGCATTTCTTCTCTCTCTCTCTCTTTTAAGTGGCCTACAGTCAGCTAATCTCCAGGAGCATAACAGAAAAAGTATTTCAATAGATTTATCTATATGTGGGAATGTGTGCAATTATTGCAATTAACAGAAATGTAACACACTGGAAGAAAATTAGGTGTTTAATGTTAAACAGAAAGCTTAATGCATTCATTTATTCATCCACTCATTTTGCAAATTGTCCAAATAATTACTGATTAATTATTCATTAATAATTACTGTTACTGTTACTAATACTAGAATAAATTTCACGTCCCCATCCCACACAATATGGGCTCACATATATGCCTCATTCTGCAAAAAGACTGTGCTGCAAATTATTACAGATGAAAACTCAAACTAGGAGTGCAAAGGCAGCAGCCATCACTGGCATTGGTAAAAGATTCAAAGCTTTACAGCAGCAGCAACATCAGTATTAGCGGTTACATAACAAAGAAAGAAACAGTACTCTGCTTAGCGCAGTAAAATAAAGTCATCAGCAGAGGTCTTCAATGACTCTACTCTACTGGACTTTTTATGCTAACTTCCATCAGTCTAAAGTGGATATGGTTTGGATACACTTTGTGCTTTAAATCCACATACTCTTGGGCCTAGACATTCCTAGATTCATCTGATGAACTATGCACATTTCAAATATGCACAATTACAAAGCACAAATTTATTTTAACCAATGGCAATATGTGCAAGCAAGGCACACATTTTTTAAAAATGCATATATATTTAAAAATACACAAAAAAGAGATAGAGCGACTGGTTACTATAATTAGTATATATTTTTTAAAAAAATATTGATTTGACTACCACCTATAATGTATTCTGGAATATGTAATAAGAACATAAAAAGCTGCCACACATTGAATCAGACCAGTCTGGTATTGTCACCTCTAACTGGCAGCAATTTTTCAAGGTTTCAGACTGGTTTCACTCTCAGCTCTATCTGGCAATTTTTGGCATTCTCTTGAGGTCTCCAATCCAAATACTCAACAGGCCTGAAATCATGTGTGTAATTGTGTTAAGTAT
>CM034708.1:136121257-136142524 GCA_020142125.1 Phrynosoma platyrhinos | reverse complement strand
TATTATTATTATTATTAAAGTGGCTTCAAACTGGATTATTTCTGGCAGTCTGTATAGGCCCTTAGAAATAGTGAACTTGCTTAACTTCTCCAAGATTGTAACCCTAGACAGTGTACTCTAAGAATAAGTCCACTGAATTTAGCAGAACTTAAAACTAAGCAAGCATGCTTAGAAACTGGGAAGAACATTTATTAATTGTGTTGCCGCTTGAATAAAAAGCTGCAAGCACCAAACCTCTTGGACTTCCAACTTCTGTCCTCTGCTCCAGTTTTGTTGGTCTTGCCTTTCTTCATAAGACCTTGCAACTTGTGAAATCCTCAGAACTTTTGCATTACATAATAAATGAGGGTTCTAGAGAATAGGCATTCTCCAGAACTGTGCCTTATACTCCAGAATGCAAACAGAGACTACTAGTGTACACAGACGGCTGGTTTTCATTTGTTGGTCTCTATCACACAAACAGGTAGATGAAGCAGGAAGATTTTTTTTTTTGTATGTATGTGTGTGTTTGTATATTTAGAACAAAGATACTGCCTCATCATTCTTCTTACAAGCTAGGAACTACAGTACAAACAAGAGAACAAAACTGTTTGCAACCCTGACATGTAAAGGGAGAAGACAGACAGAATATCCACCCTGCACTTTATAACAACCATTCTTAGGGTTTTTTTCTTAAAAGAGTTTCTCACAGTGAGAGAGAGAAACAAAGCACAAGAAATTGGACAGCATGGACCAGCATGCCACTTGTTCATACTCAGCCAGGATACTTTAACCATGTGTATTATAGGACAAGCTATATAGGCTAAAATGAATTTTTAATTCTACTTTTCAAAGTGCATATCCAGCCTTTACCAATGTAATGACAAGTTATGTGTTTATTCCAAGTCCATCCAATGCCACTGATGCAGACCAGTTGAGCAACTGGTTTTTATTCTTTCATTTAAATCAGAAGAATTTTGCACATACCGTATTTGGATCAGTACACACCTAGCAACGTCAAAAGCACAGAAAGGCTGTGCCTTCAGAAAGCCATTCTAATATAAAATCCTGGATATTTAAACAATACATTTCAAGTGCCAAAGTCAGAGGTAAGCAAAAGCAAAAATATAATCAGGTAACTCTCAGACAAGGAATTATTGAGTCTCCTAAAGGAACAAAGTGATGATGGGAGGGACTGGGTGAAGCAAGGGAGTGTGGAATTTCATAGGTCCATGTACTTTCTCTCTCTGCATTCCTGTTCCTAAATGTATATATTCCTGACTGATGGGCCTTTGCAGACTGCCAGAAATAGTGCACATTAAATTGAGGCGCTGCCCTGGCTCAGTGCTAGGGAGTCATGGGAATTGTATTTTTTTCTGAGACATTGAGCCTTCTCTGTCAGAGAGCTCTGGTGCCACAATAAATTACAGTTCCCATGATTCCCTAGCACTGAGCCAGGGCAGTGCCTCAATTTAATGTGCACTATTTCTGGCAGTCTGCAAAGGCCCTGATAACACTCTCAGAAACAAATCAGTTTTCTCTGTATAATGTGGCTAGGGTTAAAAGCAGTAAGTTATAAAGCAGAGGTGGGAAACTTTTGGTTTTTCAGTGTTGTGGTTTTCAACTCCCAGCTAGGATAGCCAATGGGTAAGTGATAACATAAGGATCAAAATTTCTACACCCTCACTAAAAAAATCAATTGCTTTCCTGCCTCCCTGCTTTCAAGTAACTATGCAGAACTGCCACAAGACAAAACTGTTTCCCTAGATCTTCGCATGAGGAATTAACTGAACTAGAACAAGCAGCTGCAAAAGCAAAGAAGGCAGCCCCTGTATCATGGGAAAAAGCTAGCGTATATACTTAACTACAAGTCAACCTCATGTATAAGTCGAGGACAGGTTTGGGGGCCAAAATTATGGATTTTGATGTGACCCATGGATAAGTCTTGGGTAAAACTTAGGGGCATGTAGCAAAGAATATAAATGATGAAGCAAAGAAAAACAATGCCAAACAACTTACAGAATTCGGGCATAATTCTGTTTACACTGAAGACTGAATGGACGATAGAGAGGGTTTAGTGCTTCCAAGACAGATTACGCTCTTGCCTTTCAAGAAGGGATGGTTCCCTTTTTTAAAAAAATAAAAATTGAAGTACAGTACTTACATTGACCCATGGATAAGTTTACTCTGTTTTTTGGGCCAATTTTTTTTACTAAAACTTCTAGACTTATACATGAGTATATACAATTACATTACTTTGCAAGTGTGACAGAAACCAGCTAAAACATTACAGGACCAGAAGTTCATTCTGGCTTCTACAGTCCCTCTTTCTTCATATTTTTTTGCAGTAACCATAATTTGTTGTGATAGCCATGTTAGGCAAATATGGTTAGCACTAATCAAGATCCCTGTGGTTCTAACCACAACATGAAAGGAATTGCTTCAGCTTTGCTGTATTCAGAGGGTGATTAGAGCTGGATAGTTAGATGCCCAAAAGCAAGAGTACAGGTTTTGGTTCAAGCATTAAAAATTAAAAAGAAAACTATATTCTCTACTATATGCAAAAAGAAACATATAAGCTCTGTTCTAAATTAAAATGTTCCCTGCTTAACACATACAGTTGCCCCTCCTTTTTTGCAGGGGATCCATTCCAGACCCCCCATGAAAAAGGAAAAACGCAAATATTCAAGCCCTATTGGCTTGAATGGAAGCACATGTCCGTGGGGGCACATGCCGCAGGCTCCGTGGGGGCACATGCCGCAGGCACCGTGCCCTGTTTTGTGCCCCTCTGTTTATCCCTTGAGGGTAAGCAAGGCTTGTGGACTTGAAGTCCACAAAAATGGAGGGATAAGTGTACAGTCTTGTTCAGCTTTAAGCACATAATACAAAAAGACAGACAAAATTATTATCTTCCCGGGGGGGGGGGGGGGGGGGGGGAGTAGTTGAAAGAAAACACATACCATACCTGGACTCATATTTAGATAGTGTTTTTTCTTCCCAAGCTGTATTGCCACCTCCAAAGTTCTTTTTTGCAGTATCTGTGAGACCCTGCATAACAGAAATCAGTGCTTCAAGGTTGATTTTACAGTGCTTCACCCATAAAATGCAGAGGTGGCTTACAATGCCTCTAAAATTATACATAAACATAGCTAAAATTGTGACACATTTTAATTGTATTTTATACTTTTGGTGCTTTGCACATTTCATGGAAAAATCAAGACAAAGTTTAAACTCTGGAAACTCTATATTGCAGGGCTGGGGAGTAGTGATTTTGGGGTGACTCCTTGTCCTACTCTAGAGTATGATATTTTTTCTTAATGTTACTCCTGCTCCTGTAAAAATCTCTTACTCCTTTACTTTTTACTCCTACTCCCCAGCCCTGATTAATACAGGGCTGGGGAGTAGTGGTGATTTGGGGGTGACTCTAGAGTAAGATA
Organism: Phrynosoma platyrhinos; assembly: GCA_020142125.1. Classification (NCBI taxonomy): domain Eukaryota; kingdom Metazoa; phylum Chordata; class Lepidosauria; order Squamata; family Phrynosomatidae; genus Phrynosoma; species Phrynosoma platyrhinos. The sequence continues at coordinate 136,139,108 of CM034708.1, read as the reverse complement.
TTTTTTTCTTAATGTTACTCCTACTCCTACTCCTGTAAAAACCTTACTCCTTACTCCTACTCCCCAGCCCTGCTATACTGTCTGCCCTGCCAAGCTCCAGCACATCAGGAAACAGAATCCAGTGTATGCCTTCTCAGAAACAGGCCCCACTTAATGAAGTAGGAATGTATATCTTTTCCTAGTTGTTTGACTCTAAACCCAGGGAAATTAATGTTAAAACTAAATGTTTTTAATAGTAGCTTTCCACTCTATCAATATATTCTCTATAGGTGCAGCTGGAATCCAGACAGCCTTTCATTTACAAGTGATCAAATTAAGAGGGTGACACTTGCCATTTCCCTGAGTAACCAATCCAAATTAAATCAATGAGCTGTCTATTTCTGCAAAAATATGTGTCATGCTAATTTTCAACAGAATGGTGTTAAATACAGAATATCTTCTAAAAAGATGTCTGTGTTAGCCTTTAATTTTCAGTTTGACATATTTTAACGCTTATACATCACAAACACAACAGAACAGGCATTTCCCCAGACAAACAGAAACATTATATTCCTAATTCATGACATTTATATCTTTGCTGATTTATTTATCTGAGTAGTGGCTACATAAACCCATAATGTCCAATACCACATATACATACTATGGCTCCAACCTAACTAAACAAATGTCAATCAATTGATTCTATCAACTGACAGCCAGCCATTGCACAACAGACATGAGTGTTGCCTTAGGACTAGGGAGAACCAGGGTACATCTACACTGTAGAAATAATGCAGTTTGACACCACTTTAAGTGCTGTAGCACCATCCTATGGAATCCTGGTATTTGTAGTTTTACACAGTCTTTAGCTTTCTCTACCAAAATATAAATACAATAATATATACTGTAACATAAACTCAACCTAAATAATAAAGAAATCCAAAAGATTTCCTGTACCTTGCAAAATATCAAACATCAATCAGACAGGAGACTGCAGTCAAGAAATAGGAAGAAGACTAGGAATCGGGAGGGCAGCCATGAAAGAACTAGACAGGATCCTAAAGTGTAAAGATACAGAGCTGAGCACTAAATTAATTAATTGTCCAAGCCACTGTATTCCTCTTTACCATGTATGGATGTGAAAGTGAAGAAAGTGGATAAAAAGAAAATCAACTCATTTATAATGTGGTGTTGGAGAAGAGTTCTGAGGGTACTGTGGACGGCCAAAAAGACAAACAAATTGGTCCTCGGAAATATCAAGCCCAAACTTTCCTTGGAAGCCAAGATGATGAAACTGAGGCTGTTGTACTTTGGCCACACCATGAGAAGACATGACTCATTAGAAAAGACAATAATGCTGGAGAAGGTGGAGGGAAGGAGAAAGAGAGGAAGACCACTTGCCAGATGAATAGCCTCAATCAGGGAAGTCATGGGCCTAAATTTACAGGACCTAAGTAGAGCAATGCAGGACAGAGGGGACTGGAGGTGTCTCATCCACATGGTCCCATGAGTTGGGGCAACTCGAGGGTAGTTAAGAACAACAACGTGCCAAAGTGTGCTGATCCCTCTTGTTGTTGTTGTTGTTGTTGTGTGCCTCCAAATTCATTTCTGACTTCTGGTGACCCTAAGGCGAACCTATCACAGGGGTTTCTTGGCAAGGTTTGTTCAAAAGCAGTTTGCCCTCGTCATCCTGAGACTGAGAGAGTGTAAGGGCCTTTACAGACTGCCAGAAATAATGCAGCTTGAGACCACTTTAACTGTCCTGGCTCAATGCTAGGGAATCATGGGAGTTGTAGTTTTTTTCTCTGAGACATTGAGCCTTCTCTGTCAGAGAGCTCTGGTGCCACAATAAACTACAGTTCCCATGATTCCCTAGCACTGAGCCAGGGCAGTTAAAGTGGTCTCAAGATTGATTATTTCTGGCAGTCTGTTCGGGCCCTAATTCGCCCAAGGCCCCCCAGTGCGTTTCCACGTCCGAGCCGGGATTCGAACCCTGCTCCCCAGAGTCGTAGTCCAACGCTCAAACCCCAACGCCACGGTACGCCTCACAAAACTACAAATCCCAGGACTCTGTAGGATGCAGCCGTGGCAGTTAAGAGTGGCGGAGCATGCAGTGGAGCGACCATAGGTTCCTTCTCTCCCCACGACGCTCACCTGACCTACCTCAGAGGGCTGTTGTTGTCAGACTAAGGCGAGGAAGAGAGAATGAAGGGGGGACGGGATGTAATTCCTTGAAGCGGTACGTTTAAATGGCAGGCGAATTCCCCAGACCAGGGGTAGGCAACCTTTCCCCTTTAAGGGCCGAGGGACTTCAGCTCCCAGAAGCCTCAGCCATGTTGGCCAATAGTCCCATGTTGGCCAATAGCTCCTGGGATTCTGGGAGCTGAAGTCCCTCGGCCCTTAAAGGGGAAAGGTTGCCTACCCCTGCCCCAGACTCTCCTCACCTGACTGAAGCGCTCGGTGATGCCCCGGCAGATGTTGCAGGCCTGTCGGACCCGCTCCTCGGGGGCGGCCAACCCGGGGGAAAGGACAAGGAGGAGGAGAAGGGGCGCCAAGGCGGGGCGGCGGGGCTCCGCGCCCAGCGAGCGTCCCATGGCGAGGCGTCGTCACTCGGCAACGGCTGCCCTCCAGCCCAAACCCGGCATGGCGCTACGGAGAAAGAACGGGACGAACTGGCAGCCGGCTCCGCGCCGGGGCCATTCAGAATCCCGACGCGCGCCTTAGCCAATCCGGAGGCAGGGATAAGCGCCTCTCGCGCCCGGAGGCTGGGACGTGGTCCAATCCGCGCTCGCCACGCTCCGAGCCAATAGGAACCCCACGTATAGAGGTAGAAAAGTCGTTGGGGAGGGATGAAACACCCTCGAGCCATAGATGTAAAAATAGAGACACACACACACCCCAGCGAACTTCTTGGTTCGTTTCAAAATGGAGAGATGAAAGGTGAAAAGAAATGAACTTTTAACCAAAGTCTCTTCAACATTTGGATATTATTGACTATGGTAGCCTTCTCTGAAGCACCTTGCAGAGTTAGGTTTGGGAGCGATGTTGTTAAGGTGGGCATCCACACTGGGAAACAATCCGGTTTGCGACCGCTTTAACTTCCATGGCTCAATGCTTCGGAATTCTGAGATTTGTAGTTCTGTGAGCCATTTAGCCTTATCTGTCAGAAAGCTCCAGTGCCACCGCGAACTACAATTCCCAAAATTCCACAACAGGGAGCCACGGCAGTTAAAGCAGGCGTGAAGGTGGATTGTTTCTGCAGTGCGGGTCCAAATGCGGCTATTGAAATCTCGGGGAAGTGTCGATTTGAAGAGGCAGAAAAGAGTGGTTCCCATTAGCTCGGTGGTCTCCAAACGGTGCCCTTTAAGACATTTTTTTTTTTAACTTTAGCTCCCAGAAACCTCAGCCATGTTGGTCAATTATCTGGGATTCTGGGAGCTGAAGTCCCAAATCCCTTAAAGAGCACAGTTAGCTTTTCAAGAGCAGCCGAACGGAAACCAGGGAACGCTTTGCCATCAGTCAAAATGGCCGCCGGGACTCGTCTTCCCCACTTCCGGGTTGCGGCGTCGTTACCTGGCAAGCTCGGCCCCGCCCCTTCTCGCTGGCGCGGCGGCAGCGGCACCGCGTGTCACGTGGTCCTGCGGCTGCCTTCTCTGGAGGGGCCACGTGGGCTCTTGGAAGGTAAGTCCGGATTCAGGGGGGGAAGCGCGAGACGGAGGTGGCGCGCGCGCCGCGTTCTCGTAGCTGGAAGCGGAGCATAAACGGAGGCCTCCCTTGGCTCCATCCGCACTGCAGAAATAACCCAGTTTGACAGCGCTTGAATTGCCGTGGCTCAATGCTGTGGAACCCCGGGGTTTGTAATTTGGGGGCACCTGAGCTCCCTGACGGAGAAAGCTAAATGTCTCACAAAGCTACAATTCCCAGGATTCCATAGTGTTCAGCCATGGCCGTTCAAGCGCTGTCATACTGCATTAATTCCGCAGTGCAGATGCAGCCCATGTTGACTGCACTCACACTGGAGGAATAACCCAGTTTGGCCCTGGCTCAAGGCTATGGAATTCTGGGAACTGGAGTTTGTTGTGGGGGCCAGAGGTAGAGAAGGACCTAGAGAGAACACTCCACTAGGCATTTGTAACTCCTCCTGTGCAATTATGTGGTCAATGTCTGGCAAATATTGACCATGGAGTTGCACTGGAGGACCTAGAGATTCCTAGAGAGGTGTTTTCTCAGGTAAAAACATAGCATTTTTGTTATTTGCGGGTTTTCTACATTCATGGGGGTCCTGTGCCCCTAACCCCAGCCAATGTGGAGGGACGAGTGTACATCCCTTTCAAGGTAAATGTAAATGTATTCATTTTTAGCCTATCGCCGATAACATGTCATCTTTTTCCTATTAATTTTCTTGTCCCTGTTATAAAGTGCCCATTCTTTTCTATTAACGTGTTTACTTAACAAAACATTAATTTTGTCAAGCAGGGGTAGGCAACCTTTCCCCTTTAAGGGCCGAGGGACTTCAGCTCCCAGAATCCCAGGAGCTATTGGCCAACGTGGGACTATTGGCCAACATGGCTGAGGCTTCTGGGAGCTGAAGTCCCTCGGCCCTTAAAGGGGAAAGGTTGCCTACCCCTGTTGTAGAGGATAAATATTCGAATGATAGGAAACTGGAACTGGCACGCTGGAGGTTTCCTGCAGAAGTGCTTTTTTTATGCTAGCAGCTTCTGCCGTTGTTTTTCACTGCTTGCTTTGGGTCAGACTTCTCAGATAACAAAATGCGTGAAAATGAACATCATAATCAAGACATGGCAGACTGTCTCTGAACCTGGGGACAGCTTGGAAGAAATGGAATGGTCCGAAGCATTTCCTTGTAAGGCAAAATCATTCACAAATCTTCCCCAATCTGGTGGCCTCTAGATCTGATGGATTACAATTCCCATTATCCCCGGCTGGCACATTTGGAGGATCTCAGATTGGGGAAGGCCATCAAACTGTCTATCCAAAAATGCATAGAGAGGAAATGGCAATGGATAAGTCTGGCCAAAGGTACATAGAGTAAAATGCAGTTTTAGAACACACTTTTGTCAGAATCAGACTGATGACAGATTTTTTTTTTTATGCTGATGTACCTGAAATGTTTGTTTGTTTGTTTTGGGGTGAGGTGGGGAAAACTAAGGGCTGCCAGAAATAGTGCACGTTAAATTGAGGCACTGCCCTGGCTCAGTGCTAGGGAGTCATGGGAATTGTATTTTTTTCTGAGACATTGAGCCTTCTCTGTCAGAGAGCTCTGGTGCCACAATAAATTACAGTTCCCATGATTCCCTAGCACTGAGCCAGGGCAGTGCCTCAATTTAATGTGCACTATTTCTGGCAGTCTGCAGAGGCCCTAAAACATACTTACCGTCTACTTCTGTTCTCACTAGACTGATACAGACAGAGGATTTTGTGACCAGTATGGCTGAGAAGAAACCATCAGGAGGCCAGCATGTATTGCTGTTGCTGATCATTGCTGTGGCCTTCACACACTTAGCTGTTTGCCCATTTACAAAAGTAGAGGAGAGTTTTAATCTACAGGCCATCCATGACATCCTGTATCACAAGCTGGACTTGGAGAAGGTGAATGGGTTTATTCTTTGGATGTTTCCCTCTTTAATGATGAGGTTGCTGTCGAGTTAGTTTCAAATGAGCAAAGAATAGCATCTTCAAAACTTCTTCCTCTGATTAGCCCCCTCCCCCTGATGATCATATTGTGCAATTTAGGATGAATGTGGAAGAGTTAAAACAATAGCCATTTATGTGGATGGTTATGATGGGGTTGTTGTGGATAAACAGGAACAGAGACCCTTGAATCAGGAAAAGTAGAGTTTATTCTTTTAATGTCGACAGGCCTCTCAGAGCGCCCCCCCCCCCCATTAATCAACATCCTTATATACCATCTTACACAGCTAACTTATAATTACATTAACACATGCATAATTCAACATTTTCATTGGTTACAAGATATAACTCCAAACCCCCTCCTTTCCTGATTATGTTACACTTCTACTTGCCATATGCGAACAATTTTGGCTTTTCCCATCAATGTTATCTCTTTGGCTATGAAGCTGTCTGTCTAGGCTTCAAGGCCAAAAAACAACATTCCATGTTATCAGTGAAGCAGAGCTGAAAGCCTTTTACAAACTGCCTTGCAAATGCACAGTTTTAAACATAGAAAATGATACCCCCAAGGGTTATCCAATCCAGCCCCGAATTAGTCATGAGCTTTGTAGTTTCTTTTACATTAATTTTCATTTCTTAACAGGGATGAGATAAGGTAAGCACGCATTCCCTGGATTCAATTGGTGCAGCATTTAAAACCCCACAACAGTTCTTTAAAGCCCCTAAACCCTCACCTCCTTCGGGTGAAAATTCTCCCAAGACTGCACCTTCCCAAATGTGTGCAAAAATACACAAACACTTCTCTAAACCATCCCATTTCAGCTCCTCCATTTTCTCATTCATAAAGACAATAGGACAAAATGTCATTTTGTAGGAAAAATTAAGGGGAAACTAGGTATTTTGGCACGCTCAAGAGTCAAGCATGGAGAGTTGGCCACTGGCCCCATGCAGTTGCTCATCCCTGGGGTAAGTTAACAATTAGCATTATGTATTTATGAGAATTATCTGGGTCAAATTGATTAACGATTAAGGACTTCTTATACTTGGTATATGTGTGCATATTGAGGAAGAGCAGCTGTACAATTCACTAGAAAAAGGGAAACTTTGTTTCCTGATCACATCTTATTTGTCATATATACTATGTGAACGTGAACAACCCGATCCACTGAACTAATTAAGACTGAAGATAGCATGGACCAGATCTCCATATCTAAATAACCTCTTGATATCTCCTGGGGTTTGGTTCCAGGACCCACCATGGATACTAAAACTTGTGGATACTCAAGTCCCAAATATACATAGTAAAATGGTCTCCCTTATAAAAATGGTAAAATCAGGGTTTGCTTTTTGGAGTTTATACATTTTTAAAAATATTTTCAAGCCTTGGATGGTTGAATCCATGGATTTGGGGAGCCAACTGTGACCCAGAAATGGGGAACTTTGATCCCTCTAGAGCAGGGGTAGGCAGCCTTTCCCCTTCAAGGGCTGAGGGACTTCAACTCCCAGAATCCCAGGAGCTGTTGGCCACCATGGCTGAGGCTTCTGGGAGCTGAAGTCCCTCGGCCCTTAAAGGGGAAAGGTTGCCTACCCCTGCTCTAGAGCAGGGGTCGGCAACCTTTGTTGCCAACGGGCCGGGGGGAGATGGCGCTGGAGGTCGGCGCGCGCATGCTCGTGGGGGGGCACGCACAACACTTCCCCCCGCACGCGCAGGGGGGCGCCATTTTGAAAAACATGGGGTTGTTGTGGATAAACAGGAACAGAGACCCTTGAATCAGGAAAAGTAGAGTTTATCCAAGAGGCCCAGCGCTGCCGCAGGGCCCCCCAGGAGGCTTCCCTCGGCAGCGACGGGCCCCGAGAGGCCCAGCGCAGCCGCGGGGCTCCGGGGCGCCATTTTGTTTGTTTATGAGTGAGTGTCCATAGCCACTCACTCATAAACCACAAGGTTGCAAGTTCAGTACTAGCCAGGGCTCAGGCTAGACTCAGGCCTGCATCCTTCCGAGGTCGCTAAAATGAATACCCAACTGTTGGGGGGGGGGGCAGTGAGCTCACAGTTGTAAACCTCTTAGACATCCCATAGCACGATATGAAATGGTATATAAATGAAGTTGCTTTGCTTTCCTTTAGTGGGAAGGGAATATGGAAATTTTGGTCCAAATCATCCAGAGGGCCAGAGGTTCCATATCTTAGGAGTATACCTACGTAAGGGAGTCATAATAAAAAGTTAATTACGCATACTGGTGGTACAAGAGTGGACACCCACTTTGGTTTCCATGATTGTGAAAGCTCAGAAATAGGAGATATATAGCAGCAATGGTTTATATAGAATACTTTTGCCCCATTGCTGTAGGGAGTTGTATTGAGTGTTCCTGCTGAGCCTTGGGCTGCTTGATCCCTACAGCTGCTTGTGTGAAAGTAAGCTTCATCAAACTTGGTGAAACTTAGCGAAAAAGATGTGCACATTCAAGTAGGTACCTGTTATCGATCTAGGTCAGTGATAGGACATGGGGACGGGCTGCAGCTCTGGTGCAGTAAGTGTTTGCATGCCAAAACAAAACCCCAGATCCAGTTCCTGGTTTCTCCAGCAGGGCTGGGAAAGACATCTGTTTGATTCACACTGGGATGTCTGTCAATGTGGAAAACAAGTAGATCAAGGTGGACAATCCATTTATTATTTCTTTTCTTTTATTCATTTATATACTACATTTCTCCCAATAATGGGACTCGAAACAGCTAACAACAGGTTTTAAAATCATATAGATTAAAACTACAAAATAATTTTTAAAATATAAGTTATTTAAAAACAATTTATGAAATTGGAGTTTAAACATGAAACTTTAAAAGCATTAAAAGTCATTACAAGACCATGTACAAGCCCCCATCCCAGTCACTTTCTAAAACCTTGACATAAACATGTTTTGACTGGCAGATGGAAGGAGAGCAAGGACGAGGCCCTTCTTGCCATCCCAGAGAGGGATTTCCATAGTCTGGGAGCAGCAACAGAGAAGGCTCTCTCCTTTGTTCCCACCAAATGAGCCTGGCAAGGTGGTGAGAGAGAGGACATCTGCAGATCATTGCAGATCTCTAATGTGCTCATAAAGGCAGATACAGTCCTTCAAATAACCTAGATCCAAGCTGTATTTATAGACCAAAAGCAACACTTTGAATTGTGACTGGAAGTGGACCAGTAGCTAGTGGAGCTGTTGCAACAAGCAAGTGTGCTTCCTGGAGCCAGCCTCCAATTAACAACCAGGTTGCAGCGCTTTGTGCTACTGAAGTTTCTGAGTACTTTTCAAAAGCAGTCCCACGTAGAGCACATTGGTAATTCAAACAGGATGTAACCAAGGCATGGATCACCATGGCCAGATCTTACTTCTGCTGGAACAGGCACAAGTGGTGCACAAGCTTTAGTCATGCAAATACACCCCTGGTCACTGCTGAAACCTGGGCTTCCAGGTTCAAAGCTGAATCCAGGAGTACTCACAATCTGTGAACCTGCATTTTCAAGTGGAGTATAACTGCATCTAACACAGGCAGAATCCTTATTCCTGGATTTGTATTCTGATTGACCAGGAGCACTTCTGTCTTATCTTGATTAAGCTTTAATTTGTTCACCTTCATACAGTCCATTGCAGCTGCCAGGCATCAGTTTAGTACAGGAACAGCTTCCTTGGAATTAGGTGGAAAGGGATAATAGAGCTGGGTATCATCAGCATACTGGTGATGCCTGGCTCTGAAACTCCCAACAACTTCTCCCAGTGGTTTCATGTAGGTGTTAAATAGCACAGGGTATGACAGACTCTGTGAGATTCCTCAGGCCAACAACCAAGGAATTGAACAGGAATCCAACCTTCCCCCTACTGATGTTTTATCTGTCAAACAAATCCCAGTGCTCCTACTGGGAACCATACTCCATAGAGAGAGTGCATCTTGCTTCTGAGATTGTGCTCTCTGTAGCTCACTAGGAACACACTTTTACTGGAAAACAAGGTGTACACTCTGCAGATGCCATGTTTTCTTGGGTAATGCTGGGACCTGCAGTAGCAGCAAGGATACAGCAGGGGGCACATACCTGGGATGGCACACATTATCCACTCCAAGCAAGGCTGATTAATGATTTACCTATATAAAGATAGCTGCTTGAACATCACCCTTCCATTTTCGCGGACTTGGAGTCTGCGTCCCTCACCTGTTTGCGGGCGGCAAATGGAGGGGGACAAAATGGGGCACATAGCGCCATTCAGGTCAATGGGGCTTGAATATTGGCAATTTTCGCGGGGAGTGGGTGGGTGTCCGGAACGGATCCCCCACAAAAATGGAGGGGCGACTGTATTTCTCCTTTACCTTAGCTGGCTTGTGAATCAGAATATGAGACATAATGCTCACTTCTATGAGATTTTCTGTGCTACCTTTCTCTCTCTGTTTAAATTGCAGTATGACCATCATGAATTTCCTGGAGTCGTTCCAAGAACATTTCTTGGTCCAATTTTTGTTGCTGTGCTTTCCAGCCCTGCCATATGTGTTCTGTCTCTGTTGCAGATGTCTAAGTTTTACTCCCAGCTGATAGGTATGAGATCAGTGGTTAAATTCAGGAAGGACACTTTTAGAGCTTTCCTACTATGCAGTTATACCACTGTGATTCCTATTTAATTGTCGTGGTAATATTCAAAGGAATCTTAGGGTTTGTGGTTTGGTGATGCACTGAGGCACCTTGGCTGAGAATTATAAATGTCCTGCCCTAAACTCACAGCGCTATACTTAGCTCATGCGATGATGTGATTTGGGTCCATTTAGCCACTCAAATTCCCCCCAGCACCAAAAATGGAGGAGGGAGGGTGATTTCTGGTCTTTTAAAAAAAATGAATCGAAGTGATTTTTGTGTGTGTGTGTGTGTGATTGTGCACCACTTTCGGGGACAGTTGTGAGTCAAGAGGTGATAAATAAATGATAAATAAATTGTAAGTGATGTCCTATTGCCCCTGTCAGTGACACTGCATCCTGACAGTGGAGGAGATGTTGGCCTCTGTCCCCTATGCAGGTGCCCATCCCTCTTGCAACATGACATTTAATATTATTTCCACTACAGATGATAATGTGTATATGTATTTCCCTTTATTTTAACAAAAGTCCGAGGAAGCCTGGGCTTAAGCGTGATTTACGCCTTGTGGCGTTTGCACAAAGAAGTAAGAAAGCAGTTTGGTTCAACCGTGTCCTTGGTCTTCTGTCTGATAACTGCTTCTCAATTCCACCTGATGTTTTATTGCACTCGAACTCTTCCTAATGTGTTTGCACTTCCTGTTGGTAAGTAATTACACTTTGCATTTCATTTAGGTTGAAACAGCTTCTCCTTTTTATCAGTATTCAGTCATAAAGCATAGTGCAGGTCTATATCAGTTTATGAAGTAGATGTTCTTCAGCATTACTGCTTTAACAGAAAATTGACACCAGAGGCAGAAATAAGATGGAAAGAATAAAGATAGGGTCTTACACTCCTCCAAAGAAGGGAGGAGGTTCAGTATTTCAGCAAACTTTATCCAAAACTAGCAATAGGCACAGCTAAAATGAAACAACCAGGTCAGGTAAGTTTACATAAGTAAACAAAAACATTTTGAACCTTCTGAAGACCACTTGAAAGTTTCTTCTAAAATACATCCAGAGATAACTTCCATTCACCAGCCTCCACTCTTCTTATGATTTCTGTTTTGGTGGCTAAACTTATAAATCTAAGCTTTGGTAACATATGGGAGTTAGCAGCTGAGGCAGTTTTACCTGCTTTCCCCTTTTCTCTCTATTTTGCTGTTTACACATGCTCAGTAAGGATTTGTGAGGTAGCTGTTGTTTATCTTCCTGTTGCATGCAGGCACATACAGCTACTGTACAATCGGGTAGGGCAGAATTCTGCTTTTCTCCAGTTCCAACTTTATTGCATTGTTTACTACAGACACACTACTGCAACCTGACACTGAAAGTCTGTGTTTCTCCAGCCCTCCTTCGCTATCCTCCCAATACCAGTATTGCTAAAAAAATATCGAGTTAGACAGAAGGCAGTGAGGAAAGAAGAGAGTTTAAAAAAAACTTTGAAAAAGGAAGGCCTTTAGATGCTTTGTTAACTGAGGTTTTCCTGTATCTGAATGGCTTGAGCTATTCCTTTGCCCACTTGCTATGTCAAGTATCAAATCCCTAATACTAGTCTTACATGGATGAATGGCAGGCCTTATGTCTGTCATATGTAAAACTGAATGAACTACAGCTAATGTGGTTAAATGTCTGCATGAGTAAAGGACTGGGTGAATTACATAGGCTTTGCTTCATACTATGGTGTCTTCGTCAGAGGGGAAGTGTGTATATCCCCCCCTAGATGTGTTAGCCATTAGCCCTTGCCAGCATAGTTAATAATGAAAGATGATGGTAGTTGAAATCCAACAATATGTGGAGGTCCACAACATCCTCATCCCTGATCAAAGTCTTCTCCCACCTATTGCCCCTGTGTATACAGCATATATACGTACCCTATATATAGTATATATAGTTTGACCTGGACCTCTCTGCAGCTACACTTGAAATGTATTAGCAAACTAGCTTGTCCCATATGCAATGGCCCACATATTGAAAGGGGTGGAAGGACATAAGCACATTCAGCTGATTTCAGCAGATGTCAGCTCCATCAGCATCTGGTAGACTGTGGCTCTAAATTTGAAGTCCTCTCTATCACCTGTAAACCCAGCATGGCTCGACCCCTGATTATCTCAGGGAATGTGAGACAATCTGTTAAAATCATGAGATTCGTCAGATCACAACGCTAAACAGCTTCAAGAAGGCTGTTAAGACAGATCTCTTCCGGCAGGCCTTTCCGGAATAGACTTCCCGGCCTCAGGAACCCCCTGATTTGATTGCTGCCGCCATTCTGCTACTCTGCTGTTTTTGTTTTGTTATCTTTGCTGTTTGTTATTTTTTTGTGTGGTTATTGGTTTTATTTAATTTTATGTTTTAATCTAAGATGTTTTAATTAGTGCTTAGTTTAATACTCTTTTAAAGGAGTGGGTGGATATTGGTCCTTTTGGATTTGTATTTTATGTATTTTTAATTATTGTTAGCCACCCTGATTGTGCTCAGAGGGGCGGAGTATAAATTTATTATTATTATTATCATTATCAACAGGGCAAAAAGTCCCTTTTTGTAATGAGAGATCTGTGGGGGGAAAGCATAGCATGGTTTTCTTGACTGTGGCTGAAATATTGTAGAAATTTTAAGGGCAATTCTTAGGGTACCATCCTGGATGCATGTAGAGAACTGTGCATATCAGCTGTAATAACATAAAGATCTGCATTGTTTTGTTTGAGGGTGGAGAATCTTCACAAGTAGTTGGTCTCCAGGTTTCATCAGCCCCACCTGTAATGACCATTGGTCAGAGATATTGGGCATTGTAGTACAACAATATTTGGAAGGCTGTGTGTTCCCCGCCTCTGGTTTTATTGATGCTGTTTTGAAAAGGATGCATGCTATATTATCATTGTGATATGTTTTGATAATGTAGCACATTTGTGCAGGTGTGAGTTTGTCTAACCAGTTTATTAGTTGTCTTCTCTCACTCATACCCCCACCTCATGATGCAGTCTTTGACAGGAAGTGTATTCAATGTCTGGTGTGTTTGTTTATTAACCAGTTCTACTAGCAGTTACATCTTGGATACAGCAAAAGCACCACCTATTCATCTGGTTCTCAGCTTTGGCAATTATTGTCTTCAGATCAGAGCTTTGCATATTCCTGGGCCTTATGCTTCTGATGACCCTCTTCAATAAAAGACTTTCCTTTGTGAAAATGCTCTCCTATGCTGTTCCTGCAGGGGCTTTTTGGTTAGGTAAGTTTCTTAGAGTACTTTTGAACTGATTTGACTTACTTCTGAAGTGCCCCTTCGAACACCGTATAGCTAAGTCTTAAATGTATTTTAGAAAAAGAAAAAAAAAGTTTCAATTGCATGTGCCAAAGAGAAACAGATACCCATGCATGTGAGCTATCTGATTCTCTCTCTCTCTCTCTCTCGCACACACACACACACACACACACTTTGCAATACATACCCCAATTGAGTTGACTGATGTAGACTATGGGCAAGCAGGCTCCAGTGGCACCGGGACCTGTTTTTCACCCATGAAACCCACCAGCAAACTGAAAAATGCCAAAAGATCTGACCAATTAATGAAGGGGAAGGATTGCAAGAAGAAGACCAAAATTGGGGGTTTTAATTTTTGTAGAATTCCTTGAGGGGCAGGTTAGAGCAAAAGAAAATCCAGGAAAGCATGGGTCTTATTTTAAGGAGAATTCTCATTCTGAGAGACTTTCAGGAGTGGAAACTCTCATATTGTAGCCTTTCTTTGCGTTGATGCAGTGAGAAGCTGTCTCCAACTTCAAGCAACTTGGTTCTCAGTCCTGGGGCTTTTTCAATTACAGAAATTAAGCACTGTGACACTATTTGAGCGGCCATGGCTGTCCCCCATGGAATCCTGGGATTTGTAGTTTGAGGAAACACCATAGGTCTGTGGCTGAAAAATTCTAAATACTCCTCCCTAAACTGTAAATGTGAGCCAGTATGGTGTAGTGGTTTGAACATTGGACTAGGACTCTGGAGACAAGGGTTCAAATCTGAGCTTGGCCATGTAAACCCACTGGGTTCCCTTAGGAATGTCACACTCGGAGGATGGCAATGATAAACCCCTTCTAAAGAAACTTGCCAATAAAACCCCATGATAGGGTTGCCATAAGTGGGAAATGAAGGCACACAAAAACAACTGCAAATCCCAGTATTCCATAGGATTGAGCCATGGCAGTTAAACTGGAATCATAGTGCTATATCTTTATAATGTGAAAGGGTCTTGGTTCAGGCCAGTCTAGGTTGTGTCTTCTAGTGGGAAAACTCTGACACCCACTCACCCACCCCTTTCAATATTTTGGACTTGAACTCCCAGAGGTCTTAGCCAACATAGAGGTAAAAGGCTACAGGAGTTACAGTCCAAAAACACCTGAAAGGCAGAGTCTCCACAAACACCATGATATAAGAACTGGGCCTTGTGTACGTGTTATAACATGCTACCGTGCCTGAACAGAAGAATGGTATGGGGAACTTTTGTATGGTTGGCAGTAAGATCTGACCAAAATAATGAACATTGCACTGGTAGTGTTTCTGTATTGAACATACATATATGGAAGCCTAAGCAGGAATTTAGAGCCATCTTTGTGACATATGGGTAGGAGCCAGCGGAGGCCCACGTTTTGATTCCAAACCCCACTGTACCTAGAACACTGTCCCAGAAGTCCCAGCAGGACTTCAGGGGTTGTGGGAAATGTACACTAAAGCATCTACAGAGCCTAAAGTTTCCCATTGCTGATATAGAGCAGTGATTCTCTATACCAGCAGTGTAAGGGATGAGCAGGTGCCCCCTCCCCCTCACAATATATCAGGGACTGACACTGCATTTGTGCCCATGGGAAACTGTCCAGAGACAAGTAGCTAATGCTTGAAAGGGATGAACATTGGTGTACAGGGAACACTACTTTGAGTAGTACTGTTGTAAAATGTTAACAGAGGAGTCATCTGTAAACTTGCTCTTTGTCTCATTTGCTTTCGATTACAGTGAACCCTCTTAGATTGTTGTTTCTTACTTTAATCAGGCAGCATAAAGTATATGAATCAGGCAGTACAAAGAGCAATGATTACAATGTTTTTAACACTGCAGTGCCTATGTCTTTATCCTATCAGTTCTGTATTCAAGTTAGTATGAAAACTTTCAATCAGTTGTCATCAGGAGTGTAGTTACCTGAGGGTGCAGGGAGAGAAGGCATCACTCTCAAAAATAATTCTGCCTCCCCCTCCCCCTTAGAGTAAATTTTGCTTCAGTCCCAAATTTTGCAGTAACTTAAAATTCAATTGAGCATTTAGAAATACTGTTCAGACAATCAAATAAAAGGGACAGGAAAAGTTGTCTGAATTTGAAAACAAAAAATACAAGAATTCTACATGTGAATGATTTTCAGTGTCTTAATATTTATAATGCCAGAAATTTGGAGGCTGATGGAAAATTTCATATGGGGGTGGGGGGCAGTCATCTCATTTTGCCCTCCCTCAGTAATCACACCCTTGACTAATTCAGTTTGGTTCTATTTGATGTGTATTCATTTAGTAAATGTTTTCTTTAAATAAAGAAATAAGAAATATTTTCTGTTTTACTCTAGGATATTTTTCTTCTTTTAGGACTTACGGTGGCCTTGGACTCAGTGTTTTGGAGGCAGCTTCTGTGGCCTGAGGGGAAGGTACTTTGGTATAACACAGTTCTAAATAGAAGTTCCAATTGGGGAGTATCCTTTAAATATTGAGCAAGAAGAAATCCCTAGCACAACATTAGTGGAGTCAGGCTGTTCTTGTATCCGTTCTAAATAACACCATCTCACTATGATAGCAAAGTCTGTAATCCATTTGAGATGATTATTTTTTTGGACCCAGTTCTTAAAGGACTTTTTACCTGTGAGGATAGATGGGAAACAACTGATTGAAGGGAGTATGGAGCCCCATCCTCAAAGACACACAGCTTCCTTGCCAATTGTGTGTCTCCCCCCATACCTACTGCTCACTATACATGGATGTCTAGACTGTAAAACCAGAGCTTGAAACATTACTTTAGAAAGTAATTAGTTGCATTTTTATTTCCAAGGCTGTTTAAAGTAGTCGTTTACCATTATAGTTTTAAAAAATATATCCCATTTCACAAAAGTTAACTAATGAGTTACTATTAATTACTTTTTAAAAAAATCTCACTACTACAAACTGCTGGCCTGTGGTAAAAATAGAGTCCCTTTCTGTCCTCGCTATTGCCTCAGTAACCCACAACAGAGTATAAGCCAGTGTGAGCCAGTGCTTAAACCACATGATATTTCTCATCCACCATTAAGAGAGGCTGTAACACGTCTGTTAATTGTAAAGGTGATTTCAGAAGGTTAATCTCACACTGCAGAAGAAGTGAAGTTATCTCTTGTTGAGTTAACAGTTATAATATAATATAGTTATACTATTCTGGGTGTCTGTGGATTTAATTACAGGTAAAGTTTATTGTAATTGTGTTTGTTGTCCACACATACAAACACCAGTTATTGTTGTGGTCCTTGCCAGGCTTCCTGCTCTTCCCACCCTCTCCTCCCAGCACTGAATTCACTACAGCAGCAGAATCAGCCTTTTAAACTGGTAAAACAAGGTGTGTGGGAGCTACATGCTTTCTTTTTAAGAGGAATCCAGTTCCTGTAACCCTCCAGGAAGCACAATTACACACACACACAGTGCTCCATTTTGGAAGAGAGATATTTTGGAGGCGTTTTTGCTATCCATTCAGTAGTGCCAACAAACACCACCACATTTAAACAAACCATGTCGGGGGGGAGGGGGTGGCATATTTGTATTTCTAAGAAAAACTGCACTTCCTGGAAGCCTGCAGGCACACGTCTCCTTAAAAACAAGACACACAGACCTCTGGTTCCTTGTTGGTATATTTTAAAAAATTGATATTTTGCTATTGTGTGATCAATTTGGTAGAGATGAGGTGTGATAGCTTATGAGTCCTGAGGGATGGGACAATCCACTGTGGCTTCCAAAAGTTGCCCATCCCTGTCCCAGCGAGCTGTTGCCAATCGGAACAAATAAGACTAGGCTAGAATCTGGTATAAAGACACTGTCTCTTGTAGACAGGAGTAATATGGTGGCATCTTCTGGTTGCTTGAAACTTTCAAACACATACATATATAGCATCCTTTGACTGCAAACTTGAAACTTTTTTGGAAAAGAATGTGAACTGTAGTTGTTTGGAGTTGATTTAACATTTAACTGTTTCATACTATCAACAAAATATTATCTAAACTTTGTTGTTTCCTTCTTTCAGTGTTAGCATCTGTACTGCTAGAGCAATCACAGTTCTTTCTCACAGTCAAAGCACTCCGCTTGCTTGACCAAGTTCAGAGCTTCTGTCTTGCCTCACTGTAGTGGAGAAACAGTTCTACTGCATGAAAGTGGAAAGTTGCTGGGTAGTGACACAGAAAGAGAAGTGGGTCCTATAACAATGTCTTGTAGAGTTGAGAGCTCCTGTTCAGATGGTAGCCAACCATGCTCTGTTATACAATGCTCCATTCCACCACAGCACCAGTTTTCAGAGTCCTTTTCCTCTGTTTGGCCAGCCAGCATCCCATG
>CM034708.1:136108473-136121157 GCA_020142125.1 Phrynosoma platyrhinos | reverse complement strand
AAAACACAAAAAACTATGGATGCCGGCCATGAAAGCCTACGACTTCACCTCTGAAAAAATCTTGCCAAGAAAACCCTGTAATGGGTTCATCTTAGGGTTGAATAAGAGTCATGCAACAACAACAAAGTTTGTGTTGTACTTCTGCAGACATTTGAATCTTCACGTTGTCTATTCTCCCCCTTGTGGATTTTAATGTTTGGGCTACAAAAGGATCTATGCTCAGAAACAGTCCAGTTAACCATTTTTATATAACAGGGATTGATTGAACTTTGTTCTTTTAGAAAATTGAGGCATCCTAACTGCAAGAAAATTAGGTACTCGCTTTTTGCATGAATGCTTGCTTATGTTTCCTTTGGATGGCACATGTGCTAAATGAAAAGATTTTTTCTGTGTTCCACCAAATCTATCTTGTATCTTGTACATATCATATAAGGAGAAACTAGGCATATCAAGAATATGCAGCCTTCTGATGAGATTGGACTCCCAGCCAGCATAGTCCATAGTGAATAGCAACCAAATATCATCTAAAGGGCACATCCTCCTCATCTCTGTGATTCATGAGTCTCCAAAATTTGCCAGATATAGGCAAAAGTTAGCCTAGGAAGAAAATTATTAATCAAAATGTGATGGTTGCTAATAATAATAACATCATCATCCTTAACTCTTTTTCTCTTTAAAGACTTCTCCTTTCCTGTGGTATTTTTATTCAGCCTTGCCTCGTGCTCTGGGATGCAGTATTATGTTTATACCATTAGGTGCAGGGGACAAAAGAACCCGAATACTAATTCTACCCACACTTGGTTTTATTTTCCTGTATTCCTTTCTACCACACAAAGAACTACGGTTTATTATATACACTTTTCCTGTCTTCAATATAGTGGCTGCCAAAGGCTGCTCACGAATGTAAGTTACTGTTTTTAGAATATTTCTTTATCTTGACTTGTCATCTGTCCAGAAAAACTGGCTTTTAATTTGACTGATACTATACTTGAGTGCTTTAGGAAGCCTATAAAATTGGCCTCAGAGGAGAGAAATGGGCAACATTAAGGTATAAATTTATTAGAAGCAGAAAGAAGATCTAGAAATCTGCAGTGTAAAATTACATAGTTTATGTTTGATCCTATCAATTTGACATTGACACCTGAAGGGAGATTACCATTAAAAAAGTTTTTAATACAAATTATAGTGATCCACAGAGGGGATTGCTTCACTCAGCCCATGTCCTCCATGCTTGTTGGATTACAGATCCAATAATACCTGGCTTTAGTTTGTTGTTGTGTCTCAATGTGGTGTAAAAGTCATTTGCAATCTTTGCAGATAAAAACAAATCCATTTTAAATTGTTTTGGATATTCCTGTCAAAAATTTTATGTAAAGTCTAGATCACCCATTGAATTTCATACTTTTTTTCTTTTCTTCACAGTGTAAACAATTACAAGAAATCTTGGCTCTATAAGTTAGGCTCTCTCTTTGTGGTAGCACATCTTCTAGTTAATGCTGTTTACTCAGGAGCATCACTCTATGTTTCACACTTCAATTACCCTGGAGGAGTTGCCATGCAAAAACTACACCAGTTAGTACCTCCAACAGAAGGTGAGTCAAGATAAATTGAAATTTAAAGTAAAAGTCTTAGGCCTTGTTCCTCAGGTAGTCTGTTGGAGAAGGACAGGTTGCATACCTGTAACCAGTTGTTTGAGTGATTATCTGTGCATTCACACAAATGGGTTGCCCTATACAGGAATCTGCATAGTTTGAATAGATGTGCACTTGGTGTGGGAGGGGAAATTTCTATTAAAGGAGGCAATTTGGAATGGATAAATTATATTTCTATACTTTCTCACTGGAAAATCTAAAGCTGCTTTTTTGTGGAAGGAAGAGGAAGAATAACTAGTTTGGGGTATGTATTGTATAATTGCCATCTTAACGAGTAATTACAACAGTGTAGGAAATGTAGACCACTGTTGAAATGGACAGTCAGAATTGTGTGTTCTTACAAATAACTGTTAGGACTTTTGGTGGCAAGATGTTAAAAAGTCCTGCTCCCCCAAGTGTAGGGAAGTGTAGTAGTTACTGGCTACCCCTCACAAAAGACTGTAAAGTGTGTATGGGGGAGGACATGTATCTCTCGAGATGTTTCTTGTGGTGAAAGAAAACTCCTAGCAGGAAGAGGACAGAGAGAAGTTCTGAGAGAGATCCTTGAAGGTCTCTCAGTCAGAGCCTGATAGCAAAGATGGGACAAACCTCTAAGGAAGCCTGACCCTAGTGTTGAAAAATGTTTATTCTGATGACAAATGTTTCTGATAATTTCCCTCTTAATTATATATTTATTATAACTTTATCTTGCTTTTCTTCCATGGAACATACAAGTTTCATCCCCCATCTTATTTTATGCTTGCAACATAAATGATGGTTGGCCCAAATTCTTAGGCTGAGCTCATACTCAGAGGCGTCAAATTCTTTCATTCTAAGTGTATCCCCATCTCTGCTTTCTGCCATTATTTTGCACCTTGTCCCAGTAGATGTTGCTACAAAGTTTTTAGAAAACAAAGTTGATCTCATTAGCCTGCCTAGTCATATATACACTACAAACTTACTCATTGTTTTCAGGTATCTTTGACTGAATCAGCTGTTTATTTAGTAGTATTATTTATTCTCCTTTCAGACGTTTCTGTCCATATTGATGAAGCTGCAGCACAGACTGGAGTGTCTCGGTTTTTAGAAGTCAACTCGGATTGGAAGTAAAATATCCTCTCTCCAACTGTGTGGTTTTGGAACCATTGTTTTCTCATTTTTAATGCGTGAATCTTGTCAGTGTTTGAGCCACCTGCTCTTTTACAGGGTTTATTGCTGTTTAGTAGTCCAAGGATAAATTTCTACCCCTTGTTGAGTCAGAGTGCTGCAAGTGAATCATCAGCGGGAGATAGTGGGTGTCACAGGAAAGTCTTCTTTCCCTTATCTTTCAAGCATTTCTCAAATTGATACAGTAAAATTTATTATTTAATTATTTTTTATCCCACCTTTCTCCCAGTATAGGATTCACTCAGTTTTATTGTTGTGAGCTTTCAAATTGTTTCTGACTTATGGTGACCCTATCACAGGGTTTTCTTAGCAAAATTTCTTCAGAGAGGGTTTGTTTTTGCCTTCCACTGAGGCTCAAAGTATGACTTGCCCAAAGTCACACAGTGGGTTTACATGGTTGAGTGGAGATTTGAACATTGGTGTCCAGAGTCATAATTCATGTGCTCAAACCACTACACTATGCTGGCTTTCTCAAAGAAACTTAGTTAAAACAAAGTACAGCAAAATGTTATTCATACAGAAATTTAAAAAGCATTAAAAATTCTGTTTTTAAAAATGTAATGAAAGAGAAACACAACACACCCCATTAAAATTTTTGTCTGCTGCTACAAGTTAAAAATCAAAGGCTTGCCTGAAGAAAGTCTTTGCCTGCTGACAAAAAGATAGTAGGGACGGGGGCAACAAAAACTTCTATGAAAGTTCCACAACTTGGGAACAGCCACCAAGAAGGCTAGCACCCATGTCCGTACCAAATGTACTTGTGATGAGATTGTGAGAAAGCCCTCCTTTGAAGATTTTAAAATTCAGCCAGGCTCATGTAAGGAGATGCGGTATTCCAGTTAGTCTGGAACCAAGTGGTATAGGACTTTAAAGGTCATAACCAGCACTTTGATTTCTTCCTGGAAATAGACACCATTGTAGATGTTTCAGCAAAAGAGTTATATACTCCCTATACAACCAGCCTCAGTCAGCACTCTGGTCACAGCATTCTGGACCCGCTGAAGTTTCTGAACACTTTCTAAAGACATCCATGCATTCAGTGCATTACAATAATTTATATGGAATGTAATCAAGGCACGTAGCCAGATCTAACACCTCATGAATTGGGTGCAGTTGGCGCACCAGTTTAACTGTGTAAACACACTTGTAGGCACCACTGAGACCTGGGCATCTAGGCTCAAACTGGGTTCATGCATACACCTGCACTGTGAACCTGCAATTTCGGGGGAGTGCAATCCCATCCAACAGAATTTCCTTATCTACCTTTTGTATGACCAGGAGCCCCTCTGTCTTGTTTGGATTAAATTTTGGTTTGTTTGACCTCATCCTGTCCATTACTGACAACAGATACTGATTTAGGACCAAGACAGCTTCTTTGGGGATTAGATGGAAAGGAAAAATAGATTTGACTGTCATCAACATAGTGCTGATGCTCAACCCTCAGACTCCATATAACCTGTCCCATCAATTTCATACAGATGTTAAATAGCATGGAAGATAAAGCTGAACTTGCCTGTGGTATTTGGTACAGTGGGTGCTATTTCTTGGGAACTTGGGCCATTATGAGAGAGGCAAAAAAGAGTGTCTTGTGGGTGTATAGCCCAGGAGGCTCTGAGACATCCTTAAATATTGTGTGAGGTCCTTGCTAGTGTCATGCTACTTTGATTTGGCTTGGGTAAGCCATTCATTCCTGTGCTGGTTCCAAGCAGCATGTGATACAAGAAAGCAGTTCCATGCAAGAACAGTGGCATTCCTTGCATCTTGGAAGCCCTGGATTCAATTTATGTGGGTAATTTATGGCCTTCCAGATGTTGCATTTCAACTCCTGTTGGCTCTAGATAGCATAGCCCGTAGTAAGAAATGATGGCAGTTGTAGTCCAACAGTATCTAGTGGGGTACAAGTTGCCCACCCCTGCAATATGGTAAGATAGGTTGTCATCTTGTCTCAAATGCTTATGCTTCCTTCATGATCTTGCCATGAATTTTAGATAAATGGGAAGACAACTGAGATATCCTCTATCCTCCTCCAAAATTCCACAGCTCTCTAAGTTAATCCTGTCAGTTTTGAGGAGCATGGAATTTGGAAGGATATGTTTGGAAGGATTTGGGAAGGATATGTTTGGCCAGAGCAAGTATTTGCTGCTTTTCTGTAATATAGGAGTGGGGGAAATGTGGACTGTGGGTTAAATTCAGCCTAGAAGTTCATTTTTGTAGCTTTGTGGAACATCCACAAAGTTCCCCTACTGTAATTACCACCCCCAAATCACCAAAACTGTTGAAAAGATGGTAAATTGGCTTGTTCCTCACCCATCTACAATCATTCTGAAAGGGAAAAAACCTGTGAGAAAACTAGCTAATTTTCAGCATATAGAGAGGCCAGACATACTTTTGGTATGTCTGAAACATGGAGGGAGAGGAGTGTAAAATGGCTCCTACCCCAGGTACAATTACCAACCCCTGATGTAATGAATACACCTAGGTTCTAACTATCTCTGAGAAGCGAAGATTGAACATTTAGAGTTTGTTTGCATAAACTGTATGATAAGGCAATTATGGGAGGAAAACTCATGATATTGAGATAAACATTCAAAGTTGTTTTGGATAAATGAACAAACATTCAGCCTCACTGAATATGAATCTGGTATATTTCTAGTTTGTTAGTCTAGAAATTGGGAAAATACCCCAGTCTGAAGAAATTGTAGTTTTCTCATGTTTTGTTCTGTGATCAAATTGATTATGAATGCCCCAAGGGGATAATGTTTTGCAAGCTGGAGATAATGTAATCACAAATTGGAGGAAAGGGACATAATTTCCTAGGATTTTCATCAGAGTTCTTATAGAATGTTCTTAACTTCCATTGAATGAATTTGGAAATGTTTTTCCATAACTTCCAAGTAGGCCTGCAACTAATATTCCATACATTAACTGAATGTATGCTAAAAAGATTAATATATATGAGAGACACATGTGTCTGTCTATGCTTATTACTGGAAGCCAAAATGACTTATAAAGGCCATCATAACCTGAATTACCTTTCTTCACCATGCCTAGAAATGCCTTAAGGAAGTGCTAGATATTTCATTATCTATCTTGAAAGACAGATGGCAAATAAGCTTGTCATAAATGCTAATATAGGTCAGGCTTTATAACCTTGGCAGTACCACCAGTGAATAAGGATGAAAGGAGTTTTACTTGCAGGGAATTTTAGAATAATAGTATTCAGAGAAACTTGCATCCTAATAACAGCTTCTTGAGTAGCCAGAGGCGAAATGTTGCTGGAAGAGTTGTCTAGGTATTTAGTTTTACTCAGCAGCTGGCCTAGATTTTTTATTTTAATCAGAATCTAAAATTATATGTCAGCTAGGAAAAAGCAGAGCTTGGCAAAGTTACTTTTTTGAGGAAGTGGTGCAGTAGTTCCCAGAAGCTTCCAGGAAACAATATCACTCTTCCTAAGCTGCAGTAATGACTGTACATTTTCCAAAGAAGAGAGGAAAGGAGACTAGTGTTGACTAAGTCATTTCTTGAACTAAAGTTTTTATGAGTATGCTATGTGTTATATTGGAAGACCCTTTTCTGTGCAGTCAAAGCCAGCGTGGTATAGTGTTTTGAGCTGGACTGCAACTCCAGAGACCAGAGTTCAGTTCCCTGATCTGCCAATGAAAACCACTGGGTGAGCCTGGGTGGGTCACACACTGCCAGCTCCAGAAAACCCCATAATAGTTGGAAATGACTTGAAGGCGCACAACAACAATTCTGTACACTGAGGAAGGGGTGTGTTGTGTTGTAACACAAAGGGAGGTGCTACCTTGTCTTTTTAAAAGGATGAGAAGGGCATATTTGGCCATCCAGGTGTTGCGGGACTTCCATAAGGCTAGCAGCGTAGCCAAGAATGAAGGATGATGAGAGTTGCTGAGCCCACATCAGAGGGTCCCTGTGTTCCTGTCTGTTCTGTATGATTTTAGCTGCTCACCTCTTAGAAGAGGCAAAGTAGCTGTTAGGAAATTGACACAAATATTAGTCTTCATCTGTCTTAGAGCTTCTGATGATCTGGTTTTCAGACTCTTACATTTTAAACAATGAATAAATAAAAAGGGATGAGTACAGGACAGGTCATTGTGTCCCACATAGGCTGCACTCTGGTGAACAACTGAAGGCATTAATTGATCTGATTAAGTGGAGCCAGCCAGACTCTTCTGTTAGCTCTCCTTGTGTTTATTTCTTTTTGCAATCCCCTCCACCCATTCCTGCTGTCACCAGATGTCAAGGAGACGATACGTGAGGGCTGGGAGATCAGTCAGAATAACTTACCTCCAACTGAAAGCATGTTGGTATAGGTTGGGAGTTGAAGTGGAGTCAGTTTTGGTCACCTTTTGTTGGGAGAAAGACAAAGGGAGTACACCCTATTGATCTCCTTTGACTTCTCAGCAGGTTTTGATACCATGAGCCATGTTATTGTTTAAAGTAGGGGACCACAGTGATGCTGTGGGGTCCACTCATCCCTTCAGGTTCAGAAAGTAGCACTTTCTAAAATGAGAGATTGTTGTTTGGCTTTGTGGTATTTGAGCTACATGCTCTCTAATCTTTATGAGGCTGATGATTGAGGACATCCAGAGATTTCGAGTGAGATATCTGTAGGAGAGCTGATATGGCATAGTAGCACTTTCTGAAATGGGAGATTGTTGCTTGGTTTTGTGGCATTTGAGCTACATGCTCTCTAACCTCTATGAGGCTGATGACTGATGTAAAAGGTATGCATCTGTAGGACAGCCAGTATGCATAGTGTTTTCAGTGTAGGACAATGGCTTTGGAGACCAGGGTTCAATTCCCAGCTCAGCCATGAAACTCACTGGGTGACCTTGGACAAGTCACATGCTCTTGGTCTCAGAAGAAGGCAATGGCAGACCTCTGAACAAATCTTGCCAAGAAAACCCCATGAGAGGTTCACCTCAGGGTCGCCTTAAATCGGAAACAACTTGAAGGTACACAACAACAAATCGTCTGTAGACTAATAATACCAAGCTCTGTTTCTTTATGTAAATCAGATGAGGCTTTGGGGGTGTTAAATAGTTGTCTTCGTTAGGTAATTGAATAAAGTCCAGTAGACTGAAGCAGAGTCCTGGGTAGACATGAGACATTGTGGTTTGGAGATTCCTGATGGGATGTTCCAGATAGGATTGCTTGGTGTTTTGTTGGCTCCAACATTATCTTTTGAAGTTATCAGCTATCAGTAAATGAATCCATAAAGCCACACAAAAGTTTAAAACCAGGGGTGTGCAGTATGGGAAATTGGGGGGGGGGGCATTTTTCTCCCTCTTTCCCTCTTGAAGGCCATACTGCCACATCCCAGCAACCTGAAAAAATGAAGCTGCTTTGCTTTTGAAACAATGGCATTTTTTTCAGCTTTAAAATGGCCAGTTTTCTACTTTTCTAGGATTTGGGGAAGTTGGGTTGTCATGGGAGGGCAGCATCCATGCTGGCACAATTAGGGTCTATTTGTGAGATTTTTTTTGCTTTAAATAAAATAGAGGCATCTGGGATCTTTAGGGGTTAGGATTGCATGCAGCCTGCAGATTATCCACCTTAGCCTGAACAAATGAAAATGCTGAAGTAAATAAAATTTATTAAAATTGGGAACCTAGAAGAATAGTATATGAACAAAGAATACAGTTTTTGTGCTGCTTGAGCAAGTCTCTGAATGATCCCCCAAGTATTTGATGTACATTAATGATGGGGGAGGCTGTTGTGAGCAAAATACACATTATCACACTGTTGCTGTGCCTTATGCACAGAGAGTTGAGGCAATTGGTATACATATGTGCATGTCTGTACACATTTTTGATACAGTTTTAAATTACTTTTTTCTTTTACAGGTATGACAAAAGAGAAGATCTTAAACCAGGTGACTCTCTGATGTTCTCATACACACATTTACTTATGGAAATGGATCCTGTTCAAATATCGCATTATAAGATGACCCACCGAATCCTGGCACATATACCTGGCACCAGTGGAATCGGATTGAATTTTACTGCCCTACCTCCTGTTACTTTAAACTTGAGATCCAAACTAGTACTACTGGAAAAGCTTCCTACTTCTTCTGGAGCATAAATGTTAAGAGACTTCACATTTATTTTCCCACAAAACTCAGTTGCACTAAGGCAAAACCATAATGCAATGGCTGTGAACGCTACGTGGTTTATTCTTTTTTCTTATGTGAGAGAACTGTGTATACACAGCTGGCACTATGTGTATGTGTGTGTGTGTACATATATATTTCCATGAAATTGAACTTTGGTTAAAAAACTAATACAGAATAAATTCTGTATCATGTGTTTCACAAATAGGTAAAGCACAGTTTAACTTTACCTAGTAAAATGCATTTAACATATTTGTATATTTGTAGTGTTTTTATGCAATTCCATCTGTGTGTTGGGAGGGTTTGAGTGGTTGAAGGGTATACTGCATCTCCTATATCTTGGAAAAACTTCTATTATGTTGGGATTTGCAACTATATGCAAGGAGTGGTGAGGCTTTGGGGAGACATAGAAGCAAGCATCACACTTGAATAGCACTAGCATGTAAAACATCCAGCACACATGGCCCAAATTTCTATAATTATATGATGTATGTGTCATGTAATGATAAAAGTTGTTGTGTGCTTTCAAGTTGTTTGACTTATGGCAACCCTAAGGTGAACCTATCATGGGGTTTTCTTAGCAAGTTTCTTCAGAGGGGGGGTTGTTTATCTTCTTCTGAGGCTAAAAGAGTGTGACTTGCCTAAGATCACCTAGTGGGTTTATATGGCCACGCTGGAATTCAAACCTTGGTCTCCAGAGTCATAGTCCCAACATATAAACCACTACACCACAGTGACTATTTAAAACTCTTAAGGAAGCAGATCCTGTTTGATCTTGGAAGCTCAGCCTAATCAGCTCTGGTTACTCCTCGGATAGGAGACCACCTATGTAATTCAGAGGAAGGATCTGGCAAATCACCTAGGAGTATTCATGAGGTTGCCATTAAGTGAACAGGCAAATTGAAGGCATGCACACACACAGGCAATAACATGATTTAATGTATTTCACACAAAATTAAAGTGGGTTGGTTCGTGCCTGGTGTCTGTTAGGCCGTTTTGCATGGAGGTGCATTCAAACATACCAACTTGTTTTTATATGAAGGAAAGGGGTGGATGTAACCCTCCATCCTGATAAGATTTCTGAACAAGGTTCCAGTCTCTTCATAAAATGACAGTTCTGAGTTGTGACACAGTGGCGATTAAAGTTGATTTTTTATGTTGCATCTACACTATAAAATTAATGCAGTTTGACACCGCTTTAAAGTGCTGTAGCTCCATTCTGTGGAATCCTGGGATTTGTAGTTTTACAAGGTCTGTAATCTCTTCATTCCAAAACTACAAATCCTAGGATTTTGTAAGATGAAGCTATGGCAGTTAAAGTGGTGTCACACTGCATTTTTCTAGAGCATAGATGCATGATTTGTCTCTTGCAGCATGGAAAATAGGGGGAGAAGAAAAATGTGGCAGCACTGTTAAGACTAATTGGCTTTCATTTTAGTGTGAGGCTTTTGTGGTTATATATCCACTTCTTCAGAACATTTGGTACTGTGTCTGAAGAAGTGGGTCTATATCCATGAAGGCTCATGCTAAAATAAAAACTAGTTAGTTTTAAATGTGCTGCCATTTTTCTTCTCCCACCCCCTCCTTTTTATAGTGGGAATCAGGTTGCCAATAAAGGGGTCAACAATAGAGCCCTTTCAAAAAAAAATCAAAGAGAAAAGCATGTAGCATATTGCTGAGAACAATCTGTCTTTCCTTGATAATGTTTTAATCAATGTAAGCCATTTTAGGAATTCCAGATTAAGAATGTGAAACTTCTGAGTCATTCAGAGAACTGATATTTTACTCAATTCAGCATTTTCTACAAATATTCTTAATCGTTTTAATTGAATATTGTATGTTTTTAAGTGGTGAAGAACGTTCATAACAAATAGATATGTGATCAGATCTTTTTAAGTTAGCTGGTTGAATGATTATATGTGGTTTTCTCTGGACCTTTGTACAGTACATTTAATAATTTTATACAAAGCAGTAGGATGTTTAAGAATAGCTCTGACAGCCTGTGCCTGCTAATGGAAGGTGTTAGCATTGCACTGCCCACCTCCAAAGGAAGTAGTGTGCAAGTGTACTTCTTCCATTTATTCATTACACACACACACACAAATATATATGGAAAAGCATGCTGGGTGTAGCCTGGCACAAAATGATTAGGGTTCAGATTTGCCTGGATGCAGCAAATACTAGCTTGTAAAACCAGTTCATCTACACTCCCAGACAGGTCTGTGTATTATGCCACATTTGATCAATTTTATTATTCATCAAAGACTACCAATAACATGCCTGCCTTGATGTACAGTTTATTTATTCAACTATTCAGCAAGGGTTGGTGCCACTCAGGGCCAGCAATTATAGTAGTCCACATTGAACACTTCATGACATGGGTATTGGCATATCACTCCAAATGTACCTGATTTTGGAATCTGAGCAAGGTCAGGCCTGGATGGCCCTTGGATGGGGGGCACCCTGGATAGCTGGGAAAGGCAATGAGTGAATTGCACTGCCAGTCAGAATTAACAAGATTGAACTAGATTGGCCAAGGTTCTGGCTCAATATAAAAAGTTGTGTTTCTATGCGTGCTGTTGCCCTGCTTTGTGCCAGACGCTACTGACCAGTTCACCTATTACAATCAGTCTCCTTTTAAACCTAAAACCAGATCAATACTATTTTTTAAACCCTTCCTACAGCTGAGATTGAAAGGCAAGGAATATCTGGTGCTCCAGATGCATCTAATTACTAGCTATGCTTTCATTACAGATGAAGGATTATTCTAGTGTTGCTTTGCCCTGTATCCAGCATCATGCTAACGTTTGTGATAGAACTTACACTGCCTTGCCAAAATATTCATCTCTATTTGATCCTCCATATTTTGTTGTTAAAACTTGGAACTGAAATGGATTCAATTGGTATTGTTACCACTTGATTTACACAAGATATTGAGCACTGAAAGTTACTTTTCTTTTTAATTGTGGCACAAAAGAGAATTACAATACATCTCTGAGTCTCCTTGGGTTAAGCTTTAGCTTTGTGCATCTGGAATAATTTGTCAATTCTTAGCAAAATTGCTCTGGTTTTCTCAGGTTGGATGGGAACCAACTGTATCTTAGGTTAATGCCACATTGCAGAATTTATGCGTTTTGACACTGCTTTAACTACCCTGGCTCCATCCTATGGAGTTCTGGGAATTATAGTTTGTTGTAGCACCAGAGCTCTTGACAAGAGGCTAAATCTACCACAAAACTACAAATCCTAGAATTCCATACCACTGAGCCATGAAAGTGCCAAACTGCATTAATTCTACAGTGCAGATGCAGCTTATTGAACAGAACCACAGCTTTCATGTCATGCTACAAATTCTCAATTGGATTAAAGTTTTACATTGATTGGGCCATGCTAAGGCATTCAGGAGAGTCAGTGTGGTGGTGGTGTTTTGAGTGTTGGTCCATTATTCTTGAGACCAAGGTTCAATTTCCCACTCAGCCATGAAACCTACTGGGTGACCTTGGACAAGTCACATGCTCTCAGCCTCAGGTGAACGCAATGGGAAATCTCTGAACAAATCTTGGTGAGAAAACCCCATGATAGGTTCATTTTAGGATTACCATAATCCTAAAGTGAACCTTAGGCACACAACAAGACATTCTGGTGTTCTTTTAAAACAACAGCCATGTTACTTTGGGCTGTGTATTTGGTATCGTTGTCCTACTAGAACAGTGGTTCTCAACCTTTCTAATGCCGTGACCCCGCAATACA
>CM034708.1:136084744-136108373 GCA_020142125.1 Phrynosoma platyrhinos | reverse complement strand
AAATTTGAGTCACTTCTGCCCACGGATGTTCCTGATCCATACAAAAGAGCACATTGAGTGTATTACCAGCACAATGTGCAGGATCCTGAACTAATTGGGACAGGCCCATGGCTGTCATGGAAGTCATGAACTCCCAAGCTGCGCCTTTCAGATCTACTAAGCTGGACTCGAAGGAAATGTGGAGGTCCCCCAGAACAAGGAGCCCGGGGGACTCCAGCACCAGCTCCGAGACCAGCTGTGTCAGCTCAGCCAGGGAGTTTGTTAAGCAATAGGGTGAACAGTATACCAACAGAATCACCACTATCCCTAGCTTTCATGGTCAGGTAAATACACTCAATGTGATCCATTTTCCGGATAGGTCTCCTGGTCAAAGTGATGGTACTCTTATGGACCAAGGCCACACACACCCCTCAGCCACTTTCCCAAACCTCCTCCTTAACCATATACCTGGCTGGGAGAGCCTTAACCCAGGTGACACTACTATCCTCCCCCAGCCAGGTTTCAGTAAAACAAGCCAGGTCGACATTTTCCTCCTCCAACAAATTATAGATGGCATGAGATTTGTTCCTTACCGACCTGGCGTTGCAGAGGATCAAGGTAAGGGTCTGTGGTATGGTTGGGGTGACTCTCTGTTCTTTCAGGCTAAGAGGGTGAGTGGAAGGTGGGATGGATTTCAAGTATCTATCCCGTCTTCCCTTATATTTTACCCCCATTCTGTTAACGCTATATCTCCCCTTGCCCCGCACTACTCCAATTGATCTATCCCAGTCAATGCCCATTTCAAGAATGTTATTTTTACAGACCTGTCCCTTCTTTTATCTCCCCCTTCAGCATAGATGTTAGCAAGCAACTATTCCTATGTTCCCACCCCAAGATAACTCCAGTCTTTGGTCTTAGAGGTGCCACTCTCACCAGTACCACCCTATTAGCCCTCTAGATATAAATATCAATAATTGCCTCCTGGGGGTGCCGCTCTCACCGGCCCCTTGCCCTCATTTCTACCCAATACCAGCACTGGTAATTTAGCTGGTGAAACAAGCTCTTGAGGTGCCACTCTCACTGGCTCCTCCCTCTCTTTTTCTGGTGTTTCCACCTGCCGATCAGTGGCCCCAGTGTTTATATTTAGGACTCAGCCAGGATTGATCAATGGATGGTACAGTTTCCTGAGACTAATGGGCATAGTGTAATGAAAAACCAACAGCCGGTAAAGGTAGGTGGCACTATTTTCCTAGGGGCTACGATGGTATGGCTGGCTGTGTTGGAGAATAGGAAACAAGTGGGCCACCAGTCCCCATTGCCCAGGGTTCTCTCAGTCCCACCACTGATGTTACTACTGCGCTGTCGAGACAAGGCAGGCAGAACAGTCTTGGCCGGTATGGAATCAGCCCTCCACTGCCGCTGGATGTTTCAAGGCAAGCGGGAGGTATTCAAGGTTCCCTCCGGCATGGACTCTGCCCTCCACAGCTTCCGCAGGTGGTTTTTGAAGCCTCCGCTGCTCCTGCTGGGGCTCTGACTCTCCCTCTTCCCAGCTGTGGCTGAAGATGTTAAATAGCCTCACCAGGGCCTCTGGAGTCCCAAAGATGTTAAAGGGACCGGCTGGTGGGGCGGGCTAGGGAGCCTCCGCTGGTCCTCCTCGCTGCCGGTGGTATCAGGCTGGTGGGAGGGGGCTAAATAGCCTAACCAGGGCCTCTGGAGTCCCAAGGATGTTAAAGGGACTGGCTGGTAGGGCAGGCTAGGGAGCCTCCGCTGGTCCTCCTTGCTGCCAAATTGGAACAAAGTAGGACTTTCATTAATGGGAAGGATAGTGGCTATAAAAATGATGATTCTACCTAAAATGTTATATTATTTTCAAAACATCCCTATAATAACAAATGAAACAGCTCTCAAAGACTGGAACAAGGCGCTATCAAATTTCATCTGGAATGGCATGAAGCCAAGAATAAAATGGAGTTTTGCAGGACTCGAGAGAAAGAGGAGGGTTAAGGCTTCCAAATTTAAAACTGGTTATTGGAATGGATTAACTTGCGGAATGAAAAATAATTAGATCTAGAAGGACTCAATGCTCGATTTGGTTTGCATGCATATCTTTGGTACGAGAAAGATAAAGTCCACAAAGATTTTATGAACCATTATCTAAGAAAACCTCTTCTGTTGACTTGGTCGAAATATAAAAATAAATTATATCAAAGATACCTCTCTGGGTGTCACCTCATAAGGCATTCATTAAAAGAGAAACATCAAGGAAAAAAGGATGGATATTATATAAAGATTTAATTGAAAATGTTAATGGCCAGTGGTGAATAAAATCAGCTAGATCTACTAGAAGAGGGAATTGTCTGTTATTGGTTCCCACATAGACAATTAATTGAAAGATTTAAGAAAGACAATTGGGTTTGATGGATCTAAAGTAGAATTTGATGAAATTTTATAACCAAGTAAGAAAAAAACAGCAAAAATGTACCAAATGCTACTAAAATTAGACATGGAACAAGAAGTAATCAAATCAGATGATTAAATGGGCACAAAATACAAGTAGTACAATACCACTGGAAGACTGGGAAAAAGCATGGACAAAATATTTACATTTCTCAAATAGTTATGTATTAAAAGAAAATTACTATAAAATTTATTTAAGGTGGTATTTAACACCTGAAAGGATTTCTAAAATAACCAGGATGTCAAGTGGAATATATTGGAGGTGTAAAGAACATAAAGGGACATTATTTCATATGTGGTGGCAGTGCAAAATAATTTTAAAAGTTTTGGGGAAAAGTTCACCATTTCATAATACAAACATTGAATATTGACTTCCCTATGAAACTTGAAATGTAACTACACAATATCCTTACTAATTTGGACAAACTATCAGAGAGTAAGAATTGGAAGTTACTATTATACATGATAACAGCTGCAAGATTAACCATAGCCAAAAAATGGAAATCTATGGTTGAATTGGAAATCGAAGATTGGTTATTAAAATTATACGAAATGTATGAAATGGATATTCTTACCCACTTAGTTAATGGAAAATTGATATCAGATAGAAAAGAGGATTGGAAAAGATTAAAGTCACTTTGGGAAAATAAATGGGGAAATAGTGCGACACATTTTAATATTTAAAACCAGCAAATATTTCAATAAAATAAGTAAAAAGGGGAAATGAAAAAGAAAAGAACAAAGGTAAACCCAAACCTTAGCTTGCAATTATACTATAAATACATAAATATTGGTAATTTTCAACATTAGAATAGCTATCAAAAAACTTTAATGATAATCTCAAGAATTAGATAAGGAGGAATGGTTGAGAAAAATAAAAACAAAGAAGGAAAAAGGGGATCACTAGATTGCGAGGTAAAAAAATAAGAGAAAATAAACTCATAGTATCTACACAAATATGAATACATAATACATAAAAACCAAATCACTTAACAATTTCACACAAATATTAAATACACAGACAAGTGGAATTTAAAATTATAAATAAGGATACAGCGCAAATACATAGAAATGAAGATAAGAAGATAAGACAGAGCTATTAACAGTTGATATCGCTGGATGGGAAGTCTGGTTATTTTTTATTATCTTTGAGTTACGATTAATAAACTATGAACTATTATACTCTCTTTGAGTATAGTTCAACATAAAAGAAGAGAAAGGAAAAAGGAAAACAAGAAGAGAAGGGAGGATAGGTAAACAAAGGAGAAAAAGAGAAGAAAATAAAGGAAGAGGAAAAGGAATAAAATACAGATAAGGATAAAGAAAACAAGAAGTCCAAACAGATTAGTCAAGATGACATTGATTTATTGTTAGTATGTAGATTGGTTGTAGTTTTACACTTACCTTTTTATATAGGAGTTAAAAACAAAAGGATCTTTCTCCTTGTATCACTTTTGTTACTTTTCTATCATTCACAAATGACTATGGTTTTTTTCATGATTAAAATCATTGTCTTTCTTTTTTCTTTTTAAAATGTAATAGATATTAAAAATAAAAAACCTCTGCGCTCTGAAGCCGGCTGGAAGACAGCTTAAAAGGGCCGTCTATTCAGGCCCATAGGGGCTTTGCAGACGGTGCTTTGTGCCATCTTCAAGCCAAGGAAGGGGGGGGCAGCTGGACGCTCCATCCCCTTCCTGAGGACGTCATCAGAGCACCTGCCCTTCCACACGATGGGCGCACCAATGATGTCCTTCCTGCTCAGCATCCGGACATGCTGAGCCGGAAGAGATGGAAGAGCCGCATGGCGGCTCTTCGGGTGCCCCTTTCGCAGCTTGTGGAAGGAGCACAATTTTAGCGCTCCTTTCCCAGGCAGCGAAAGGGAGGATCAGGGCCGAGGCATGGGGCAGCCTCGGCCCCAATCGGCCACTTCCCAGGGTGGCCCACAACTGCCCGTCTGCATCTCCCCCTTAGTTTCTCGGTCTCAAAGGGCTACAAGATCCCTTTGCATATTGAATCAGGTGCACACAGCTATGTCTTTGAATGGAAGCATGGCTGATGTGAATTTAGATTTACAGATTCCAGTCTTTTGAAATAATTGAGGGGAGGTGGTATTACTTTTTTTAAAAAATGTATTTCTGTTTGCAAAATAAAAGCCAATTCAGGGCCAACGCAAAGGGCAGGAAAAGGTGACCTGAAGCTGCCTTTTCCCTAAGGGAAACCGCACTGCCTGCCCTGAAGATGCCCTAAATGGGGATGGAGCAGCCGATGGGGGGGGGGGTGTCAATGTGGCTTTTCTGAGGTTGTATTGAAGCCTCACCAACTGCACCACCGGCCCTGAGGACGCCACAAAGGGAGATAGAGCAACCACAGAAGCACATCTCTGCACATCTGTGCACCTGCGCAGAACATGTCATAGGCTGGTATACAGTGTACAAAGATGAATGAAGTTTGGCATCTCTGCACACTTGTGCAGGACCTGTCATAGGGTGGCATACAGTCTGTCATTTTGTCTGTAGTAAGGTGACTGAAGTTCAGCATGCCTGCACACCTGCACAGGACCTGTCATACACCCACAGATCATGCAAGGATTCACTGGCCTCGGCTTTCCCCAAGGAGTGGTGCCACTGTCTGATTGTGCCACCCTTGGGGTGAAGGAATGAGTTTGTCAACTGAAAAGACACCTACACCATTGTCCTCCATAAAACATGTCCTACACAGATCAGGGAGAAGGGGAGAGGTACATGCAAGGGAGGTTTGTGTGGACAGACTTGATACATGTAGCTGGTGGTCATGCAAGGGACATGGTCAAGAAGACACACAAACATTACTCCCGGAGCTCCACCCCCATGCATGCCAGGAAGTGGTGTGCAGGTTTTCTGCACACCTGCATAGAAGAGGTCACAAAAGCCTCTTTCATGCAAACTACTGTGCATGCTGACAGCAAACATACATGTGACAAAATGCATTTATTGTCATAATAGAGAACAGTTGCTAGGGTGCATGTGTAGGGTTACAATTTGGGTTGGGGATAGGGTTCTAATATTCAAGTGCACATGTGCTGGTGCATCCACACCTGGAAGCATAGAACACTTTAAATTAAACCCTGCATCTTTGCCAAAGAAGCAGACATACGATGGCTAGAGGGAAGTCTCCTGCCAGCTTTTAGGCGTGTGTCATCTAAACACCACACCTTTAAGTCAGCCTCAAAACACCTCTTTTTGCCCATCTGCATAGCCCCTTACCTAGCATAAATTAGGAGATCAAACCAGTTTTGTCTCATCTACGACCATTACACCAGCAGCCTTCAAGTTGCATTTTCAAAGAAACTTGGCAGACACCACCATCCAGTCTTTAAGGGACAGTGAAGTTTGCTTTCCCTCTTCACCCACTATTTTAATTAATTTCTGGTCAATCATAATGGAACCATTCCAACCAAGTGAAAATGATTCTGCCATGGTAGCCAAATGGAACATGCCAATGATTGAACATGAGCCTCATAAAGGCAAAACCTCTATTAAACCAATGAATAATGGCCTATCACGTTAATCAGAGGTGATCACACTGATGACACTACATGTTGGACTGCAACTTCTATCAGTCCCAGCCACTTAGTGAGAGATGGTGACAGTTCAAAAATATCAAGGCCACAAGTTGTTAACATCTGCTTTAAGAGATAACACTATCTTTTGTAGACCTGGAGTAAAAACTTTCACCTATATCTTGTTGCATGTTAAATAAATGCATCTTTAAATTAGAGGGGTTATTTTTTTTTCCTCAGCTGAAATTACAATAAACAGGATTATTTGATGGTCTTTTCAAGCTAATGTCTCAAGGTCTACAAATACATTTTCCTTTATCAGATACGGGCAATATGTGCATTTGTTAAGTTAAGCCCCAGTATTATCAGTCATATACAGGCAAAGATCAAGACATTGAGTTGTACATTTCTTATGTTCTCAAACATGTGTCTGAGTTATTTTAGTTGAGCATAATCCTCTATTGCCACCTAGTCAAAAAATGTATGCTACTAAAGTGACCCAAAATACCTGGGTCGACTTATAGACTAGTCAATACAATAGCAATAAGGGAGCTTTCGCTTCCCAAGCCTCTAGGCAGCCCAGTTGCTTCCAGAGGAGGTAGCCAGGCTAGGAAGATGCAAGAGCGTTCTCCAAACCTCTTCTCTGTCCAGTTGCCTCTGGAAGGGGCAGCCAGGCTGGAAGGAGGCCAGAGTAAGCGTTCATTCTCAAAGCCTCTTCCCAGCCCAATTGCTTCTGGAGGGGGGAGCTAGGCTGGGAAGATGCAGGAGGAGGGAGCATTCGGTTACCAAACCTCTTCCCAGCCCCATTACATGCCCTTCAGTTTTACCTCGACTCATCCATGGGGCAGATTAAAATCCAGATTTTTGGCCCCAAAACCTACCAGCAACTTATACACAAGGCCGACCTATACATGAGTATAAGCGGTAAATTATTGTTTAAAAAAACAAAACAAAATAAAAATCAATTTTCAAATTTACATTAAAATCTGTTTCAAGCCAGAATTCCAATAGGAGTGTGCAATCCTTTGGCCTCACCTACATTTGTTCTCTGGGTCAGTCAATGTTGTCTCCCCTGTCCCATTCTAGTTCTGATAATTCAAACATGGAAAACACCTCATCTGTTCTTGATCTCATCCTGAATCTATCAGCAAAGTGACCAATCTTTTAAAAACAAAACATTTCTAAATAGTATGTATTTAGAATTGAACAGATTGAATGGAATCTCAAATGACAAAAAATGTTTTTAAAAAGGCAGCTTCTTCATTCTGTATTCTTATCCATAATATCAATCCGAAGCTACGAGTAAAAACATCCAACCAATATCTATCTCTGCATGCTCTGTAATTCACCTTTGTTGTTAACTGCCTTTGCATTGATCTCGACCCATGGTGACCCTATGGATGAGACATCCCCAGCGCCCGCCCCCCCCAGCTCTGCGCAGCTTCTGCAAACTCATATTCATGGTCTCTTTAATAAAGTCCATCCATCTAGCATGTGGCCTTCCTCTCTTTCTACTTCCACCCACCTTTCCTAACATTATTGTCTTTTCCAACGATTCATGCCTTCTCATGATGTGTCCAAAGTATGACAGTCTAAGGGCCTTTGCAGGCTGCTAGAAATAGTGCAAATTGAGTCCACGTTAGCTGCCCTGGCTCAGTGCTAGGGGATAACGGGAACTGT
Source organism: Phrynosoma platyrhinos (assembly GCA_020142125.1). Taxonomy (NCBI): domain Eukaryota; kingdom Metazoa; phylum Chordata; class Lepidosauria; order Squamata; family Phrynosomatidae; genus Phrynosoma; species Phrynosoma platyrhinos. The sequence goes on along the minus strand of CM034708.1, from coordinate 136,100,719 downwards.
ATTTTTTTCTGAGACATTGAGCCTTCTCTATCAGAGAGCTCTGGTGCCACAATAAACTACAGTTCCCATGATTCCTTAGTCATGGCAGTTAAAGTGGACTCAATTTGCACTATTTCTGGCAGTCTGCAAAGGCCCTAAGTCTTGTTATCTTGGCTTCTAGGGATATCTCTGGCTTGGTCTGCTCTAGGACCCATTAGTTTGTCCTCTTGGCTGTCCATGGAATCCTCAGCACTCTTCTCCAGCACCACATTATCTCAAATGAATTGATTTTCCTCCTATCTTCTTTCGTGACTGTCCAGCTCTCACATCCATACATAATTCATCTACTGTGTCACATGCATCTCTATCAGCTCCTAATAGCATGGGGAAAAGAATCCCACTGAGATTAATGAAAATCTCACAGTAAAAAAATTCTAAATGCAAGTGTAGAAACAACTCTTAAATTGATTCTTATTTCATATAATCTTTCTGTACATGTTATGTTCCTGCATTTTTCTTTTCAGAGCCAGCAATCCCCACCACCCTCTCAGGAGAAAACAGGAGATACAACTCATTCTAAAAATTGCAAATAAGATGTTTAATTTCAGAAAACTCGAGTTCACCATTTATAAATACACTAAACATAATAAATGCAAAAATTAGGCAGAGGTACAGTATTTTAACAAAACTACATCTTCCCTAAAAGTCACAGTCAGTTCATTTCCCCAAAGAATCTCAACAATGCACAAAAAATTGGAAAATGAATCTCTTAATATTTGTTTTTTAAAAAAATGGAGAGCATACTGTTTACAATTAAAATGCTGGCTATTCTTATCTCTGTTTCAGATCTGAAAGGGTTCTACATTATCTTATTGACCTGATGAACACTGTCAATTAAGGGTCAATTCTACTATATAACATTCAAGTAGGGCACCAATCTAAAAGGAATATAAACTGAGAATCAGCTTCTGGTAACAGGAATGAAAGACGATGCCATACACTGTTTTCTATTATATAGGAAACCAGGACTTAATTTTTACACCAAAGAATATTAGATGTTTTTATGCACTCAATCTTAAAAGGCTTTAGCCTAATGCTTATCAATACATTTTATATTTTACTTTTCAATACACTGCATTAAATAACAAATATTAATTGGAAATTTTTGAAAATAAACATCCCAAAGACCTTATAAATACTCAAGCTCTAACTCAGTTACAGTGTAAAAAACCTGAATAGGAACCACTGAATGGCAAGATTATAGGTTACTGTATAACTGATATTCCATAATACCACTAAGTTTAGTTCAGTCAATACTAATTCAATACCCACCCATAGTACATACATCATACTTGAATATTACATTACCCTTTAAGTAAGTTAGGTCTGCAGTTAAAACCTGCTAAGTAGAAAGATGGCTTCATTTCCACCTTTATATACAACTTTCTTCTGACAGCTACAAAATGGTTCTTGCAATTAAAGCAATGTTCAACTAATATACAGTACCTGTTTATGATTTTTACATAATTGAATAAAAAACTACATAATAGAATTGTTTACATCTCTTCTTTACCATTCTATTCCACTTGTTTTAAAACTTCATTTACGCTTCTCAAAGAAAAGCTACATAATTTTTTATCAATCAAACACAAGTCTAATTCTAATGTGAACTTTTTTTAAAAAACAGGTATATACATTATCTGGCCTGAAGGACTATTAATAAGGCACATGTAGACACATTGAAAACTGAAAAATAAAACTAATTTTGGAATTACAGTCACTGATTAGATGTCATACATGGCCCCTACTGGAGCAATTTAACAATCCAAGTTACAACAGTTAAATATCCAGTGAGCAAAAACAATTTTAGACTGACAGCTTGTTCATTAGTTTCAATACTGGAAGTATATCAAAGGAAGATTTACTTTCAAAAATATGAGTTTTTCAAAGTGTTCCATTGCTAGCCTTGACTGACTGAAGCTGATGTTTTCATTGGATGTACTAAACAATCTATCTGATGGAACAATGCTCGGTGGACAACCTAGAAACCGAACTGCCAGCTTTGACAGTACTGGCCAAGATGATTTTTTAAAGTTCCAGTAAGTTAGGGGATCACAGTTATGCTCAAGCACTTCTTCTTCCAAGTATGAAAGCACCATTTCTTCTGGCAACTTGGCCTTTTCTTTTGGAACTTTTGCTTTTTTCATATCTTCCATAAGTGACCAAAGACTACTATCCCCATAAGAGTTTTTAGACGGTGAACCTATACCACAGCCATTCAAAACAGGTTTGTCATCATCTGAGGTAGCATTTAAGATTTCTAGCTCCCTGATTAAGTCCTGTTTATACTGTTCTGCCTCCTCTTCAGTGAATAAGGAGGCCTTATAACGAGGGTCCAAAAGTGTAGCAAAAATGTATCTTGGATCATGAAGAGTAGAGGACAGCCTACTCACCATTGCTTCCTTTAAGGACTTCAGCATGGTATCTATGCCCATTGTTTCTTCAAACAGTAGTTCAATTTTCCGGTTAAGTATGTGAATCATTGGAATTACTTGGCTTAAAGTAGATATGTGTGTACTCATCTCCCTGCTTGCAACTTCAAATGGTTTGAGTGCATGACAAACAGACTGCATCACTTCCCACTGATCACAGCTTATTAACTCCCTGAAGCTGCATTCTATAGACATTTCATCAATAGCTCTTTTCTGTTCAATTAGGCGTTCAAGCATATGGAATGATGTACTCCACTTTGATGGAACATCTTGAATTAGGTGATGCTGTGGCAAGTGATATTCTTTCTGCAGCTCTGCCAATTTCTCTCTTGCCTTTGCTGACCGATGAACACGCTCACATATTTTTCTTGCAATACTAAGCAAGTTCTGAACCATTCTCTGGCTTTTAATAGCTTCATTAACTATGAGGTTAACAGTGTGACTAAAGCACTGCACACTTGAATGCTCCCCTTCATTTAAAGTTTTCTCTATAGTCTGATTATCTGTAACAGTAATCCCAACCTGAAGCCCAATGGATGCTATCCAGGCTTCCCACCAATATTCTAATTGCTTTTGAATGCTGATACCACTGTAGTCACAATCTATCTGTGATACATTTAAAAGAGCTGAACAATGGTAATCTTCACACTGTGGTCGAATCCTAGACTCAAATGTCACCCAGTGAGCGGTAAGAGTTAAGTATTCTCGGGTTTGATTGCTCATCCATATTCCAGATGTAAAATGGACTACTCCACTTTCAGCTTCTTTCAGATGTGAAACAATAATCTCTTTCACGTTATCATACATATTGGGAATTGCAGTACGAGAAAAATAAGTTGGAGAAGGCAACGAATACTGGGGCTGCAAGTATTCAAGCAGTCGATTAAAGCCAATATTGTCTACAAAAGAATATGGCTGAAGGTCAAGTGCAATCATTTCAGCTATAAGACTTGTAATTTTTTTGGCAACAGGGTGAGTGTCAGAAAATTTGTCATTGGTTTCATCAAAAGATGAAGATCCTAACAGATCTGTATTGAGCGGTACATGACTATTTGTAGATGAGGACAATACTGGCTCTGAGGCATCTGGTTTCAAGACATTGCTATGAAACCGTTGTAAATGTCTTAGAAGGCAACTGGTACCTAAATTGGTTGGCTTTTTCCCTCGACTTATCGTACGTCCACAGTGCATACATATAACTTTAGTTGAATCAGCAGAACAAATTGAAAAATGATTCCACAGTTTTGAGGTCTTTTTGCTACTGATAGGAAAGATGACTCGACTATCCTTAGTAACCACTCTGGACAAGTCAGTCAATTTTGAGGATGAACATTCTGCAGAAGCCAAGGTAGCATATGGAGAATTTGCTAAACTAACATCTATAAAGCTCTTCTGAATCCCAATGACCTCAGGGTGACGTCTATACAGGTGTCTTGTCAAACAGCTTGTGCCTAAATCACCTTTCTTTCCACGGTTGATCAAACAACTGCAGTGTCTGCACACAACTTTTAGACTATCTCCTGGAGACAAAGAAAAATGATGCCATACTTCTGACTTGAGTTTTCGCATCATCCGTTTATTCTGATGAATAACAGAGCCATGCTCAAATAGCAAAGGGCTTTTTTCTGGGGAAGAAACTAAAGAAGCTTCACCTATATCTTCAGAGGATGATAACAATGAGGAGTCTTCTATGAGAGTATCACCCAAAGGGAGATTAGAATTGTTTTCCTCAGCCATTCTGTCTGGAGAGGAGCAGACAGAAGTTGGTTCTTTAGCCATTTTTCCAGGAGACGACACAGAAGTTGGATCACCATCTGAAGGCAATAAAGGTGGCAGTAATGTTGGAGGAGTAGAGTATAAAGGAGGTATGCTTGAACCACCTCCATTCTCTTGTAGAACAATAGAACGATGGGCTCTCCACATGTGTCGTATTAGACAACTAGTTCCAAGATCTTTTCCATTCTTTCCTCTACTGAATTCATTCATACAGTGGATGCAAACAGCTTTTGAATTATCTAGAGGAGACAAATAAAAATGCTTCCAGACAGCAGATCTTCTTCTGGAGCCAGATGTTCCTTTAGGTACCTGAACAGTTTTCTCGGCTACATTTTCCACAGTTTCTTCACAATGGTTGTTAGGAAAGTGTTGTGATACACGAACATCACCTTCCTCTTTATTGCTCTTTTCGGTATGCAACAGCTCTGAGGGGATCTCTTCAGTACAAACTACAGGCACAGATTCCTCAGTCATTTGATCTTGGGATGGAATCCTAGAAACTGCTTTCTTAACCAGTTTTAAAGGGGCTAACACACTGGTCAAATCACCAACATCTGCAGGCGGAGGTGATATTAATAATGTTGGTGACGAAAAGGAAGATATAGCTGGCATACTTCCATTTTCCTGAATGAGTACAGTGGGATGAGCTCTCCTCACATGCCTCATTAGACAACTTGTACTTAGATCTTTTTCATTTTTACCCCTGCTAAACTCTTTCATACAGTACATACATATTGCTTTAGTGCTGTCTCTAGGAGATATGAAGAAATGGTTCCATGCAGGTGATTTTTTTCGGGAGCTTATATTTCTGCTTGAAAGAAGGCTCTGTGTTACAGCTTCCATTGCAACATCATAAAGAGTGCTACTGTACTGTGAAAATAGAGATCCATAATCATCTTCATTTTCTGCAGAGATGTATTTGCTTGAATTGCTATGAATGAAATTCTTTTCTCTTTCATCTTGTTCATCACTACTGTCTGTTTGTCTTAAGTCTTCTGGCTCAGTTTTTATATCCATTGTTTCCAAAGCACAATTACTATCATCTTCTGGTTCCACTTTCAAACTATTAATTTTATCCATCATAAAACTATCATCAATTTGTGGAGAATGTGCTCTACTTGTATCCATGATTGATGAGTTAGTTCTGTTGTGCCTTCATAATTCAGTGAATATTTAAAATTATTTCAATTATATTCCTTCTATATTTCAAACAGAAGGTTATAACGGTGGAACCTAAGTTTGTATTCTAGAATTTGTAATTTGATGAAAATGTATATTACACAAATTTATGTAAAATTCCTTTTCTCTCCAGGGTCTTGAAATATCCAGGTCATATGTTGTTTCCAATTGGTGCTGGCATTAAATGATTCATATTCTAGGGAGAAGCCTAAGAAGGACTGAAGTTCAATTTCTTCCCAAAATCATATATTCATCTCAATTTTATTACAATCCGCTGACATCACCTAGAAATAAAAGAAAAGTAAATATGTGAATTCACCAATTCAGGTAAATTTACTTTAGTTTCCTAAAATGGAACTACTTCCACACCATTTCCTTCTCCACCTTTGTGTAGAGGCCTATTAATTATCATGATTCTTGTAAGGAAAGACAAAGTAAACTTCCTGGAACAATTCAGATTGTTTGGACTACAACTCTTATAAGCCCCAAGCAGCATGACCAAGGATCAGGGATTTGGACACTGCATTCCAAAATAGTAGGTTGTCTATCCCTGGATTAAAGGAAAAGAAGAGTGACACAACTTTCAGAAGAAACAGAATGCTGCTAAATTTTTCTATGGACCAGGGGTCGGCAACCTATGGCTGCCAAAATGGCGCTGGCACCGTTGGGCCTTCCAAAATGGTGCCCTGCGTCGTGCGCATGCGACGCTGAGTGCCATTTTGGAACCCCCAACGGTGCCAGCGCCATGTGCATGGCGCCATTGGGCATTCCAAAATAGCGCCCCCCACATGCACGCATGATGGTGGGCATCGTGCGCATGCGTTGTGCGAGGGCAAGCACGCGCGCAAGTGCTGGCCTCCGGCGCCATTCCCCCCCTCCAGCCCCCGGCCACAAAAAGTTGCCGACCCCTGCTATAGACAATACATCTGAAAAGTAATTATCACACATTGTTTCTACATTCTTGGAGTCAGCTATCTGGTTTAGATATTAAAGGGTTGGTCATGGCCAATATGACTGTTACAGTCCCCACCATTTTCCCTTGCTCCCAGTAAATTGTTGGGCCAATTTACAAACTGTTTCTGGATGTATTTTCACTTTCATAAGCAACTGGACTTTTGAGAAACATAAGCCCAAAGGTACCTTAGTCACACAAAAGCAAATGTACATTTCTTTTTGATCCCCAGCATCATTTGCTTATAACCCAACTAGCAGTCTATAGCTAGACCAATTCAAACTTAAAAGCTGGCAGAATTACACAAAACTCTTCTTCAGCCCATAACACAGAAGCATAATGAGTGATGAGCAGGACAGGTTCATGAAAAACACAATGGGGATAGATGTGAGATAAGTTGAAGCACTGTTGCACATCAATATTAAGACAGCTACCTGTTTAATGTAGGAGAGAGGAAAGCTGAATAGGTGGGGTCACTTCTATGGTTACTGGGCTAAGATTCTATCTATCTTCCATTTCAGTCCAGTTTTAGAGTGTCTGCTTCCTATTTATGTATTCCCCTCTTGCAATTTAGTAAAGTTCTTGGCAAAATATACAGCCCTCCTCTCTCATATTCTCTCATCCATGTACTTGCCAGACTCAGAGCTATTAACATTCCGAAACTACACCACAGTATAAAGCTATACCATAGCCGAAGGTATTAACAGTATCAATTTTGGAATTTCGATAAAATGTGTGCTTTGTCAAGCACAACTATTAAAGAAATGACAGGCTCAATTTTTATATTTAATTATATGTACTGAGTAAGAATTAGCTCTCATAGGGCCTCTACAGACTGGCAAGAAACGCCGGCATCAGGGTGGAATGGGTGCATGGCGACCGCCCGTTGCCCACCCCCACCCCAGCATCACACCGCCCGACTGACCACATGGCATCACACCATTTCTTTGGCACAGTGTTTAGACATGCTGCACCAAAGAAATGCCAAAAAGCTGCCACCACAAGGGTGGCTTTTTTCTAGTCTAAAAAGGAGAAGCATTTTGCTTTTGTTTTTTAGAGTGTCAAACTTCTAGACCGGGGCCACAGCATATGGTTGCTAAGACAGGGTGGCGGGACGCTGCTCCATCAGGGAAGTCTGCAGAGTGCCATAATAACATTAAAAGTATCTTAAGATCTTTGATTTAGGACTTGTGTGTGTGTGTGTGCGCACACGCACACACAAATGTCTTAAATCAGCTGTGAATCATGTGGCTATCCAAATGTTTTTGGGACTGCAGCTCCCAGCATTCCTCAACACTGGCTATACTGGTTGGGATGCTGGAATTTAGATTTCAACAATGTCTGGAGGGCTATCTGATCCTTACCCTATCCTACCCAAAAACATGTAATGAGCTTTCTTTAGCCATGAAACAATGTTCTCTGCTGCTAGATTTGTACAACTGACATGTTCATTTTGAGTTCTCTCTTCAAAACATCATCCAAAAAATTAGCAAAGAATATAAACGTATTTAAAGAGGCTCTTTTTCCTCCTTGATAATAACCATTGCATACACAAATCAACAGCTGACTGGTAAAACAGACATTTTCCTTTTAACATTCTTACAAATATATAGCTGACAGATAAACCTAGGGGTTGGGGATAAATCTACAAACCTCTAAACATATTCAAGCAACTCAGCTTACCATCACGTTAACCAATACTGTACACAAAGTTTACATTTGTATTATTATTTATTATTTGAAACTGTTTCAGCAAAGATACTCATCATCATTCCTGAGAGCAATTTATATAAATGCAGCAACAACTTGAAATGTTGAGCAGTTCCTGGCATAGTCTATTCTGCAAGAGATAGTTTCAAAACCACCAGATTTATTGCTATCAGTCTTCTCTCTGGCATAAAGTAACTCTGCATTTCATGCCAAAGTCACTGGTTTTCTGGACTTAGGAGGTTATACATTCCACTTACTAAATTTGTTTCCCAGGATTCTTATTTTTGTGAAATTCAGCACAGCACTGCACAAAGAAAATTGGTTCAAAGCAGGCAAGCACTCTTTACTAAAGTCAGAAACCATAAGGCATTCTCTCTCCCCTATAAACTGGAGGCTAAGGTATGACCAAATACAGATCACCAAATAAATCCCTTTTTATACTAAACAAAAATAACCTCCCTCTCTCTTTCTGTCTAGTAATACACCTTAAAAACTGGTAACAACTTGGAACATATTTGATACACATGTGCATGCAGTGAAGTTCCTAGAATCGGTATTTAACCTACCTTACAATGAAACTCCACATGAATAAAGAAACATGGTTCCATTAACAAACTAGATTCTTTTGAAGAAAGCAGCCATCATTCTCTAAAATCCTACACAAAGAAAAACATCATTTACTTTTAAATGTTTTAGATTTATCTTTATTTACTTCCTTTAAGCAAATATGCTGAGCAACTATTGATGCAGGGATGTTTACTCAACAAATGATTATATGGTCAGTTCAGATATAACAACAAGTCCCTACTTTCATATGGATGTGGGTGAAATTTAAAACTGAACTGTGGAGTTCAGTGCAATTTTCCATTTCACCTACATACATGAAACCTTGGGTACTTCACAAATGATGCTAAACTACAGATAATATGCTGGCTTGCTAGCTAATTGATTTTTTTTCCTGTCTGGATGGAACAGGAAAATGCAGTTTATTCCCCAAAAGTGAAAGATTGAAATCTCCTCTCATCATGTACAGATAGAAAGAAACTCTATCTTCAGTGACAGATCACTCAAATAATTCCTAATAATGTTACCTATATAGGTATAATTGATTTCTGAGACATTATCACCTCTAAAATTCTTTAAGCACCAGAAGTACAAATTTTTTTTACAGAAGTACAAAAGCCCCACTTATTCAGATAGTTACCTTTAAAGAAGAGGTGGGAAAGCTTTAGGGGGCAAAGGGCCAATTTCCAGAGTGGTACAGTGGTTTGAGCTCTGGACTATGACTCTGGATACCTAGGTTCAAATCCCTGCTAGGTCATGGAAACCCATTAGGTGCCCTTGGGCAAGTCACATTCTCTAAGAGTCAGGGAAGACAAAGAGAAATCCCTTCTAAACAAATCGTGCCAAGAAAACCTCATGATAGATCCACCTTGCATGTAGGTGTACATGCCTTCAAGTTGCCTGTTGACTTATGGTGATCCCATGAGTTTCATAGGATTTTCTTAGGCAAGGACTACTCAGAAGTGGCTTTCACAGTTCCTTTCTCCAAAATATATCCTACAGCACCTGGTATTCATTAGTGGTCTCCCATCCAAGTACTAACCAGAGTTTTTAGGGTATTTAGGGTCTCCATAAGTTATAATTGACTTGAAAGTACACCATCACCACTATAACAAAACGATGTGACAGGAGCCACACCAACTCCCCAAAAGCAAAGGGTGCACTTTTGTCTACTTCAGTTTTTTTTTTAAAAGAAATGAAAGGTACAGCCCACCTTTTCTGGGATCAGTATGCATTCTTTAAAAATACAGAGTGGAAAAATTGGGGACTGTACTTTTACATGTAGAACTGCTATTCCCAGTATGTAGAGAGATCTTGAGTACCTAAGGAAGGGGAGGGGCAGCCAGACGCTGGGTGCCCCATCCCCTTCCTGAGGACGTCATTGGAGTGACGGCCCATCCACACGATGGGCGCTCCGATAACGTCCTTCCGGCTCAGCGTCCACACACGCTGAGCCGGAAGAGATGCCAAAGAGGTGCGCCATGCCTTTTGTGGTGCCCCTTTCGCGACTTGCGGAAGGAGCGCTATTTTAGCGCTTCTTTTGCAGGCGGCGAATGAGAATATCAAGGCCAAGATATCCGGCAGCCTCGGCCTCGATCCTCCGCTTCCCGGGGTGACCCAGGGCCGCCCGTCTGCATCCCCTCCAAGTGAAAAAAGAATTCAAAGATATAGCCATGTATGTAGAGAGATGCTACAAGATCTCTCTACATACTGAAAAAAAGAAATTGGCAGCATGAGCTTTCATAGACTTCAATCTACTTCCTCAGATGCTTCTGGTGCAGTGGAAGCCAGGGACAGACAACCTGAGATGCAGAAGGTGGAAGTAATAGGGCATATATATAGACCAAGGACATATATATAGGCCTATCCATGGCTTCCACATCACCAAAAGCATCTGAAGAAGTAGACTGAAATCTATGAAACTTCATGATGCCAACTTCTTTTTTTCAGTTAGTCTCAAAGGTGCTACAAGATCTCTCTACATACTGATTCCACAGAATAACATGGCTATATCTTTGAATTCTACTGCTATCCCCAGTGATTTCCTAGAGCAGCAACAGTCCTTTCTTCAGTCCAATTGTTCTTCCAGCAAGAAAGATATATGGGGCCACCAAAATAACTTTAGTGATACATACTGCCTGGGCCATAACATTTTGATTGTATTACACTGATTTTTCCCAATGTTCGTCAATCCATTTCTGAGTCCAATTTAAAAATTAGGTTTGGTCTTTAACAGCTCAAAATGTTTACAACCTGGATATATTCTCCAGCTTTCCCTCCAGCTTTGAAGACACTATGTATTGCACTGTTACCTGAGATGCATAAGGTGGAGGTAATAGAACAGGGCCTTCTTGGAGATGGCATGCACTTTGTGGGATGCATTGCCTCAGTACATCCTGGTCAGTTTCCTTCCTCTCTCTCTTTCAGTATCAAGTGAAGATACGGAAAGCAATACAATACTTATAACAGGGTTTATTTTTGTATTTGTTGCTTTTTACATGCTAGTGTTTTATTTGTAATGATGCTATTATCATCTGTTTTTATTGTTTTGCCAAGGAAACCTTGTGACAGGATTACCGTAAGTCAGAAATGACTTGAAGGCACCCAACAGAAACAACAACAATAACAAAATGCTATCTACTTTGAGACCATGTATGCCAAGATATAGATCAGGGGTAGGCAACCTAAGGCTCGGGGGCCGGATGCGGCCCCCCGAGGCCTTTGGACTGGCCCCAGGCCAGTCCTGCCGCCGTTGCCGCCGCCCACCATGATGATATTGATTATTGTTGTTATTACTTGTTCTTGGGGTTTTCTTGGCAAAATCTCCACAGGGGTTTTGCCATGCCTTTTCTGGGGTTGAGAGAATGTGCATACACATTATTTATTTATTTTTGGTGCTTCGGCCCCCCAATTGTCTGAGGGACAGCAACCCGGCCCCCGGTTCAAAAAGGTTGCCTACCCCTGATATAGATCATCCTCACTGTCATTGCTGTCATCTTCAACATAACCCTAATTTAAATTGGAAAGTATATACAATAGGAAAACAATATAGTTGCCAAAGTACTCACCAGTTTTGTCCATTATCTTAGCTTCATTTCAGAGAGGATCTCCTGATCTGGAAGTAAAGAGGATGGGAAGAGCAAATAAGAAAAATAATAATTTTTAAAATAAATCGTGCTCACTGATTTTGACCCAATTGCACACTAACTACACACAGTTTGTCACGCAGTCACTACTACATCCAGGAATTGAACACAAACCATGCCCCCTCATCCCTGGTTCAACTTGCCCCACTTCATAACCTAGTTCACATGCCCCCCCTTTTCCTCTTTTGTCATGGCTACAAAAAGTTTTGAAACTTTTGCTTCATCTTTTTGTCAATTATTTCTTGTTGAGTTAACTGCTTTCGCAGGGGCAGGCAAACTCGGCCCTCTTAGGGATTTCGGACTTCAGCTCCCAGAAGCCTCAGCCATGTTGGCCAATAGTCTGGGATTCTAGGAGCTGAAGTCCCTCAGCCCTTAAAGGGGACAGTTTGCCTGCCCCTGCAGGGAGTGGACAATGCACTGAATGTATATAATCTAAAACTGAAGTTTCTGATCTCACATGTATGAAAGAGGATCAGAGGATTGTGAAAGATAGGGGCAGGCCAGGCTCCTTACCACCACAATAAACTATGGTATATTGTAACAGAAAGGAGCATAGCCTCTCTCTGGATTACCTTCTTGTTGTTTTGTGCCTTCAAGTTATTTCCGACTTATGGAGACCTAAGGCAAACCTATCATGGGGTTTTCTTGGCAAGTTTCTTCATTTGCCATTATCATCCTGAGGCTGAGAGAGCACGAATTGCCTAAGATCACCCACTGTGTTTACATGGTCAAGCAGGGATTTGAACCCTGATCTCCAGAGTCGTAGTGTGATGCTCAAAATACTACACGATGGCTCTTTTTCTAGTAAATCATGTTTTATTGCATCATCTGAATGCAGCCAATATACTTATGATTCTGTAATAGGCATCCTTCCCCCATCAGTTCCCTTACTGATTTAACAGTTACTTAAGAAGTAAATCTGAATTCCTTTAAAGCAATAGAGTAAATGCAATATGACAAAACAAAATCTGAAGAGTACACACAACTGTTGTCTGCCTTTACAACGTACAGTGTTTAAAACATCTTAAATAATAATGGTGTTTCTGTATTGACAAAGAACGAATAAAGTCATATAACTAGAAACAGTCTATTTTCCTACTACATTATTGTTTACAAATAAAGGACTAGAAAAGAGCAAGTCCTGGAGGCTTTATGTGCATACAGGGTGTTGCTGTTGTTTTAAAAAAATATGATTAGGAACTTTTTTTTATGAACTGATATACTTTCCTTAATTTCCAGGCAGAAATAAATGAGAAGATATTATGGTAATGATCAGACCTAGATAAGGTTATTATAGAGCTATGAACTGCTACTTGTCCTATACGGATTTCAGTAGTGGGAAGAAAAATGCTGTTTCTAACTGGGGAAGATCTAGAAACTCATGGAAGATGAAGATAGTGCAATATTAGCAGACGCTAAGGAAATGAAGAGGTGCATAGATGTAAAAATACAACCAAAAATGATCGAAAGTACTTTGCAAAAAGTCCATGGCCTTTTTGTAAATAAAGGACTGTGGAGGGGGGGGGGAGTAAGGTAAAAGGTAAAAACTGATAAATCCATACCCGGAGTTTCTGTCTCATGGGAAGGCAAACAGATTCACTGTTACAATGCACATAAAAATTCAGCAGCATGAGTTTGAATTTCAGAGAGATAGCTCCCAGTGTTGGTTTCTTATAAGAAGGAGCCCTTACATTTCTCACAGGTATGGCTGTTTCTTTCTAGGAAAAGACATGCTGATATAGATGATTACTTACTAAAATTTTTGTTTCAAAAACATTAACAGATTGCACTTTTAATGCTGTGTAATTTAAATAATTTTACTCTTTATCATCTTTTAAAGCAAGATGGGCAATATTTGGCTACCTGCAACCCCACTGTGCACTTTTCTAGGTCCTAGAGCTCCTTTCTTGAAAAACATTACATGAAAATAATCATTACAATCCTGGAAGCATCTAGGAAAGCATGATTTCCTTTTAATTTATACCTGGACATTTTAATTTTATTTTATTTTAAGTGAACACACTTTTTTTAAAACCTTGTAAGTGGATTTCCAGCCATTTCAAGTTTCATTGGGGAAAGGTAGTATGATTCACAGCCAGTTCTGAGGGCTGCACTTGCCCTCAATCTCTCCCTTTCTCCCCAAATTGTCCTCCTGCTTTGAAGTATGCTGCCATTAAACTAGGGTGGTTGTAGGGCAGATGTTTTCAATTTTAATGCCTATTTTGAGTGAAGCAAGGGTTCTAATTTGTTTTAGTGACTGTAAACAGAAAACCTGGGTGGACAGTTCTGAATTATTCTGAAATTGCAAAATGGCTCTAACTCAGCTAGAATATTCAAACAAAAATCCACCAGTGATACCTTTATTAGCCAACCAAAATGCACAATATACTTGCTGCAAGCTTTTGAAGCTCCATGGGCTACTTCATCAGGCAAGGAGAAAAACAATTAGAGATGTTAGTCAGATGCCTACATGTGGTTTCAATCAATCAATCTTAAGATGGTATATGGTGGGGAGGATATCTTTTGCAGGCTGGTCCTTCAGTCCATGTGGCTATAGGGAGATTTTCCAAATCCAGGAAATTTAAAATGCATTTGCATGTCAACAGGGAGCCCTCTTTTGCAATCCAATATGTCTCCATTCCAGTTAGGCCACAAGATTTTAAATTTCCTGGACTTGGAAAATCGCCCTATAGCCATATGGCCAGAAGTAGAAGCCTGCCCGCAAAAGATATCCTCCCCATCATATATCATCTTAATTAGAGACTAAAACAACATGTAGGCATCTGACTAACATCTCCAATTGTTTTTCTCCCGTTTGGTTTAACATCTTGCCTGATGAAGAAGCCCATGGACCTTAAAAAGCTTGCAACAAGTATACTGTGCATTTTGGTTGGCCAATAAAGTATCACTGATGGATTTTTTTCTGAATTTGCAAATGGCCAACACAGCTATCCCTGAATGTTTTTTGCTATATGTCTCTAACCAAGGCTGCAATTCTATGTACCTGTGAATAAAGCTATATGAAGTAGTTCTACTGAGACTTATTTCTGAGTAAATATTAAAACAATAGGACTCAATTTAGTCATGGCTAACTTGTTTTACTAGTTTCAGTGGGACTCAGGCTTCAGTTCTATGCACACTTACATGGATGTAACCTCCCTGAATGCAATAGCTTACTTCTCAGTAAACATGGAACAGATCGCACTATGAATGACAACTAACATTAAATGAACTGAAGTCATGGAATATGTGACACTCTTGTACATTCAGCATTTGTGTAAGTTCAGCAGTTAGAAACTACTCTTTTCACTGCCTTCTTCTGTCTACATGGTTCTTCTGATACAACATTTGGTAAATTTTAATTTAAAAAAGCAGTACAGTTGCCCCTCTGTTTTTGTGGACTTTGGATCCACGTCCCTTGCTTATGCATGAGGGACAAACAAAGGGGCATACAATGGGGGGCGCCCCAGCAGTGCATGCCTGCACACTCCTATGCCTCCATTCAAGCCTATGAGGCTTGAATATGTGTGAGTTTTCATTTTCGCAGAGGAATCTGGAATGAATCCCCCGCGAAAACAGAGGGGCAACTGTATTTCACTTTTATATTTCACACTATATAACATGGAAAATAAGAGTTACAAAGAAAAAAAAACCCAATGCTGTATTATGCTTTCATTGAGCATCCATGGGAGACAACTTCTATCATAAACAGATAAGCTATTTTCCAATCATGAGAGCTAGAATGGTGTAGTGGTTTGAGCGTTTGACTCTGGAGACCAGGGTTTGAATCCTGCCTTGGCCATGTAAACCCACTGGGTGACTTTTGCAAATCACACTCAACCTTATAGGAAGGTAGTGGCAAACCCCCTCTAAAGAAACTTGCCAAGAAAACCCCATTGGTTGCCATAAGTTGGAAATGACTTGAAGGCACACAACAACAACTAAATATTTCTCTTGTATGATATTTCACACTATATAAAATTGGGATGCAGTGGCTCAAGTGGTTAAGACACTGACTCTGTTGACTGCAAGATCAGCATGCTGGCAGTTTGAGGCCTGGGTGCTACATGATGGGGTGAGCTCCTATCACTAGTCCCAGCTTCTGTCAACCTAGCAGTTCTAAAGCACACAAATGCAAGTAGATAAACAGGTACCACCTTGGTGGGAAGGTAAACAG
>CM034708.1:136062560-136072615 GCA_020142125.1 Phrynosoma platyrhinos | reverse complement strand
CGCAAAGCCTCCCTATAGGAATCAAGATGCTTCCTAAGGCGAGTTCTAACACATGGTTAGTGTTTGGATGGGAGACTGCCAGTGAATACCAGTTGCTGCAGGCAATATTTCAGAGGAAGGAACTGGCAAAACCACCTCTGAGTTTCTTCACCTAAGAAAACCCTATGAAATTAAAGGGGTCGTCATAAGTTGACAGGTGATTTGAAGGCACATACACAATGTAATTGAGGAATTGGCTGTTAATTATTGTCATTTCACTAACTGTAGAAATCGACATAGTTCTAGACATTCTCCTCTTTCTCATTATCCATAGGTGTGTGGTAATTGACTTCTGCTTATCTTTTGTGCTGTAATTATATAAAATAGTTTTATATGAGTGCTTTTTGAACATATATAGTTGTCTCTCTCCATTTGCAGGCTTGAAGTCTGCGATCTTCGCAGGAGGGATAAGGTGCACACGCCATTATTTTCAATGGGACTCGAGCCACCATTTTTGTGGAGGGGGGTCCGCTCCCCAATCCCATTCATTGTTTAGAAAGTTCAAGACACTTTGTACATATGTTTTACCCTTTCCTCAGGCTGAAAAAGGTCTTTAACATGGAAGTAAGAGGAGTAGCCCTTCAGATTTCTGCAAGAAGGGGTGAATCCCCCCCCCCCCCAGGAATTGCCTACTCCCTTCGTAAATGTATATTCTGCCATTTGTGTTTATAAGGTGTTTATAGGCAAGCTCGGTACATTTTCACATTAGCTGTTAGGAGTGTAGGCTTTTCTGAATAAAATAAAATGTAGACTGCACATGTGATCTTGGGTAGGTAGTATCAGTTCTTCACTAACAGATGTACACCCTTTTGTTCATGTGTTTCAATGGAATATCAGCTTTCATCAGCTTTGCCAAGGTAATGAATGAACTTGAGTAATATAGGACAGCATTCAGTTTTAATACATTCAATTCATTTGTTAACATTATTTCATTTCTTGAAGAACACAGGGTTCCTTAGATTTGTGGAACTATTGTGAAGACTATGAACTCAGGCTGAATGCTGGTAGATTGTGGTGGAATATTTGAATATTTGAAAACCTAAATTTTTGTAACCTAAAAATTCTTTGTAAGACGCTAAACATTCTAGTTTGGAAAACTGCAGTGTAAGTTATTTTTAGTTTTCATAATTACTTGGTTGACAGTTTTCTTTTGTTCCTCATAGAGTAGAATCAATTATATGATATCAGAGGCTGATAAACTTGAAAAGAGGGGGGCTAAGCCACCCTTCCCCAACTCGATGCTGTCTAGATATGTTAGGCTGCTGCTTTCATCATCCTTAGCCAGCATGAGTAAAGAAATATTTGTATAAAGCTGATTTATCCAAGAATAACATTGGTAAACATCTGTTTACATTATTCTGGAAAAAGAAACAGGAAGGTTTACACAAATGTTTGAGTACTGATTTTGGTTTTGTTTTGGAAGTCCATTAACAACATCATTTTCTTATTTCAGCATTTAGACACATGCATTATCACAATGTAACTCTTTTCTCATTCTCATTCTTTTTGTCTTCTCACAGATTCTGTTCAACTTTTTATTAACAATTTTTGCTTTATGTATATGGCATTTTCAGAAAGTTCGACATGCCCCTTACAAGGCAGAGCCAACCATTCTTTATTATTAAAGGCTCTCAAACAACATAGGCACATCAGTTGTAAAGACCCTGTACTTCAGCAGCCAGGAAAGTTCTCCAGTAAATATTTTTAAGGACTTGAGAACCTTGCTCATCATCCCTTGTTAGTGTAACCTATAAATTGTGCCACTATCTGTTTCCACCACTCAACACAGAACTTCTGAGTGCTGCTTTTCCTCCCAGTGTGAATCTTACTCTTCTCCGTTGTAAAAAACAGGGATATATGGATAACATAGATCAGGGACAGGCAACCTTCCAGGTCTCGGCTGGGCCGAGGGGGGTGGGGGTGGGAATGGCGGCGCGCGTGCTCATGCACATGCACCCTCCTCCACCGTGTGCGACCCCCCCGCGCACGCTGCCGCCGCGGCCACTACCGCAGCCGCCACCATAACCACGTGGCCGCCATTTTGACTTCCAAAATGGCGATCGCAGTGAGCGCGGCTGAAAACGCGCCCTGATGGCGGCGCGCGACGGTGGCAACCTTCGGCCTGGGCCAGTAAGTGCGGGGCCCGGGGCCTTAACCAGCCCCTGGGCCGTAGGTTGCCGGTCCCTGACATAGATTATGCAATGTATAGAAAAGGTTAACATGTTTAACTACCAGTAACAAATTCAGTTAAATTATATAATAGTTAGTAAAGCAGTTTATATTCTGCCTCTTTTTTCTGGAATTCTAAAATCTGAAATGCTTCAAAACCACAAACTTTTTTCATGGGTGGCTGAGATAATGACACCTTCACTTTTTGATGGTTCAGTGCACACAAACTTTGTTTCATGCACAAAATTAGTTAAAATATTGTATACAGTTACCTTCAGGATATGTGTAGAAGGTGTATATAAAACATAAATTAATTTTGTGTATATATGTGGGTCCCATCTCAAAGATAATCTCTTTATGTATGTATATGCAAATACAGGTATTCCAAAATCCAAAACACTTGTCCTAGCAATTTCAGATAAGGGAGCCTCCACCTCTTTTACAAAAACAATTCCCTCTGTAATATAAATAAAATTTAAAATATGAGCAAGCATTTAACTGAATTAAGAGGTCTACTAATACAGACTGCACACAGTGGTTTGGATTTAAGCTTGTATGAATGGTATAGGCTGCTCTTACAACAGGGCTTTTATTTTGCCTCCTCTCATACTCTTGTTGCTTTCCTTTTCTAATCCCATGCTGTTCTGAAGGGTTTCTTGATTTGCAGGAGTGGTTTTGAGGGGAAACGTTCTTTTGTGGCACACTTGCCCAAGTCTTAATGTGTGTATTCAGTTAGATACAGAAAAAGTTGTTAAGGGCTATTACTAGCATATGATCGAAGTAGAGCAGGATTGTTTCACTTTATACTAGTCTATATTGCATCCGTCCATGTAGAGAACCTGTTGGAACATGCACTAAAGAGTATGATGGGTGTAATATATAAATATATTAGGAAGTAGTATGCCCAGTGACTCATTCATCTGTCTTGTAAAGTTCTTTTAAGGCGGTTCTGTTCTTTAAAGGACTGACTCCTCTGTTATTTGAAAGACCTAGTTATATGAGCAGAAAAAAATCTGGATGAATTTGAAGATTTGTTTCATCATATTTTTAGTAACTTATTTCTGACATGTTTTTGTCACAGAAATCTATTTTTCAAGTAGCTGGGAAAGAAAAGTGAGGAATATGGATAGGCAAGGATGTGTTCCCTGTATTTATGTTAATTAATTCTTTATTTGGAACATTCTTATCTTACTCTGTAGCCAAAAAACTTCCAAAACCAACAAAGATCAGATATAAGAGGAAAAATGTTTCTGCTATTAGATAGCAGTAGGCATTGGAATAGCTTGAGCTATTCCTTCCCTGCTGAGGTCCCAAAGGAAATCCAGTTCTAAAATGGATTATTCCCTTCATTACTATTTATTTTACAAAACTCTTCCTGTTCTAATTACTGGTGAACCAACCTCTCTGTATTTATTATTAAATTTTTTAGCCTTGTTTCCTCCTATTTAATTCCAGACAATATGTATTAACTTGTGCAAAACTTGCAGTGTACTCTAATGCATAAGTCTAATTGCAAGTTAGTCCCATTGTGTTCCATGGGTTTTATTTGCAGGTTATTTATATCTGAGATAACATCTTTGAACAGTGCATATTATCTGCTATTTAAGCTTAAATTATTTTAATATGTATGAGATGCTGTTGAATGAGCATATCTTGCTTCTAAGTAATCATTTTAAGAATAGTTTAAGAATAGGATGATTGCTGTGACTGCAGACAACATGAGCTTTTTCCAAAGTGTATTATTAACTGTTTGCTACATTTTTATGCAGGATTTTTCCCTTTAATATTAGAGGGCAGATCTATTCTAATGTAGGTATTTGAAATGAGATATATTACTTTTAAACTTCTGAAGTTACAAAAATATATAGAATTTTTTTGCCTCATAGTTTTGAAATATCTTCTAGAAATGCATATACAGTCATCACTCAACTTTCATGGGGATCAGGCACAACAGCTCCATGAAAGTGGGGATAACCACAAATACAGGCCCGCTATTATTGTTGTTATTGTTACTTTTTAAACCTGAGCACACACTTTCCAGGGCATTTGTAGGTCTTCCAGTGCAATTCTGGCAGAAGTTGACCATAGAATCACACTGGAGGACCTACAAATGCTTAGGGGAAACATTTTAATCAAATCTGCAAATAATCAGTTCTGTGAATGCTTAACTCACAAATGTGGAGGGATGACTGTGCTTCCTTTTTACATGTTTATGAACATGTTTTATTTCATCATTTTGAAGTATCTTCTATAAATACAAATAATATGCCTACTTTTTAGAAGAAGAGTTCCATGTGTTTTTGCTTTCCTATTAAAAGGTAACATTTAATTTAATAATTATGGTTCTCTTTTTAGGTAATCAGTACCAAATGAGGAGGAAAGGAAGATGTCATCGAGTATCTTCAGCACGACACTCATCTTCTCCATGCAGTATTAAGCACTCGCCCACTAGAGAAACCTTGACCTATGCACAAGCTCAAAGGATGGTAGAAATAGAAATTGAAGGTCGATTACACAGAATCAGTATCTTTGAACCCTTGGAGATTATATTAGAAGATGATCTTACTGCCCAAGAATTAAGTGAATGCAACAGCAATAAGGAAAATAGCGAGAGGCCACCAATCTTTCTAAGAACAAAAAGACATAGAAACAACAAAGTTAAAAAGAAAAATGAAACTCTTCCAAGTTCACATGGCATTCCATCTGCAGCAAGTACTCTTCCAGAGCCCAAAGTGCATGTTGTTGACTACAGTCCACCTTCTGCACCTCGAAGGCCCCCAACCTATTATAAATTCATTGAAAAATCTTCAGAAGAACTTGATAATGAAGTTGAGTATGACATGGATGAAGAAGATTATGCATGGTTAGAAATAATCAATGAGAAGCGAAAGAGTGATGGAGTCTCAGTTGTGTCACAGAATATGTTTGAATTTCTTATGGACCGTTTTGAAAAAGAGTCTTATTGTGAGACTCAAAAACAGGGTGAACATCAGTCTTTAATTGATGAAGATGCAGTTTGTTGCATTTGCATGGATGGAGAGTGTCAGAACAGCAATGTGATTCTTTTTTGTGATATGTGTAACTTAGCAGTGCATCAGGAGTGTTACGGGGTGCCATATATACCTGAGGGCCAGTGGCTCTGCAGACAATGTCTGCAGTCCCGTTCACGCCCTGTAGATTGTGTACTGTGTCCAAACAAAGGAGGTGCCTTTAAAAAGACTGATGATGATCGGTGGGGACATGTTGTGTGTGCTCTTTGGATTCCAGAAGTTGGGTTTGCCAATACAGTTTTTATTGAGCCTATAGATGGAGTCAAGAACATTCCCCCAGCCCGATGGAAGTTAACATGCTACCTCTGTAAACAGAAAGGTGTTGGTGCCTGTATTCAGTGCCATAAAGCAAACTGCTACACAGCATTCCATGTTACTTGTGCTCAGAAAGCTGGTTTGTATATGAAAATGGAGCCAGTGAAAGAACTGACTGGAAGTGGCACAACATTCTCAGTGAAAAAGACTGCATATTGTGATGTACATACACCACCAGGTTCTATTCGGAGACCTCTGAATATTTATGGAGAACCTGAATTGAAAAATGGTCTCTGTAGAAAAGAGGGCTCTGCCAAAACAAGATCTACATCGAAGGTCAGGAAAAAGGCTAAAAAGTCAAAGAAAGCACCAGCTGAACCCTGTACAGTTATGCCTGCAGTATCTGCTCCATGCATTCCTCCTCAAAGGTAAGAGAACATTTTTTAAAAAACCATTTTAGTCACACTTCTTTATTTCAGTTTCCTAAGTATTCTTGTATCGATTAGATTTTTGACATGGGATAAAATTTGATATTTTATTGGAATTTCTAAGAAACTTGTTACAATAATGTTGCTGTTTAAAGTTTTTATTCAGCCTCCTGCACAGGCTTTTTCAAGCTTAAAGTACATTTTTAAGGGTGGTGGTATCTCACTTTATATTGGAGTAATTAAATATGCAAGATGATAGTCTTAAGAAAAAATGATCACTGTTATCAGGAGACACTTTTTTTCTTTCCTTCCTCCCCCCAACACTCCACATCCTAGCTTTTTGTAACATCTTTCCTGATAAGATCTCAGAAGCTTACATGCTTTAGATATTGTAAAGAAGAAAATACAATAAACAAAGTTTCCAAACATTTAAAAAAGTTAGAGTAGGAAGAAACAGACACATATATAGTAATACATAAAGTACATGGTAAATCAGTCTTCTCAACTTATGGTCTGCCAGATGCTTTGTATTTCAGCTTCTGAAATCCCTGACCATTGGCCATGGTGGCCTTAGCTTGTTAAAAGGTAAAATCCAAAACCTAAATTTAGTTTAATTCCTAGGAAAGTAGATTCATTAACTCAGTGGGAATTGCAGAAATGTTCATTTACTATTAAGCAGGTGATTTAGTAGGTCTGCATTAGTTGGCAGTAGCAATTGGATTTAAGCCTAAAACATCTGCCAGACAGAAGATTGAGGAGTTCTTCTGTAGATTAGAAAAACTGAAAGATCCTGGACATCTGGTTGATGGCTAGCACTAATATATGAGAGAGCCAGTGTGGCATAGTGGTTTGAGTGTTGGACTATGACCCTGGAGACCAGGGTTCAATTATCAGCTCAAACGTACTGGGTGACCTTTGGCAAGTCACATGCTCTCAGTCTCAGGGGAAGGCAGTGGCAAATCTGAACAAATTTTGCCAAGAAAATCCTGTGATAGGTTTGCCTTAGGGTTGCCATAAGTTGAAAACAACTTGAAGGGACACAACAAAAACAACAACAACTAATATTTGAACCTGTTTCGGTATCTTCAGAGTGAATTAGGACTCCTGAGAATCCAGGATTATCCTTAACTTCAGAAGGTTAGGGTGTTGAAATTTGGGTACATTTTAAACAAACCTACTTGTTGTATAATACAAACCTATGGCCCAAATGCAGACAGCTCCATATATGAAAACAAGTGTTTCTCTCATGGAAGTGGGACGGGTTATCACTCATGGTTTTGGATTGCAGCACGGTATGTTGCATTGAATCTCACTTCATAGTGCTTCCAACTTTTAAGATGCAGCTGTTGTGGGGGAGCTATGTTTGAGGCTGCATTGAAGTGACCAGAAAAGCCCTGCTGTACATGAGAAGAGTGCATGCAGCTGCTTGATAGTGTCTACTGTTCTTGAATATCAGTTGATAAAATTAGTGATATAGCTTTAGTACTTAGATTTATTTAAATGCACATGACATTTCTACATAGAAAACTGTAGAAAACTGAACCAAGTCATTGTTCATATCATGTTTAAGAACTCATTTGTGATGTTATATTTTGCAAACATATTGTAGTCAGATTCTAAAATGTTATTTACACTGTACATTTTAAATAGTTTCTTAAATCTTTCAGTGCAGTGTGCTATGAAGAAAAAATAGGAAAAAGAAAAATGTATCTGTTGGAGGTCAGAGAAGCAAGCATAAGTGGCATAATAATAGAAGTAAAGCAGATTGAAAAATCAAGATTGTAAATGACTGCTTACCACGCTACACTCTTATAGTGCTGCTATTCCAGTTTTACTGCTCTGGCTGCCTCCTGTTGCATTCTGGTTTTTGTCATTCAGTGAGGCCTAAGAACTCTCTGGCTGAGGATTCTAAATGCTCCTCCTTAAACTGCAAATCCCAGAATGCAACAGGAGGTAGCCAGAGCAGTTAAAGTGGAATAGCAGTGCTATAAGAGTGTAGTGCAGTAATGTAGAAAGTCAAATCAAATCATTTTTATTACAGCCATCAGGCCAGTATATAATGTAGAAAGTTTCTTCGTGAGGAATTGTCTCTACTTGACCCAAGTGCACAAACTAGACAGCATTTTGTGTGTGTTTTTTATTGGAAGAGAGTTGGTTCTTTTTCCTTTTCTTTTTAGGCATTCAAATGACAAGTTTATGTGGACCTGTGATCTAGTAAGTCTTGTGATGTTGCTTCTAGGGCTGCACTATTTGACTTCAGTGAGAAATAAATAAATAAACAAAAAAATCAAGTAATTAATTAAACAAAAATGCAGTGACTGTAATAGTACATATGTATTAAAAGTGTATATGTGTTGTTCATGTTATTGGGTAACAGTTAAATGTGATATTCTCATTAGTTTTTTTTCAAATTTATGCAACTATCTATAGTATCTTCAATCCTACTAATTCTTATTAGTTCCACTTTGTGTTTTGTGCATTGAGCACAATCTCTCCATGGTGTATGATTATCCTTTTAAAAGTGAAGGATGCCCCAGGACAATTTGTGATGTAAATGTCTCCCATGCAAAGGCATTTTTTTAATTTAAAAAAATGTGTAGGTCCATTCCTGGGCTCAATCTTTAAATGTTACCTCCTGGAAACTTTTCAGTATTTAAAAATATTTTTTGGTACAAGAAAAGTATTACTTATTTTTTAAAACAAAACTTAAAATTTGCAACACTACATTACAAAAGTATCTATTTTCCTCTGGCACATTGTAGATTGAATAAAATTATGAATCAGGTGGCTATTCAGCGGAAGAAACAATTTGTTGAAAGAGTACACAGTTACTGGTTACTTAAAAGGCTGTCCAGAAATGGTGTCCCTTTATTGAGAAGGCTGCAGTCCAGTTTGCAATCTCAAAGAAACACTCAACAGGTATGTTTCTTTCCTAACTCAAGTATAGTTTTTAAGAGACTTCATTATTTGAATTGATAAAGTATGGCACATGTAACTAGGATTTGTTTAACTACTTCTTTGTGGTTTCTGTGACTCACACAAATCGGCTATCTTCCAGAACTTTAGAGCATTACATTCAGTTCTGCCAGAAAATCCTATATCTGAAATCACTGTCAATAAGTTCACAAGCTGGTTTGATAAAATGTTCTTGAAATGTTTGCTTGAATTAAATTTAAGAGTAGAATAACTACTGAGATTGGAGATAAGAGTAGAATAACACATAAAACTACTTTTTTTCTTTCTTTAGAGGGAAGATGATGAAGAAACACAAGCCTTAAAGGAAAAATTGAAGTACTGGCAAAGACTTCGCCATGATCTTGAGAGAGCACGGTTGTTGATAGAGCTTATACGGAAACGGGAAAAATTAAAAAGAGAACAGGTATGCATGCCGTTGGGTTGGGTTGAATTTTAAAGAGAAAGAGTGCTGAATTAAATAGGTAAGAGAAGGACAACACTAGTAAGAATCAATTTCTGTCTTGCACCCCCTTCTCCCCCTAAAAATGTAGAAACACCTGTTAAAAATGTGACTGATAAGTGATTAGATGTAATTTAAGGTTTTCATTTTTTTATTTTTTTATTTTTTTAGGTATAGATAATTCCATATTGCCATTTTTGAAGGTAGTTTTGTGACAGGTTGAGCAAGTTGGGGTGAACATTTTTTCTTAAAAAATTAGAAGTCCCTATTCATGGGTGATGGCTTTCTGACAACAAAATAATTGATTTTGTTGTTTGTGTATAAAATCATATAAAATCATAATAAAACTGAGCTTTCAATTGAAATATTAAGTAAACTTGAAATAAAATCTTAAGAGATTCAATGACTTAATTGAAGAAAAAATGTACCTTGTTCTTTGAGCATCTCTGAATAGTGGCATTTTCTGAGAAGATCAGTAGACAACATCTGGTGCTTCAGCTGATAGTAGGCTTCACCTCCCATCCTATCACCATTTTGGCTAGGATTTTGGGAGATACAGTCCAACCTTTCTGCCTAGGATTATGAAAGTTGTAAGTGAACAACATATGGGGACCACTTGCTTTATAAAATTGACCGTTAAAGATAGGAGATATGATCTAGAGCAGGGACAGGCAACCTTTTTCAACCTGGGCCGGTCTC
>CM034708.1:136022462-136062460 GCA_020142125.1 Phrynosoma platyrhinos | reverse complement strand
GTTTCTTTATCACTGTACTCTGGGCCCTCTGTATCTATGGGGATTTTGTTCCAGCAGCCCACCCACCCATGCAGATACCAAAAACCATAGATGCTCAAGTCAGTATTTAACATTTACGTAGCAGCAAGGTCTGGGCACCAAGAAGATCTTCTTCTTGCACTGCTCCCCACGTTACCATCATGAAGGCTCTTCCAGAATTTAAACCCCTTTGCCATTGATCCACTTCAGGGAGGGACAGCAGCAGGAGTAGGGCAAGGAGGTGTATTGACAGGAAAGGGGTTTTAATTCTGTCAGAGGCGTCCTTACTTCAGGGTGGGAAACAAAGGGGTTGAACAGATGAGCAAAATAAAGCAGTTCCCAACTGCTTTGAAGGTGGGGTGTTTAGAGGATGCCCGCCCCCAAAGTGAGTGGAAACTGGACCAAAGCTACAGTCCAGGGCTAAAAACCAAACAGAACCCAGGATAGTTTGGCTTACCATAGAAAATGTGCATCTTCATGCCTGCATATAAGCACCCTGATGCAAGTTTAAGGCTGCAGCAAAGCAATTAAAGTGTGGAAACTCCCAACGGATGTAATTACACTAGACACAAAGAAGACAGCCCAACAGGGGGGCATTGGGTGAAGGGGCCATGTGGGGGGGCCTCTATTTGTGATGTGAAAGTGAGAAAGAATGTGTGCTTTGCCACTTTATTACTCATATACTGATGCACCCATGCCCTGTACAGGTGGAGCATTGCATGTGTGAGGCCATTCAGAGGAGCAGCCATCCAACGGGATGGCATCTGGGTGGCTGTCAGGGGTACTTGGGAGTCACTGGCTGTGTGTATGTATGGTGGGGAGGCAACAAAACCTTGGAAGTGGGCCATGTGGGCAACAGGGGTTTGACCTGCTTGTGGAAAAAGTAGAACCAGGATGCTTTTTCCTGCCCATCTGCTCGGGGCCAAAGTGAGGCAGGAGTTTAAGTTCTGGGAGAGGCTTCCTTGTGAGAAAGTGGGAAAGCATGTGTTTAAATTCTGTAAGAGGCTTCTTTGTGAGAGGGTGAAAACAGAATGAAATGGGGTTTAAATTTTAGCAGCAGCTTTGTGATGTGAAAGTGAGAAAGAATTAGGAAAAGGTTTAAGTTCTGGCTGTGGCTTTGTGGTGAGTTTGACTTCCATGAGGGAGGGAGACATCTGGGTCTTGTCTTTGCTATCGACCTGGAACCACTTTTCAGCCTGGCCATCGCAGGCTATAAAAAATTTAGTGTTTCTTCATTTCAGTCCATGGTTGCCGAAATCCACAGATATTGAACCCATGGATACCAAGGGCCCACTGTACTTTTATCACATTAGTGCCAGAGTCCTGAACAAATTTACATGGGCATAAACCACATTAATTTAGTGAAATTTACTAAATTGTTTAGGATTGAGCTGTAAGACTGACATTAAAGCTTGGTTTGTATCAGCATTATAATAGCTAAGAAGCCTATAGTCGTATTCATTAATGAACTGTACTTTTATTATAGATCAAAGTGGAGCAGGTTGCCATGGAGCTTCAGCTAACTCCATTTACCGTTTTGCTGCGGTCAGTACTGGACCAGCTACAGGAAAAGGATTCTGCTCGTATATTTGCTCAGCCAGTGAATCTTAAAGAGGTGAACCCTGATCTTTGTGATATGGTTGATAGTATCAGTATAGAACAATTTAACATTGGACATAAACATTTGTTGCCAGACATGAACACACAGTTTAATGATTTTAATCTGAAATAATAAACTGTTACTGCCATTCATTTGCTAAAACACAGGACTTTTTTGTTACTATTGTTTATTTATTCTTACTATTGTTTTTTGTGGGTTTTTTGGGCTGTGTGGCCATGTTCTAGAAGAGTTTCTTTCTAACGTTTTGCCAGCATCTGTGGCTGACATCTTCAGAGAATGAAAGCCTATGATTTCACATTCTTACTATTGTTTATTTACTATTATTCCTTAAACCCTTCTAAAATATACTTTTAGGTCAGGGGTGGGACTTCCAGACACCTGTAGCTGTTGTTAAATTGCAGATCCTGGCATTCCTTACCATTGGCTGTGCTAGGTAGAGCTGCTTGGAAGTTGAAATTTGACATTTGAACAGTCACACAGTTCCCACCCTCATGATACTTTCTCTTGTTTGAGAAATTTGATTGTCCTTAGTTCACTTTAAAATAAAATGTTTTAAAAGTGGTGTGGAAATAAAATGTTGCTCTTAAAAGTAGTGTGAAAAGAAGACAATCTGGAAATTAAAACTAGAAAACTTATTACATGTTTGTGGGTTGATAAATCACATATTACTGTATTTGCCGCTGCCGCCCTGTAGGTAACCAAAAACAAATGTTCTCTCTAGGTTTTTATAAGTCTGCCAGAGGTTGACAATAGAATTGCACTAGAGAACCTAGAAAGAATACTTCCCTAGGCATTTGTAGGTCCTCCAGCATGATTCTATGTTCAGCTTCCATTGCTCTGGGAGACCTACAAATGTCTAGAGAAGCATTCTTTCAGGAAAAAAAAGAGTGAGCTTATATTCACAGTTTCTCCACTTTCACAGGGATTCTGCACCCTTACCCCCATGAAAGTTGAGGTCTGACTTTACATACTTAGGTGGATCCTTCCGATTCAGAAGTGCTTTTATGGAAAAATCAGGCAAATTTGCTTTATGTAAATATGCTATAGTCCATTCTTATTTGCAAAATAAAATACAAAGTGCAGATAATTTAAAAAAAATCTTTATATTGTCTTTCTAAAAAATATACTTCAGGTTCCTGATTATTTGGATCATATTAAACATCCCATGGATTTTTCTACTATGAGAAAACGGTTAGATGCCCAAGGTTATAAAAATCTCAATGAGTTTGAAGAAGATTTCAACCTTATTATTGATAACTGTATGAAATACAATGCAAAAGATACAATATTCTACCGAGCTGCGGTGCGTTTAAGAGATCAAGGAGGTGTTGTTCTGAGACAAGCTAGACGAGATGCTGAGGCAATTGGATATAATAATGAAACTGGAATGCACTTACCTGAACGGCCTAAACTTGAATCTCCTCCACCTTTTACTTGGGAAGACGGTAAGGAGCTATCACAATACATATTGATATAGTATTGTCAAGATAATAGATGTGCTTGCAAATTTCCTGCCTGTATCAGTGTTTAGATGTTTGTTGCACTTGGTAAAGCAAACACTTCTAGGCATGTTGCAAAGATTGCATGTATTTAAAGCTTTCTACTGTATGGCACTCCCTGCAGTGCTTTTTGCAGAAAGTCCAATACACATTCTGTGGATTGTGGCAGCAGAGTGCACATTGTGCAGATTTCAGTTCTTATCCCATCATGCTGCCACCAGATAAGGTGTTTCCACCCTT
The DNA here is from genome assembly GCA_020142125.1 of Phrynosoma platyrhinos. Lineage (NCBI taxonomy): Eukaryota > Metazoa > Chordata > Lepidosauria > Squamata > Phrynosomatidae > Phrynosoma > Phrynosoma platyrhinos. The sequence goes on along the minus strand of CM034708.1, from coordinate 136,059,082 downwards.
TATATAAGGATTCCACTCTTTATCACACTGTTGTAGTCACCCTAAGCTTGCTAACTGTGAAAGCTTCCACAGTGCTCACTTCATTTACCAAGAATAGGGCTCTCTCTGATCCCTACCTCTTGTCACAATGTAAGTACTTCCTCCTGTTCCACCTGTATGATACTCACGGTGAGGAATGTGTAAATGTCCTCAAAGTACTTGTGAGGATTCTGTGTTCAATGGACACCACCCTTGTATATTAAATGCTGCCACGACAGCCACCTTGCCTGAATCCAAGCTCTCATAATGTTTCTGGAAGCCAAAAGCATATACAAATAAAAGGAAATATTTATTTACAGAAGTTAAATATAACACAGCAGATTATTTGTTACATTATTACATTTAGAATACCACACTCTTTCTTATTCCTCTTATAACTCAGACCTTTAACATTCACTGAACTCAGACTCCCTTTTCTCAGTCCAGCCCTAGTCTGACTCAAATCCCTTTTTCCTAACTGCACTCTGCTCAAATCCTAAACCATTGATGGTGAACCTTTTACAGACTGAGTACCCAAACTGCAACCCAAAACTCACTTATTTATCACAAAGTGCTGCATCCCTCTAGCTTTCTAGTAACAAATTCTGTGCTGGGGTGGCAGTGCATATGCCCACAGATAGGGCTCTGAGTGCCCCCTCTGACATGCATGCCATAGGTTCACTACCACTGTCCTAGAATAACTAACTGAACTCCCCACTCAAACTTAACTTGCTACTGTCATTCACCAGCCTTATGCAAAGATTGTCAAAAATTAGCATTCATTCCAACATTTTATTCTCTCTTCCCCCAACAGGGCAAAAGGAGCGGTCAGGAGCTGCTCTGGCCCTGATCGTTCTGGGACTGTTCTGACCAGACGCTGCAGTCCCAGTTCGGCTGCTGCCACAGTCCTGAATGGGCCACTGGCAGGAGCGGTTTATTTCCACTCCTTTTTCCAGCAGCTTTAGGCTGCCTTAGCCAGCTTCACAGTGGCTTCTGGCTGCTTTGAGAGTATGCGTATTATAAACACCACACTCCCAAAGAGGTTGGAAGCCGCTTTATTTGGCCTGTCTGCTTCAGGGCTAAGAGACTATCAATAAATTAAACAACATTTTAAAATGCAAACCCATAACACCATACAGATCATGCATTATTGGAGAGTAGCATCCTTTTAGATGAGCATTATAAAACAGACATTTGAAGTTACTGTTTGATTGGCTGTACAGAAAAGGCAAATGGTTTAATAGAATAAAGGTTGATGAGCCAGTATAGAGATAGCAGAATTTTTCCTGTTTCATTCTGCCTTCTTTCTGTGGATTATGCCCAGGTTCTACTCTGCCTTATACAGAGAATTTCTGTAGCTTCAGAACTAATAATATTTATATGAGATGTGTATCCCTCTCTGTACCAGAATGAGCATCCTTGCCCCAGTTAAAAGAATGGGTTGCGGTTTTAGCTTTTACACATTTAAAAACAATTGAAAAATGTTTATATCTAAGGAAAGTAACTAAAATTTCCTTAAGACTGGTAGGACCTTTCTCTTTTAAAGGCGTTCATATGTACACAATTACAATTGTTAGCATGTTAGTTGTTCTGCAGCAAGATTTCAGTAAATGTGTTTTCTTGTGCATACGTTTATGGATGGGCTAGAAAATGAGATTTTTAAACAATCCACAGATGTGCTGCCATTAAAGCAGTTTTCCCAAGAATATAGCTGTATATAGGTTGAGTATCCCTTGTGCCACTGTTTCTCAAATGATGAAATGGGACTCCCAAGGAGTGTGTGGGAGTAGCTCAAAGAGTGTGCAAGATTTGGGAGCCCTGATCCCTCTTCCTCCTCCTCCTCAACTCTTTTGATATGTAAACACACAAATGTTGAGTTAAATGTTGAATTTGCTTAAACAAAACTGTTCTAATTTGAATGTTATGTTTTTTAAACTGTTAAAATATGATGAATAAAATACATGAATATGCAAATAAAAATACACGCATTTAGTCATATACTGTGCCAAGGCGGGGGGAGGAGAGGGGCAGGGGACAACAATATCCACAGGCAGATATAAGGAGAGGTCCCAAGGGTAAAAACGTCGAGTATCACTGCCTTATCCAAAAAGCTAAAATGTTCCAAAATTATTGAACAGCTGTCTTCTGAATGTTGTGGGAGAAATACTGTTCAACCTCTATCTTTTAACTTCAGTGGATAGGTTATTGAATCCTGCTAACAGAGTCCACATGTCTTTGGAAGAACAGCTGCAAGAATTGTTAGAAAAGCTTGATCTCACCTGTGCAATGAAATCCAGTGGATCTAGGAGCAAACGAGCAAAGCTTTTAAAGAAGGAAATTAACATGATCCGCAGCAAGATAAGTCAGCAACATCATCAGCCCTCTCAGATTGAGTCAGGTATTGGAAGTTTTGAAGAAGAAAATGCCGTATTAGAACAAGAAGGTGAAGAAGAAGGTAAGAGATATATTGCTTTTTAGGCATTGTTAATTAATTGATAGTGTTTGTCATGCATACTTGGGGAAGGGAGGATGATTATTTAGTACTAATTTCTGCAAATCGTGTTGGCTCTATATGAAAGGTAGCAAGTCTCAGTTTAATTTTGGTTACTGCATAATCAAAATGTTTTTAATGATGAATGTACACCTTTCCCAAGAGAAACCTTGAATGTAAATTTCAGAAATATTGAAACTTTGCACCTGCTTTTATTGGTGGGAATTAAAATTTAGGGGAAATTAAAATATATAATTTTCAAGAATTTAAATGCATGCATCATGCTTCCTAATCACATATTTCTCAGCAGTAAGTGGTGGAAAAGAAAAAGAAAACAGAAACCACAAATTACATAGCAAGCAAAAAAGAACACTTTATTAAGACAGATAATACATCTTACATTTTCAGTATTGAGGACAAGTGGAATAATTCAGTATCAAATTAAAATGCAGAACAACATTGAAATCACTGATTTCTTAAATATTACAGAGTTTATAACTGGTTGTCTGCATTAGGTTATCTGTGAAAAGAAATAAAAAAGATGAGTACAAGTTCTGCATACTTATTGTATTCCAGATTAGACCACTAAAAAAGATGTGTACAAGTTCTGCATACTTATTGTATTCCAGACTAGACCAAAGTACATCACTGGAGGGCAACCATTAATTGGGTTGCCTCACAACCATTATGAGGAGGCCAAAACCACCTCATAAAGATGGTAGTCCCCTGTATACTTAAGAATTAATACATTCCGCATTGGTTTTCAACCAGTGAAATGGTGGTGCAGGAGCTCTGTGAAGCAGGTGGGGGGGGGGGGGGGGGGGGGGGGGCTTGGAGGCCCAGATCCCTCCTCCTCCTCCTCTTCCCAAACTTTTTTTTTTTTTTTGTGTAAAATTTACACATGATTGAGTTAAATAAAATTGCTCTCATTTGACCAATGTTATTTCCTTAAAAAATGTTAATACATGAATGTGCAAGTGAAATACACACACTAAATAAACAAAATATTTTCATTCATACACTATGCTGAGTGAGATGGGGGACAAACATCAGGTGTAAATGTAGGGGGGATCCCAAAGGCAAAAGGTTTGAGTACCATTGCTGTATACCATTTCATGTATTCACATATAATGACTCATATCACTCAGAAGTAACTTCAAATTTCATCTGCACTGCATAAATAATCCAGTTTGAAACCACTTTAACTGTCATAGCTCAATGCAATGTAATTCTGGAATTTGTAGTTTTGTGAGATATTTAGCCTTCTCTGTCAGAGAGCTCTGGTGCCACATCAAATTACAAATCCCAAGATTCCATAGCATTGAGCCATGACAGTTAAAGTGATGTCAACCTAGATTATTTCTGCAACGTGGATTTTGCCAAAAACTGTAGTCTAATTTAAAATGTCATATTTGAATGTAACGTATAAAGCTAGGCCAAAGAAATTATAATAAATTAGGTAAATTGCTCATAATTGCACTTCTTTTCAAGTTATTGTCCAACTATTATACTATGTGGAAAGCTGCACTTCTTCCATTCCACTCCTGTAAAACTAGGAATGACTCTTGATAATACTCCTAAAAAGAATGTCCATAGAATTCAGATTCATGTCTGGTTTGTTGTGCATTCCTCTCACTAATAGACATGCATCCTGCCTTGTGTGAGTTTACTTAGGATGCATCTATGCTGTAGAAAGTTGCCACCACATTACGTGCTGTACTTCCATCATATGGAATCTTGGGATTTGTAGTTTTACAAGTTCTTTAGCCTTCTCTGCCAAAGAGTGCTGGTGCCTTACAAAGCTACAAATCCCAGGATCCTGTAGAATGGAGCCATGGCAGTTAAAGCAGTGTCAGATTGCATTATTTCTACAGTGGGGGAAATGCACATTAATTTAGGAGATTATCCCATCTTTGAAATGACCTGCTGAATTGAATTGAAGCCTATTCGGGAGACAGCTGGGTCCTATCACAAGAATTTTGCTACCAAAGCCACTGGGTGAGTCTAGCCCGGCTGCAGCCCAGGTCCCCAGCATGCTTTGGCGGCCATGTTTTGAAGTTGAAAAGCTCCCTGTTTTGAAATAAGGCTGCCGAAGTGTGCTGAGGACCCAGGCTGGACTCGCCCGGCAGCTTCTGCAGCAAAATCCTTGTGATAGGACCCAGCTGCCTCCCTAATTAGGCTTCAGTTCAGAAGAGGTAAACCAGATTATTTCAGCAGTAGGATAATCTCCATACTGTCAACTACTTTTGGTCTTCTATTATATCTTTTTGTTTGTGTCATATGAGTCTCTTGATATTCATCAAATCACTTCCCCTTTTTAAATAAAATTATAAGAAAATTAAATTGATATAAGAGTTTTAAAGGTATTTCTTATAGAATCTGTACAAAACAAAATCAAAATTATGCATGAAAACATAATTTTATAAGCAGAATCCTATTTGTTTTGACTAAATTTAGATCCATTGAGTCATTAGAACTTACATAAGCATTGACTTGTTAAGTTACTATTGACCCAGTGTTTCTGACTTGGTTGGAACGAACAATAGGATTTAGGCCATTATGTTCTGATATTATTTCTTTCAACTAAAAATATGAATAAGATTAAAATCTGAAATTGTGGTGTGGATTATTTATGGGGGTTGTTTATTATTTCTAGTGCACAAGAGCAGAAATCAGTGCAAAATTCAAGCTGTTATCAAGGACTGTTGGGGTTGCTGGCTACACAAAGGCATTCCTTCAGTGCTGTCAGTTTAAGATACTGACAAAATGCTTTAGTGGAAATAGTTGTCATTTTTTTGTCCTTATTCAGTCTACATGGAGTTCTTGGATATTGTATATCAGCTGTAGAATAAGGGACACTTTTGTGCTTAACAACAAATGTGTTTGGCTTTCCTACCCCAAATAGTAGGCATTTTTAATCAATGCATGAAAGCTGTAAAGAATGCCTAAAATGGCGTTGAAATAAATAGTGGGGAAAATACACATTGCTGGACTGGGTTTTGGGGTGTTTATTATTTCTCACAAATAGTATTTTTTACCATATATTCTCCATCAAGATTTCAATACAAGACTTGCTGAATTTGAAACTTTTAGCCATAACTTTAAAAATGGTTTTGCACTCCTTAATAATACTAATTTAGCAAAACTTTCATTAGCCCCATATTAATTATGCAGTTCAGCCTGCAAAAGTAAAGAAGATAACAAATGGTTTAATAAATTAGGTAGATTATTACTCAGTTTCCTTTATTTAACTGTAAGTACTTCCATTAAAATTTAAGCCATAGAATACTATTGCCTCTGCCATTATGCAGTATTTTAGTGGCTTAAATATTGTCACAAATTAGAACTCCAAAGTTATCCTCCACAATAGCATAATTAAGTCCTGTGGTTCAGTGGGACCTGCTACTATGTAATATTATGTTGAAGATTAGAGCTAATCTTTCCACACTTAATGTATTCCCACATATAATCCAGGCATTAACTAGGATAGTTTGTTTAAAGTTTATGTATATGAGGTATTACACTTTGTATCAAACAATAATACTTATTGTGGGCTACATATTTGATACTAAGTTTTATGTAGTAGCTCTTATAACTTATCAGTTTTCAAACACCCAACTTTATTAATTTTTTCAGGAGATAAATCTCCCCCTAAACTTGAACCATCAGATGCATTACCTCTTCCTTCAAACTCGGAGACTAATTCAGAGCCACCAACCCTCAAACCAGTAGAACTCAACCCAGAGCAGAATAAACTTTACAAAAGAGTAAAATTTGACAATGAATTGTATAGTACTTCCATTCAGAAAGAAATAAATGGACACACTCCTGAACACTTACTTGACAATAATCTCAGTGAGTCGACTGTTTCTGCTGTAGCTGAGTCATCAACTGATGTAAACAGACGTACATCTATTCTCTTCTGCAAATCGAAAAGTGTAAGCCCCCCAAAGTCTGCAAAGAACACTGAAACCCAGCCAACCTCTCCACAGCTAGGGACCAAAACCTTTTTGTCTGTAGTCCTTCCAAGGTTGGAGACACTACTGCAGCCCAGAAAAAGATCAAGAAGTGCATGTGGAGATTCTGAGGTGGATGATGAGTCCCGTGTAAAGCGTTTGGATACAGGTAAAAATTTGCTTTGCTACTCTTTTTGAAGATGACATGGATAAATCTATTTACTATTAAAAACATCCATGTTCAATTGATACCACAAATATACAGCTTTATATTTGTGGGTCTTGAGATATAATTTTATTTCTAACTTGTATTATCCATTTTGTTTGAGTTCATACTAACAGGTGGCCGTGTTTTTTGCTCTGATGGTTTTGGGGGATCTGTTACTGTTTAAATCAAAAATTTAAGTCTTCTTGAAAATGTTTCCTACAACTTCTTAAAAAAGTTTGCTGCCTGTTTATCTTGCTATAATTGATGCTTATAATGATGAGATAATATTTTTGTTTGTTCAAAAGCAGCCAGTGAATTGAAGCTCACACTGACATAAATTTAAGATCAGTTCTTTTGTCATGCCATTTTTGGAAGCATTCTCATATTCACTGTTTTGTAAAGAAAATAGCTTCTAGCCCTGTTCATAAACAGCTGCATAAAGTTGTTTATCTTGCTGTAGTAGATACGCCATGTAGCAGTTCTCAAAATCTTGCCCAAAATCATCTTTGAGCTTTGTTTTACTATTTTCATTTGATATTAATAATGTAAGCTATAAAACAGCACAAGTGCATCTTTGGATCAAATCCTGTATTACAATTTTAAGAGTGTTTTTAACATTCTGTATGTACAGGAATTTTTTTTTCTGTGTTTAATTCTACATGATTAGGGATTTGATGTGCACATTGGTACATATGGAGGTTTTCTGGACGTTAGAGGTATGTGAAACTCCTATATGCAAACTTGTTGGACCTTTTTCTAAACATTAAAGCAATTTCCCCCTTGAAATAAACATGCATACACTCCAGGGGTAGGCAAACTGTCCCCTTTAAGGGCTGAGGGACTTCAGCTCCCAGAAGCCTCAGCCACGTTGGCCAATAGTCTGGGATGGTGGCCAGTAGTCTGGGATTCTGGGAGCTGAAGTCCCTCGGCCCTTAAAGGGGACAGTTTGCCTACCCCTGGACAGTATGAAATGTAACGGTTCTTTATCAAGACACATGATTTTTTGGGGGGGAAAGGTAAATATTAAAACTTACATACTGAAATTTATTGGAATGTATGCCAAATAAATTCATTAAATATACAGTATAGTGATTAGCTCAGGCTAGTTGTGTATCCTTGTTTATTTATTTTTCTTTGTTTATGTATATAAACTCTGCTTCAGAAATACCATTCTGTATCTTTGAACCAAAACAGTGTAACTGTTGAATATATGTATCTGTTTCTGTTTCCTTCTTTTAAGAGTCACTTTTTCAATGTGTGTGTGTACTCACAAATCAAATATAGACTCTTCTTTTCAAAGGATTAACATTTTGGTTTCTGCAAGAATATACTACAAAGTTTCTTGAAATTTAGGGAAAAGGAAATTGATTAGAAAAGAAATAAAAGAAATTGCTGAGAAATAAGGGAAATCATGATAAAGAAATACTCATGCAGCTTGATGTAGTGGTTTGAGCACCACACTACACTCTTACAGTGCTCCTATTCCACTTTTACTGCTCTGGCTGCCTCCTGTTGCATTCTGGGCTTTGTAGTTCAGTGAGGCCTGAGAACACTCTGGATGAGAATTCTAAATGCCCTTCCTTTAACTGCAAATCCCAGAATGCAACAGGAGGCAGCCAGCACAATTAAAGTGGAATAGCAGAGCTATAAGAGTGTAGTTAGTAATTTAATCCGACTCTTGAGATCAGGGTTCGATTTCCTGCCCTGCCATGAAAATCCACTAGGTGAATATGACTGAGTCACATACTCTGAACTTCAGAAAATGTCATGACACATTCACTTTGCCATAAGTCATAAGCAATTTGAAGGCACACAACAACAAAAACAGTGAAGTTACTGTTTTTAGACTACAGGTTGAATGTCTTCATTTGTGGCAGTTGAAATAGAGATGTGACAGAATCCAAATGAAGTAATGATGCATACCTCAAAATCAGACAAACAGAACAGTAAAAATAAAATGTTTTTATATGTCATGGCATTATTTTGTTGTGGACAAGGTGATTGGCTTCTTGAAACTCACCAATTTCTGAACTCAAACAAAGTGTAATAAGCTTTAGTTGATTGAAAATTTTCCATCTCCATGTGATTTAAGATAATTTCAAAACAGACGTGAATTCATTTGGAGTAAGACATTCATGTTTGTTCTCTATCTTCAGGGCCCACCTATCACCACTACCATTTTTTTCCTTTTTAGTTGTATGTCATGCCAATAATTTTTGTCCTCGAATGACCATTAACAGATCTATCTTTCCTAAATTAAAAATGATGATTTGCAATTCAGAAGGAAAGTCTGTGAGCCGCCTTGGATCTCTCCGGGGAGAAAGGTGGCATATACATGAAATAAATAAATAGATAAATAAATTTCATACTCCCCATTGCATTCTGTGTTGAATTTTATGTCACCATTAATTGATTTGGATTAGGTATAGTGATGTGCTGCATCTATGTGAATATTAATCAAATCCTTTCTAATCAGGATATACAAATTTAGTTCTAGCGTCAAGGGCAGTTTTGTCCACATTGACAACCCTTCATGTAGATCATTATATTTAGAGCAAGTTGAAGAGAAAACAATTTGTATGGGGGAGGAGAGGGAACACTTTAATCAGTAGCACATATGTCATCTTCTAAACCTGGCTAAGTAATTGTGAATGTTGAGTGAATGTTTAAAACTGCATATCTTTTTGAACATTCTAAGGGACTATCTTATACATGCGTAATATGGTTTCATTATGGTCTCTTGCTGATCTTTTTGGTGTTTCATGCCCTTGAGGTCTTAAAACTTAAAGCGTAAAACTTTTGAAACTTTTTATTTCATGTAATTTGTTAAGCAGCTTTATTGATTCTCAGAGTAGATGATGGTGATTTTGATTTTCTGCTCTAAAGTGCAAAAAGACACAGTAATCAAAGGTTCTAGCTATGGAAACTTAACTCACAGCAAATAAACAATGTGTCTGGAATTTTTCTAGTAGTAGCCAACCAGATAGGATTATGGACCATCCCTAAAACTTAAAGAATTGTGGTGCATAGTCAGATAGTGTAATGGTTTGCTATTCTGACAAAAGTGGCAGGTGTCCTATTTATTGTTTTGAATTCACATCTTCTCATTTTTGTGGCCAGGGCTTCAGTTGAAGAGGGTGTGATAATTATAGCTTGCCAACTGTGGTTATTCAGTGAGAGGGCTGATAGACTATATGGGTTGAATCTAGAACAATTAAACGTACAGTGATTTCAATAGGAACTAGCTTTGGATCCCAGCCACTGTGTTCTGTCTCTTGGTGGTGGTTAGATTACTAGGAATGCATCACATGGCAAGCTGCTTCATGATCTGCTATAGCTTCAGGGTGTTATATTGACCCAACTCTTTATGGGTCCTGTGTCAGTGTATCCACCCCTCCCTTTCCTGTTGCAATCTCCCATGGAGCTGTATTGATGAAGAGAGGAATGTACTGTATATATTCGAGGACGGGTTTTGGGGGCAAAATTAAGGATTTTGCCATGACCCTTGGATAGGTTGAGGGTAAAACTTGGAGGCTCCTTCAGTGTGTGTATGTGTGCATGCAGCAGGAGGGACTCTCATTGAGGCTTTTTGCTTCAGCATTCAGCTTTCGTTTCAACCTTCACTCCCCAGACAGTGAGGTGTGATATCAGTCAATCACCCAAGACTTTCGCCTTGGCTCAAGAGAGAAAGAAAACTGCATGGGGAAATCTGAAAGAGCTGCTATCACATTACCCGTAAATACGTCGGCCTGGGATTTTGGGGTCAATTTTTGGACATACCTTATTTTCTGGCGTATAAGACTACTTTTAACCTGCAAAATCTGGGGTTAAAATGGGGGGTCGTCTTATACGCCGGGTATAAGGAGGTTCATGGTAGGTTTGCCTTAGTGTCATCATCATTTGGAAATGACTTGAAGGTGCACAGCAACAACAACAACAGTTTTGGAAGTCATACTCTTCCCAAACTCTATATTTTAACTGGAAAAGTGGGGGGTCATCTTATATGCCCAGTCGTCTTATACACCGGAAAATACGGTAAATTTTTAGACTTATAGACAAGTATATACAATATTTGTAGTTACATCATCATCATTTAAACCATACAAAATAATATTTCAGTATGTACTCAAACATATTCTCATGTTGGTTTATTTACTGGACAGTATGTACAGAGTGACTAGTCTTAAAAGCAGGTTTTACAAATACAGCCCAGGCGTACCTAGAATACCTGCTGATTATGGCTTGACTATATCAGTTTGTTTCTCTTCCACATGTCTATTGTCCTTAATTTGGAGTACAATGAACACCAAAAACAAAGTACACCACTACAAGATGTTGTTGATTCCCACAACAATTGTGAGTTAGCTTATGATGGACAATTCTCTTTTTTAAAAACTGCCTTGTCAAAAATCTCTCTGATCAGCAATACATTAATCTCAGTTTAGAAAGAAAGAAAAGAATATGACACATGTTCAAGCAAGAGCTTGACTTTCAGTTAGGAATTGAAAGTCTGGGCAAGTCTGACTAAAGCCAGCCAATTATGTTTCAGGGAATGCTGTGAAGGGAGGACCTATAAGGGGAGAAAGGATACAAACTAGAGGTTTGTGTGCCAAAGAGTCACATAGGGAAAATACAGTAATAGCAGTCAGAGATATGGCAGGGATCTGAATAGTTTTGGGAGCTGTGTATGAGGAAAAAGTTCAAGGATTTCAGTGTAATTTATTTGTTATATATAAATCTGTACTTGTTTTATTTTCTGTAACAGTGTCTAACTGTTCCATTTAAGAAATGATAAGGAGATTTGTCAGGCTTACCACATTGAACCCACTAATCAACACAACTTGTCCATAATAGGGATCACCTTGAGGCCTGAGTACCAGATCCAGGGAAGGATCTTCAGGGTAAGAGGGCAAGGTGAGTTACAGGAGCCCAAGGGTTAGACCTGTGGGGCCAACCTGGAGAGGGGTTTTGTCACAGGAATCAGACACTGTTGCTTGAATTAATAGCAAGCCATTATTTGTGGTTGACAAACCCTCTTTCATCTGAATACTTGGGTTAGATGGGCTCTTTCATTTGTGTTGGATATGAAGACATTAAATAATGAGAGTACTTGAGGGACTTGTTGTTTCTTACTAATTCCCCAAAGGCAATGAAAATGGAACTGTGTGACTGTATTCTGCCTGTTAGAGGGAACTGTCCATTGACAAGCAAATTTATGGATGCCCGCCCTGTACCTTTCTTAGGTTTCAGGCAACATCTGATGCATACTTCCTTTTCATACTGTAGAATTGCATGTTCTATGCTCTCTCTCCTTCATCTCTCCAACACTTCCTGGGTTGGGTAGGAAACAGTGTCATCTGCTAGATATTAATGCTTTCCTGAGCAGTTGCAGTTGTCCTTTTGGAGAACTGGAAGAATAACATAAGCCTGAAACAGACAGGCAGATGGGGGCAGCACACCCCCAGATTGCTCAGAAGATGACCTGGGTCCACCTAAGGCAGTCCAAAACCAGCTCAAAAGCAACAGATATTTTCTGCTCCTTTCCGTGGTCCATTTAAGACAGTGGCAATTAGGCATCCTTGGTACCACACCATGTGGTTGCCATGGTCCCCAGGTGATCAGGCTTGGAGTGGCTTCTGGCAGCTCCTTCCTGCCCGTCTGTTTCACCACATAAGTATATAAACATGGTTCCTTGTAATACTTGTGTTCTCCTTCCCCCACCTCTAATTTTCCCCCGAAATGCTGTGGAACCATTTATAACCTGAATGCTAACCTGATAATTGATGTAGCATTATGAGAGTGACAGGGATGGCTCATATATTTTCACATATTTGTGTGTGTGTGTACGCGCGCATGCACACACACACACGGATGATGTTGGTATTGTCTGTTTTTTCTCCCTCCCATTATATTATTTGGACATCAACGCTATATTGGCCCCTTGAAAACAATGGTGGAAAATAAGGATTATGCACTGGCAAAAAGCCCTCTAGTATTGTTACACTGGATCTTGGGAAGATGGAGGAATCGAAAAGGAGTGTGCTGTTGTAGAATCTACTGAGATGGCTAGGTGCTTCTGGGGGCCCATCTGAGCTAGTCATTATTTTTGCTTGTGAGAAGAGGAAGCTGTGTTCAGCTGGCAGAGAAAACCTGTACATGCCCACTTATGCTTAAAAAGAGCCATTGAAATATTGAGGAATGCATAAAATATATAGGAGTTCAAGTTTGCTAAAAACAAACAAAACTTGAAACAGCAGCTGGAGTCTGTCTCCTTTAAACCTGTTAGCATAGGAGAGTTACATTTGTGCCATGTATTGTAGATGGTGGAGCGAAACAGATGCGTAGCTTGGAGCAACCTCTGGCTGCTCCGCCCATGATTGAGCCCGGATTGGCCCAGGACTGAGGCAGCTGGATGGCCTGCTCTGAAAGTGGGCAGCTGCCGCAGTCCCAAAGAAGCTGCTGGCAATGAGCAGATTTTCGCTGCTTTTTTTGCCAGTAGGCACATGCACACACATTGGAAGATGGGTAAACTGTAGTTCCCAAACATAATTGTTTACCTCTGGAGTAAAATTGTACTGGAGTAAAAAGAAAAATAAATGATTAAAGTCTTTTTATTTATGTGTGTTTCTGTTCAAACCTCTAGCATACAGCTCCATTTTAAGCCAACTAGAAATTCCATAAAACTTGAACTCCATAAAATCTTTGGGAAATGTTAGTAAAGTAAGTAGCTAAATATTTTTCTCCTTGGCTGCAGTCTTCAAAGAACTTTCAAGTAGTCCTCTTGTTGGCTGTGATTCTGTAAAAAAAAAAAAAATGCAGTTGCTGTCTGTTTCATTTGGTGCCATATACATTTCAAAGTGTTAATATTCCCATTTTTTGTAGCAAGAATCTTAAAGGAATCTTGTATATATTATGAGTGTAAAAGTATCCACACTGATTCAGAAAAAGGTTTACAATTTCAAGTCTTGCAAAATCTTTAGCTTCCATGCATCCTTTGAAGTCTGCAGAAAAATACACTTCTTAGTATGACTATTAACAGAAGCTTGTCTTACTGTGTAAGTTGACATGAGTGTATGATTTTCAGAAGAAATGAATAGGCTTTCCCCTAAATTGTAGATCAGTGTTTTGTGTTTCCAAAAAACTTTGGAAATGATAAAAATTTAAGTACTTTGCAGAAAATGTTAGCAGAAATATTCTGTGGCTGTGTCTTCAAAGTACAAAAATAAGGTTCTTTCTATAATTTCCTGATGTAATGTATTTCAGGAAAATTGTAAGATCATTTTAGGAAGAAGCAACTGAATTTGCTCTTGGAAATGGAGAACTTTCCCATAATTTTATTTCTTTTACAGCAAGTGACGATTACTTGGAAACATAGGAACTAACAGTTGATTATAAGGATATTGTTCTAAATAACATTGAAATACATTAAAATAGAATTCCCCTCTGTGTTCGTGGGGGATCTGTTTCAGATCCTTCCACAAAAATGGAAACCCACACATATTCAAGCGCCATAGGCTTGAATGGAGGCGTGGGGGCATGTGTCACGAGGGTGCGCCCCGTTGTATGCCCCTCTGTTTGTCCCTTGCGTATAAGCAAGGGAAGCAGATCCAAAGTCTGTGAAAACGGAGGGCCAACTGCATTTTTTTTTTTGGTTTGGAAACTATTTGTTATCCATATATAGTTTTCTACATAACATACTTATTCCTTTCTGTAAAACTCTTTAACCATTACATAGCAGATGTAACATTTAGAAAAAATATTAAGAAATATTGTAGTGAAAACAAACATACAGTGATTATTCTTTTTTATTATTTATTTACACTGAAAATTATTTCAGTAATCTCATATGATCCTAAACATGTTAGGTCACAATCCACATTCCCATGCTCAAAATCCTTTCTTAGGCTTTTTAGGGTTTTCTTTGCTAATGTCTCTCTGCATTGTTGAGGCATCTTCACAGTTCTTGATGCTGATCTCTAAATAGAGAAGTAGGAGCACAGGAAGCATTTTAAACTTGTAGGATAGACTCATTAATCTTCTTTCAACGGAAGAATTTTCTGGAAAACAGAGTCCATAATCTTTATTAAAAGGCCCCCAACTTCTCTGATACCATTTCTTTCAGTAATGAGCAGTTGATTTTTACTAATCGATCTCTGAATATTGCTGGGAGGAGGGCTTATTTATTTATAGCTCTTTTTCCTTTCAGTGAGACTAAATGACTTTTTCACTGTCTTCCAGGTTCTCATATTAACTAATATGCTGAGTATTTATCTATTTGGATCCTAATTATTTTCTATTATCCTGAACACGGACTGGAATTCAATGTAATGATCATTTTGGAACGCAGAAAGACAATTACATTTGAAGTAATGTATTTTGGATCATGTTGGAGAAACCAGCCATCCTTAAATCAAAATCACTATCTTGAACACTGTTGGAGGAAGTCTTTGATATATACATGAACCTATGCTCTTCATTCAGTATATTTGCCCATCTCCGTAAGTTATAAAGTTGTATGTTGCAATCTGTGTGACATAGATTGGTCGCAGTTTTACCAGTCCCCAAAATTCTTACCTTAAATGTGGTCCTTGTGGGTGGATTGGTTAAGAATACTCGTTTCCATCTTCATTCCTCTGCAAACCAAATTATTCTTCCCTCGAACAAGATTTACACTTCATAGCACATGCACCTAATATGGTACCCATTTTTATATCTACCTTTATTAGGTGTTATGAAAAAGGAACATCTGTATAGTATGTAAGAGAAATGACTATAGTTGATATATATATGATTTTACACAACCACCTTACACAAATTCTGAGTGGCAAAAGGTGTTTCTGTAGTGTCTCCATCTGCTTGATCATTGAAAACACTTGTCTGCTGTACCCTCAACAGATCTAGGTAAGATAGCCCAATCCTGGTGCTAAAGCTCTATACTTAAATAATTAGTAGAGACACATTATAGGTTGCTTAAAAGAAAGATGTCAAATTTCCTAGATTCAATCACTTGTGTTCCAACTTTGACACTGAAAGAGTAGAACCATTAAAATCAGTGGGATTTTGGTCATTAAAGTTCCATCATTTTCCTAGATCTTAAGTATCTAAGTATTGCTTCAATCTAATCCAATATCTTGTGTTTAGATTTTCACATTTAAAGTAATATTTTTCAAATGTCAACATTGCTTCATACTTCATTAAGTTTTTTTTAAAGAGTAGTTCAAAATGCTTATCTGGGGAGCATGGGTCTGTTTAACATTGCATGGCAATGTTACATTATTTTCTCTGTGTTCGCAGATCAGGTGTAATTTCAGTTTTGTGTTTAGATTTCTGTTCAAAATAATGAAACACCACCATTTCTTTACTGTGTGTATATTGTGTTTCCGTGAAATGGACAGTTATATATGCATCTCTCTTTTCCACTTCATTTGTTATTTTTTTCTCCAGCGAGAAAGTTTTCCTTCCCAGGTTTGAAACCTTTGAGTACTAACGTGGTTGTTAATTATAGTTTAAAGAGACTTGTATAACTTAAGAGCCTAAAGGCACCTTAAACTAGGGTAATGTGGCATGAAATTATGTAGAACAATTTATCTGAAACTGAGTTGATTTGGAATGAGGACTTGGCTTGCTTTCATAGGTAGTGAGCATCTTTTTGTATGTTTTGTATGTATTTTTGCAATTCAGGAGAATTTAAATTGTACATATATATTGTACATTTATAATCACATCCCTTTATGGTTCATGTAGAAGTGTCTGTACAAAGGTTTTAACCTCCACTGCTCGCTCTAGCTTAAGTCTCATACGTCCTGCTTTCTGTTCTACACAGATAACAAAAAGAAAAAAAAATCATTTATTTCATTATACTGATAGGTAGTGGTCAAAGATTGCAACCATCTGATAGCCTGGTCTCCTAGAAATGTTAGCCTGTTAAAGCTTCCTTACTGTCTCCTGTTCCATGTGTGTACATATTACTTAGGATTGTGGCCAGTACCTTTTACTTTTAAAAACTGTTAGGGCCTTTGCAGACTGCCAGAAATAGTGCAAATTGAGTCCACTTTAAGGGTTAGGGTTAGGAAATCATGGGAACTGTATTTTATTGAGGCACCAGAGCTCTCTGACAGAGAAGGCTCAATGTCTCAGGAAAAAAAAAAATTCCCATGACTCCCTAGCACTAACCCTAACCCAGGGGTAGGCAACCTTTCCCCTTTAAGGGCCGAGGGACTTCAGCTCCCAGAAGCCTCAGCCATGTTGGCCAATAGTCCCATGTTGGCCAGTAGCTCCTGGGATTCTGGGAGCTGAAGTCCCTCAGCCGTTAAAGGGGAAAGGTTGCCTACCCCTGCCCTAACCCTTAAAGTGGACTCAATTTGCACTATTTCTGGCAATTGTGGTTTCCTCATATCTCCAAGTTGGTTTTGCAAAAAGGATGGCAAACTAATTTATATGAAGATTTATTCCTGTAACTGTTGTTTCTAATAGAAATTTGTTCATTAAGATGTATATACTTTCTTTTCTGAATAATGGAATCATCTTTGACTATGCACTGTCAAACAGAAATGGCATTTACACACTTATCGATTGGAATGGTTTTAATTGTGGAAGCTTCAGGAAATCTTCACAGGTAACATGCCACAAAATGTTTTCCCATTGATTCCTATCCAGTACGAGAAAAAGAATGTGCTTAATATAAGCAGTGTCAGCCTCACATAGCAATACGGTTGCTAGGTAGTTTCAGCCAAGTAGTAAAATAACTGGCTAATAATAAATAGGTAGGTAGAATATTTTGACTCTGCTTCATCACCATATTATATCCAGATGTAACAAAATTGTATGAAAAAGAAGCAAGTCCTGTAGTACTGGTTTTCTCTGAGTTTTAATTGCAATAGGTTGATACACTGTTGGATTTACTACTGTGTGAATTGAACATCACATGATACCAGTCTTAACTTAATAAAAGTTATTTCCTACATCATTTTAGGTTTATTTTTTAGTGAAATATCCCATTTAAGGCTCTCCAGAGGTACATAATTCTCTGCTTAAGACTGTTGACTACAGGGAAATTGATACTCTTGTCAGTGTGAATTGTGCAATCGTGATCGGTGGTTATCTGAACCACCTGTCAAATGTTCCTTATTACTTTAGACTCTCCCTTCTACAATTCTGATATAAAACAGCAATGGTTAAAAGTAAGACCTGTTAGATCATTTGTGATTTGGGCTTGTTCATGTTGTATTTTACATCTATAGAGTCCTACATATGGAGTATAGTTCTACATATGGAGTGGTTTGTGTAGATAGTGCATTGAAATTTTTTAGACCTTTAATGAATATTAACACTTTTGCTCATCTGTTGACTGTGTCTGATTTAACCAAGTGATGTATTAATAGCATTTTTTCTTTGTCTTCTGACTAGTTCAGGAGCAGAATTCTCTGTCAACTCAGATATTTCAACAGTATTACTCTTTGTTTTCACAATTTTTCAAAAAAGTGACTTTAAAGATTTTATACTTTCTGTCTCTTCTATGATTCTTCAAACATAGTTTCCTTGTGTATTTCTTCACACTTGGTTCTGCATTTGTTATTTTAGGAGCTGTACTGTTCGATATTTTGCAATGGTTGTAGATTTCTTTGACTTGACATCCTGTTTCTTCATTGATGACACATTTTTGCATGTTTCTCTTAAATGTTTAATATTTTGTCTCTCTTTTTCTCATGTTAAGTCTGATAACAAAAACTGAAACATATATATGAGTGTATATGGAGATATGTGTGAGAATAAAATGCATTCTCAAATTATGGATGTTTTATCTGTTAACTGCCAGGTCTTTCAAATGGTTTTGGAGATGGCGGTAAAGAGTCAGAGACAGATGATACTCCTGGGAGAAAAGTTGAACCTCGGCGCCGTTGTGCATCAGAGTCTAGTATATCCTCAAGTAACAGCTTGTTGTGTAGTTCAAGGTAAACATAGAGTGTTCTTAGACTGAATTAAAGTACAATAAACATTTAATAGCTTAAGTGTGGATTTCCAGCGAGCAAAAATCTGGAAGAAGGTGTGGAGACCACATTTACCAATTGTTTCCTTTCCTGTGCATATACTGAAAATGTATTCTAGAGGATTGAGGGATCCTCTGGAATAGTGTGAGAGTTGTCATTAGTAAATATAAAGGGGAAATTGGAAAGTCACTTCTCCTACTTCTGTCACACATGAGTCTTTATTAGACTATAGTCCCTTCCACAAATGAAAGGAAAACTTGTACACATGGAAAATCAGCACGGGTTCCAATCCATAGTTTTAATTTGAGTACATACGGGATATAGTTTTAAGTTCAGTAACTACAATATATTCTGAATTCTTCAGTGGTTTTGATCTGTCTCACTGGGAATTGAAATTTGTATTTTTTCAGGCTGGATTACATAGATTACCAAATTAAAGTGGGCAGCCCATTAAAAACTGTGTGATAATACTGGCATGAAAGCAGCCATATTTGTAATGCTTTATAGAAATAGCATGGTTATCTACAGCAAGAAATATATGTATATGTATATGTATGTATATATGTATATATGTATATTGGTTTGTAATAACAGATCACATATTTGTAGTTTTAGCTTACCGAAGTGTGGAAAAGGCAAACCAGCGCTTATACGAAGACACACATTAGAAGACAGAAGTGAGTTGATATCATGCATTGAAAATGGAAACTACGCAAAAGCAGCAAGAATTGCAGCTGGTAACTGGCATATTTTTATAGACACAATTGGATAAATGCTTGCCATGTCTAGGGATTCTTGTGTCTTTCTAAAGACTGAAGATTATCATATGTCTTTAAAAAGTGTCTTATCCCTCCCGAATTTAAATTTAATTCGGGCTGCATCCTCGTTTTATCGCATGGCTTTTGGCCCAAAAACCTCCATTTGAGTACATCCCCGCCCCAATGTGGGTCCCTTAATTCAGTTCGGCAGCCATGAAAAATGGCTGCTGAAGTGAGTTAAGGGACCCACATTGGAGGACGTGCGATAATCTCCAGTGTTTATGACTTTCAGATATATACTGTCTTCTGCTGGATGTTTTATCTGTTAACTGCCTTGTCCATTTTTGTATCTCTCTCAATTATACCATTGCGTATAACAGAGACTTTCCACTTAGCCTCTGGTTTTCACATCCCTGATGTCTCTCAGTTTGAGTCTCATTTCCTCTTTTCTTCATCATAGCAATCATTTCTCAATCTGTATTTCTTTCTCTGTACAACCAGTCCTCACATTTGATGCAATGGATCTAGCCTCTCTCATTGTTGCATTTAGCTCCTATTTTCATGTCTTTGGTGTACTACTCCATGTGTTTATAATAATTCCCGCTCACCATTCAGCAAGTCATTTCCTTTTTAAAAGTCATTGTTTGTTATTGTTGTTAACTGCTCTCAAGTCAACCTCAGCTCATGATGACCCTATAGATGAGACATCTTTGTATACAAGACACCCTGTTGTCTACTGCTCTGCTCAGTTCCTACAGGTTCTGGCCTCCTTGATTGAGTCTATCTGGCATGGGGTCTTTCTCTCTTTCTACTGACCTCTACCTTTTCTAGCGTCATTGTCTTTTCCAGTTATTCATACTTTCTCATGATGTGGCCAAATTACTACAGCCTCAGTTTAGTCACTCTGGCTAAGGAATGGGAGTGTTTGGACTTGATCTGTTCTAGAGCCCATTTGTTTGTCATGGCTTTCCACAGTCTCTTCAGCATTCATCTCCATTATCACATCTCAAATGAATGTATTTTCTTTCTGTCAGTTTTCTTCACTATTTAGCTCCCACATCCACACGCAGTGATGGGGAATATGATGGCTTGAATGATCCTCATTTTGGTGTTCATATTTTTATCTTTATATTATAGGATCTTGTCCAGTTCTTTAATATCCACCCTTCCCAATTCTATTCTTCTTTTAATTTCTTGGCTGCAGTTTTCTTTCTAATCAATATTTAATCCAAAGTATGGGAACTCTTTGACTATTTCAGTTTTCACATTATTTAGGATGAATTCCTGTAGATTTTCTGTGATGGTTACTTATGTTTTCTTGATGGTCAACATTAAACCTACCTTGGCATTTTCATCCTTGATAAGTACAGTCTGCCCTTCCTATATGTGCGGGATCCATTCCAGACCCACCCACCCCCCATGTAAAAAAAAATAAAAAAATAAAAAAAATTAAAAAAATGGGACCTCAGGTCCCATTTGTTTGAATGGGTGTGTGCGCCCAATTCATTTTACTGGGGCTTGCTGTCCATGTGACCTTGAGTCTGTGGATGGTGCACCTGCGAATGGTGCAGGCATGCTGTAATTGCTCCAGCTCTTTCTGGTTTTCTGCTAGTAACGTTGTTCCATCTGCATATCTAGAGTTGTTAATGTTCCTTCCCTGTCTTCACTCCTCCTCCCTCTGACTCTAAGCCTACTTTGTATACAATATTTTCTGTACACAGTTTGAATAAATATGGTGATAGTATGCAGCCTTGCCTTGACTCCTTTGCCAACTGGGAACCATTGTGTTGCTCTGTATTCACTTCTGATGGCAACCTCTTGTCCTGGGTACACGTAAACATTAGGACAATAAAATGTAGTGACACTCCCATTTCTTTGAGAGTATTTCATAGGTTTTTGTGATCTGTGCAATCAAAGGCTTTGCTGTAGTTAATAAAACACATGTAGATTTTCTTTTGGAATTCTCTGGTTTGCTTTATTATCCATTGTATGTTAGCAACGTGATCCCTAGTACCTCTTCCTTTCCTGAATCCAGCTTGCACCTCAGGGATTTGTTTCTCTATCTATGGTAGGAATCTTTGCTGCAGATTTTAAAACATGACTTCCCTTTCATGGGAAATGGTTAGTGTGATGGTCCTGTAGTTACCCACAGTCTTTTTTGTCTCTTTTACAGTGTATGGGAGTATATTTTGTTCGCTTACAACTGCTTCGTTTTCCATATTTGAGTTCCAAATTTCAGTTAAAACTAACTTGATTCTGATTATTTTGAGGGTGGCTTACACTTCACTTTCTTCTTCTTCTCGTATATCATTTATCCTTCACATTTGATACAGCTGTTCTGTATATTGTTGTCATTGCTTTTTTTATCTCCTCATGATTGTGTTCCTCTTCTGATCATAGATCATCCCTCCCCTTGGCTTAAATTTCTCTTTGAATTCCTGGATCAGCTTCTCATTCTCTTCATTGATTGTTGTAGTTTTCTCTTTGTTCTTATACACTAACAGTTGGACTTTAGCATTCATGGTTCTGATTTTTTCAGCCCCCCCCCTTTTTTTTTTAACCTCTCATCTCTGTTTACCTGCTTGAACTGTTTTGTCTGTCATCCATTATTTCTTCTTCTTTTTGGCTACAATTATCATCTTTCTGCATTTTCTGACCCAGCCAACCTTTTCTCAGCTCAATTGCTTGCCCTTATCTATACCCAGTTGTGCTTATTGCTTGTTATCTCATTCTATTATAAAAATTTAACTGCTTGCAACAAGGCGCCTACAATGAGACTTCCTTATACCAGCCCTTCTAGACTTCTACAAATACTATGCACAGGGTCAGGAGAACTTACAAATGGGGTATGGTGAGGGGAGAGGAAGCATGATGACAAGAAGACTCGTACCTCTGAAAATTAAACAGAAGAGCCTCCATCAAAGATGAGTCTCTGCCCCCTATATCACAGCCTAGTCTATCTGTTGATGTCTCCTGACCTTCTGTATAGCTTTTTAAAATCTGCATATAGCCTAGCTTTGTATAAATATTAATGTTGAGATATTTTCAATTCACAACAAACTTGTGTTACAAAGGGAATAATTGATGTGATTACTCTCTTAAAACAAAAGGTATACCAGAGCATGTCTAGTCTCATAATCAACTTGCAAATCCTAAGAATAGAAGAAGGCACAATTTGTTCCCTGCTGTATCATATTAAAAACCTATGGCTATGTTAATCCAGGTTTAGGGCTCAAATAAAAACAAGACTGTATTTTAGCCATATGTGTATATGCCATGCAAAACAAGTGTACTGTTAAGTTGATAAACAAGCTGTAGAAATACTTTGGTGAGAATTGGCAAACGAATGTATCTGAAGTCACAATTGAAAAAAGGAAATGCAGAACTACCAGTTTTTGTAGAAATAACTACTGAATAAAAAAGCACAGAACAATTCATGCATGGTAGTATTGCACCACTTCACACTTTATGTTGTCAACATAATTGCCTTACTGCATGGAAATTTATTTGAAACAGTTTCTATGTGGTTTGGGCTGATTTTTAACCATGTTGAATTGAAGAAGAAGAGCAACAGTGGAGGTAACTGATTTAAACTTGTCCATAGCATATAGGAGCTGTTTCATGCTAATGTCCTAGTCAGAAGACACCCATAGGTGTTGCATTTTCAGTGTCAGTCATGCCACATACACTAGTTACATACGCTTAAGATACTAGCTATGGTTAATTGCTTTCTAAAATGTTATTTGATTTTAGAAGTTGGACATAGCAGCATGTGGATTTCAACTGATGCTTCAAATTCTGTTCTTGAGCCTCTAAAAGTCGTTTGGGCCAAATGTAGTGGGTATCCTTCCTATCCAGCACTGGTGAGTTAGGAGCTCTTCAGTAAAACCTATAATAAATGTGTTAACCCAAGTGATTTACAGAGTCAACATTTGCACATAGGAACCCATTTATAGTTTACAGTAGAGTTGAATAGAAAAGTTGCCTATTCCAGTAGCATAGTTTATTGCAAATTACTACAAATGGATTCCTGTGTGCAAATGTTGACTATTGTTACTCTAAAATCATTGTCATCCTGATCACTGGTCTAGATGTCTGGGATCGAGGGGAACTAGAATATCAACATTTGGAGAGTCACAAGTTCCCCATCCCTACAATGTCATGCATTTTAGTTCATAATCTATGCCATCTTCTGAAGCCTTCAGAATCACTTTCCATGTGTGTGTCAAATAGATCAAAGGTTCTTCTTCATGGTCTCTGTGAATCATACAAATGGGTTATTCTGCACCTGTGCAGTAAGCTTTGGAACCTTCTGAATTCACTAGGGAAGACTTTTTGGACGTAGCTCTGCCTACCCTCTATATAGGCATAGGATCTTCCCACCTTTTCTCATTTCTTTTCATCCTCCACACTGTCTGCTTGAAAGAACTATATTGTGAAATTGCTGTTCTGGTATTTGAAAATGGACTGTTTTTTGACTACTCTTTGGGTTGCATCTTGGTGATTGTTTCTGAATCTATCGGCCTTTGGATTGTGTGACTAAAGCTTTGTTCTGCTGAACTGATTTGGTAATTGGACCGACTTAGATCCCTGGCCAAGACCCCCATAGCACTTGTCTTTTGTGCCTCAGTGAGGCCCATAATGTTTCTGCATACGTCCTGTGCAAGTCACTCACCCTGCAGGCACACAAAAACCGAGACACCCTGCAGAAAGTGACCTATCAACAGGCCCTTTGCCCGGCAACTCCTTTGGAAACGCGGGAGGCCTCAGCTTTGGTTTCTGGCCCTAGAGATCCTTCTCCTAAAGAAACTTCTTCAAGGAGAAGCCCACCAAGGAGAAGGCTGCTAAGGCTCACAAAGTGGATAAGAACTGTGGTTCCGATCACGAGTCCAAGAAAGGCGCAAACACTGTGACGATAAGGGCTCTCTGTCCGGAGATGAAAAATCTTTAAAAAAGTGCCATTCCTCTTCCCCTCCTGGGATCAAAAAATCTGTACCTCATGGGACCGAAAAACTTCCCAAAAGGAAAAAGAGCCCTCAGCAGCCCTCAGTGCCAAGCCGGTTCAGTCTGCTATTACTGTGATCGCGGACGTCCATGTGCCTTTGGGATCAAATCCGCCTGTAACCCAGGTAGAGTTACATTCATATAGAGTATCGCCGCCTGATCTCTCCAGATTGTCCACCTTGATCTTGTCTCAGTGTCCAAGGGTAAATCCATGACCCGGACCTACTGGTGCTTACTCTGAACCCTGAGCATGAGGGTGCGGCTTGGATTGCCTGCAAATGTCTGTCAGTCTCCCTTCAGCCCCAGCATTCGGCTGTGCACACAGGCCACCTCAAGACTTGTACCCACAGTGTCAATGCTCATTTTCCTGAGGAATCTTTGTTCTATCATCCGGATCTCATGTACACGTTGTTATTTCATGCCAGTCGACCCCGAACAACTCCGTCAGTCCTGATTCGAACATCGAAGATCTCCATCATCTTTTTGCTCATGGCCTCATCAGGCGCTTCCTACTGGAGAACCTCACACTTCTCAAGAGCAGATGATCCGGGCTACTTCCAAGACACCTCCACTGGTCCCTGTGCGGCACCAGATCCTGAACGACAAACCCTTGCCTTGAACTCCATCAGACACCTTTCCTTGCTCATCCCGCAAGTCTACTCCATCCACAGACTTTCTTAAACAGGAGTGTCCCTCTCAGGTTCTCATAGTGCATGAGGCTGCTTCTCCTACCGATGATGTTAAGTTGTTTGCAGAGCAAGTTATTAGAATGGGCAATGCCTTAACACTGATCTCAGCCATTCTGACCAGGATGCCTTGGACCCTATTGACCAGAGGGTCCATGTAAAAAGTACCAACACCAGCATCCATTGCCTTTCCTTCTTCTATGGAAAGGATAGCTCAACATTCCTGGAAAGCCCCGGCTACTATCCCTCCCACCTCCAGGAAGATTGAGAATTTATATAGAATTACTTCATCATGTTCTTCCTGTCTTTTTGAACATCTAAAGCCCAACTCGGCAGTTATTGAGGGTGCGCAGCTAACACTGACACCCAAGACCTCATCCACCCCAGTTGATGAAAGTAAAAAGATTGATGGCCTGGGAAAAAAGTTTTATGCAGCTGCAGTCCTAGACCTGAAAGTGGCTAATTATAATGCCTGTATGGGTGCATACCAACAGCACCTTATGGAGTGCATGCTTCCTCTCCTAGACAACCTGCGTGATGACAAAAAGCTGCTTGCTGTAGCTCTGCAGGCTGAGGCTCACTCCTTGGGTGGACAGCAAACATCCTTGGCCCAACACTTGGCTGATTGTGCAGCCAAAGTGTTTTCCAGATCTATCGCACTTCTCAGGCATGGCTCTGGTCGTTGGATCTCATGCATCAAGCCCAAGTCCTTCAATGATTCTGGTCTCTTTAATAAGGAGACAAATGAAAAGCTCAATTTTCGCTACAGAATAAAGATGACAGCTCACACAACATGGTATGTCTTCTTCATATCGTTTTGCCCCTCAATGTCGGTATGAAGGAGAACGATCAAACTATCTGCCTTACCAGTACCATCAGTACCAGCCTCAGGAGAAGCAGTACCAAATCCCTGTACTGGGTATTTGTCTCAGTACTCTTCTTCCTCTGGTAGACGGCAACCTGCCCAACCTTGGTACCATCAGGTTTTCTATAAGAAGGATATCAACCAATTTAAGAAGAAACTCTGAAATGTGGCTGCGGGCTTCTTCTCCCCACCCTTCGGTGATAGACTAGGCCCCTTTGACAACTCTTCTATCTCCAGAACTTCTGATCCTTGGGTTCTCAGCATTGTCTCTAGAGGCTATGCCAGGGGTAGGCAACCTTTCCTCTTTAAGGGCCGAGGGACTTCAGCTCCCAGAATCCCAGGAGCTATTGGCCAATATGGGACTATTGGCCAACATGGCTGAGGCTTCTGGGAGCTGAAGTCCCTCGGCCCTTAAAAGGGAAAGGTTGCCTACCCCTGGGCTATGCCCTTGAGTTTGACGAGCTCCCTCTAACAGGAACTATTGTTTCCACACACACCCTTCAGACACCTATTCAATGAAGTGGCGGAAGAACAGACAAATGATTGTAACACACTCAGATTTTAAAATTTAAGTAAACTTTTATTGTTGTTCTTTGAAATATTTTTTTTACATGGGTTTCATGGCACTCCCTTCTTCACTAACTTGAGCTTGACAGTCTAACTCATTTGTGTGATTCGCAGAGACCATGAAGAAGAAGGGCAGGTTACTTACCTGTAACTCTAGTTCTTCAAGTGGTCATCTGCAAATTCACACAAATCCCGCCCATCCTCCACTCAGTCATGTCCTGCTCTCACTACATTTCTCTACACTGCTAGGCGGCGTCCTTTGGAACTGAGAAAGAGCATGAAGACGCTGTGGTTATATAGAGGGAGGGCAGAGCTACCCCCAAAAAGTCTTCCCTAGTGATTCCAGAAGGATTTGAAGCTTACTGGGCAGGTGCAGAATAACCCATTTGTGTGAATTCATAGATGACCACTCGAAGAACTACAGTTACAGGTAAGCAACCTGTCCTTTTCTTGACAACTGGTTTATAAAATGAATTTGTATTGGATGATGATGATAATGATGATGATATAGCTCACTGCAATGTAATGGTCATAGGTAATATCTGCCAATAGACTCATTAAAATAGCAGGATTGGATGGATGTCCTATTTACTCACTGAACACAGATACCAATCCTCTGATAAGTACAAAATTTAAAAACAAACAACAAACCCACTTTTTTTCTGAATCCATACATAATTAAATTGACATTGTGTAATAATACATAAGAAATTGTTATCTTGGAATTTTTCAAAGTAACTATTGCACAGTGTTGATTATTTCAAACATGTTACCTAGCAGCATAGGGCTTGACCATATAGAATAGGGATGAGCAGCTGTGGCAGAGGGAGGGCAGGAACAGTCTTCCACTCTGAAACTCCCTTTCTCCCCCAGGCCAAACCTTGCTTACAGTACACCCAAAAACTTCCAAAGTGTTTCAGGTTTTATCCATAGTGATGAAAAAATGATTTTCCATTTTGGAAAAGATTGACACAAACTGAGATATTGTGGGAGTTCTATAGGGCCTTGTATGGGGATGGATGTGTTTGGGGAGGTTTGTGTTTGGTGGGATTTTATATAGCTTTTAGGCAAAATGTGTGTTTTCTTTTAAAAAATGGGGGATTGGCAGGAGGCTTTGGGGACCACAAAAGAGGAATCTAGCGGCTGCATGTAGCCTCTTCCTTACCCCTGACATAGAAGGATCTCAGCAACCTTATCAGGCAAGTGACAGTTGTTTCCCACATTGTTGACTTACCACATTATCGCTCTTACAGTGCTGCTATTCCACTTTTACTGCTCTGGCTGCCTCCTGTTGCATTCTGAGCTTTGTAGTTCAGTGAGGCCTGAGAGCTCTCTGGTGGAGAGTTCTGAATGCTCCTCCTTAAACTGCAAATCCAGAATGCAACAGGAGGCAGCCAGAACTATTAAAAGTGGAATAGCAGTGCTATAAGTGTGTAGCGTGGTAATTACTCTATCTCTGGATTAGGTCTAAGCTATATTTGTGTTTTTTCAGTTCCATAAAGCATACTTAATTCTCAATCCTATCCTTTGATTTTAATAGTATAGTGATAGTATAAAAATAGAGGTTAGTAATTTAAAGTTCTTTCCTCCCTTGTTTTATAGATAATTGACCCTAAAATGCCTCGTGTTGCTGGTCATCACAATGGTGTTACAATACCAGTGCCACCCCTTGATGTGTTGAAAATTGGAGAACAAATGCAGACCAAATCAGATGAGAAGCTTTTCTTGGTTTTATTTTTTGACAACAAAAGAAGTTGGTATGTAGTTCCCCCATCACCACCACCACCACCAAGAAGTATTATATATTTTACATGTAAGAGCATGTAATTGGGGTTGTGCAGCTTATCTTTTGACATTGGAGCCTTGCAGAAGATTAAAATGGTACACCAATTCAAGCTCTTAGAGATGTAGAATTAAGACTCCATAAGCACATAAGTCTGACAGAGTATGTCCATTCCGAATATCTAATGTATGACTTGAAGCCAAAGTGTTTTTAATTTGTGTTAGAAGTCTCTTTTTCTAGAAAATACAGCTCCAGCAAAATTATTTCTGATGTTTCAGATGTTTATCTCCTTTTACTTTTTGTATGTGTTCTTGTGCTTAAATGAAAATCTTCCCTTAGGAAACATTAAAAAGTGCATTTTTAAGAAGAATAAACCTTATTCCTCTCATTTAATCTTAACTTGATTTGTTTTGGTTTTTTCACTTCATAAGAGTGCACATCAGTATTACGTTCCTTATATCCATCTGCTGTATCTGCGGAAATAACAAGCAATCTTGTCTCACATGCTTCTTTAGTTTCATCTTAGTAGAACACACTTTTATGTTGTAGAAACATAAAAATTATCTCGACATGCCACTGTATCAATGGTATGTCAGTTTGTATATAGACTTTATTAAATCAGTGTTAATGTGATCTGGAAGGCATACTTACCTGACTTAAGTAGCGCCATATGCACCAGCATGCTCCAGTTCATACTTTGTTGAATAGCCATATAATAATACATAACATGGTCACTACTGACTTTGTGTATCAAATCCTGCATAATGTGTTACGTGCAATGCTTTTCCTCAGGGCTGGGGAGTAGGAGTAAGAAGTAAAGTAGTAAGATGTTTTTATAGGAGTAGGAGTAACATTAAGAAAAAAGATCTTACTCCAGAGTAGGACAAGGAGTAACCTCAAATTCACCACTACTCTCCAGCCCTGCTTTTCCTAAAACTATCCAGAAACTATGAAACTAGTGCAAAACATTTGCTGCCTTTTTTCTAATTGGTGATCAGTAAATAGAACATATTACACTGTTTTTGATTGAGCTGCACTGGTTCTAGTTTGCTTCCAGTCTCTTGCAGGGTATTGACTATAATCTGGTAACGCCTTAATCAAGCCGGGCCTAGATTAAAGTGTGGTGCTTTTCACTCTATGTCATCTAGTGGACTATTTTTTTTTCTAGTGCCAGGGACTAGTACCATATTTGTGCTATTTGCATGGTTATATAGACGTGTGCTGCAGACTGACAGTGGTCCATGGACCACCACTTTGATTAGCATTGCCTTAGATTACTTTTCCCCAAACTAGCCTCCTTCCATTGTGGGATCTGTGTGTGGTGTCATAATAGTTCTCATTTCTTTAGAAAGTGAATTCTGAACTGAACACAAGAACTTTTGCTTTCTCATGAGGCCATATTGACAGTTGGCACTGTAGATATTTCAGCATTGGAGCACATATATAGTTATGTCATTATGGCCATAGAGCAGCCTCTATAGTGATAAAATAAACTAATACAAAATGAACAGGAACAAAGTGCAAGTCCAGGAGGACTCCAACTAATGTGCACACTGTAACAGAACGTAGCTGTCTTCAATAAAGAAGCTGTTAGTGCTGATGAAATTTACTAAGAAGGTTTAGCCAGCTAATTCCTAGTAAAAGATGCTAAAGCATGAAATACTGCCAACTTTAAAAAGTATTTTATTCAATGGAAATGGAAAGAAAGATACAATAAAAATTAGAACTACCTGGGAAACGTATTAAAATTGGACTAATATTTAAAAATCAGTGGCTTAGTGGTTAAGACGCTGACTCTGATAATTGCTAGATCAGCAGTTTGAGGCCCAAGCACTACGTGACGGCTTCTGGACCCAGCTTCTGCCAACCTATTACTCTGGGCCCTCCTTATCCAAGAATTTGAGCACTTGCGGATGGCAGGCCCATATTATCCCCAATGGTGGCACAGCCACAGCCGCACTGCTACTGGGAACAAAAGTCCCTGCCTCCCTCACTCCCCCCTCACTCCATCCTACTCCTTCCCTCCCCTCTCCCCGCACCCTCCTTCCCTACCTGCTTCTTTCTTTCCTCTCTTCCCCGGCTTGGCTTTCGGGGCAGAGTCTGGCTTGAGTCTCAGAGATCTTGTCCCCAGGTCCAGCGTCCGGGACAGAGTTTCTGGGCTCCAAGACCCAAGCCCTGGCCCCGGCCCCGGCCCTGGGTGACTGTGAGCTAGATTCCACCCCCAAAGTCAAGCCGGGATGGAGAGGATGGAAGAAAGCAGATAAGGAAAGAAGATGGGGGAAGAGGGGAAGGAAGGAAGGAAGGAAGGAGGATGGTGGAGGGAGGGAAGGCGGACAGAGGAGGGTAGAGGGGGTGAGGGACTTTTGACCCCTCACTGCCATTAAGGACGATGGGACTTGAGCATCTGTGGATTTTGGTATCCACGGAGAGGGGGCAGGAACAGATCCCCCGCGGATACTGAGGGTCCACTGTAGTTCAAAAGCAAGTAAAAGTGTAAGGAGATAAATAGGTACCACTTCAGTGGGAAGGTAACAATGTTCTGTGAAGTCATGCTGGCCATGTGATCACAGAGTTGTCTTTGACAGTGCTGGCTCTTCAGCTTAGTAATGGAGATGAGCACCGCCCCTTACAGTTGGACACAACTTGACAACCTTGTCAAAGGGGAAATGGTTATCTTTTCATATCTCATATCCTTTCTTTTATTGCCTCTGGCTCTCAAAAACCCTAGATGGAGCATAGCTGAGGGGGCAATCATTGTAATTCTGTTCAAAAGCTCACACGCAGTTAGGGGAATAAATTTCCAGTGCAGTGAATAGGATTAGTCCAAGACTGATAAATTTAGGCAACAAGGTTATTGTCTGGAAGCAGGTATATATTCTAGAAGAACTATCATTGCTTCCACTCTTTTAAGTAAAGGAATGGGAATGCAGTGTAGGACACCAAAGATATTTATCAGGAATTTAGAATTCGACTGAACATTTTTAATTCTACTGTACATGTCCTAGTCTTTGTATTTTCTAATCAATGGCCATGTTTTGTTGTTTTTGTTTATACTGTTTGTCCGTGTGAATTTCTAATTGGTTAATTCTAGCCATGTATTGTAAATTATCTTGAGTACTGTTTTAAATGGAAGTGGCATGAGTTACATCAAATAAGGCATGAGGTACATCAAACACTGAGGTTATTTTCAGTTGTTTAAAATTGTGATTGCTACATAATAAGCTTAATAAGCTTACATAATATTGGAGAATAAGCTTTTTGTTTTTTTCAATTACAGGCAGTGGCTTCCAAAATCCAAAATGATTCCACTTGGGATTGATGAAACAATAGACAAGTTAAAAATGATGGAAGGTCGGAACTCAAGTATTCGAAAAGCTGTTAGAGTTGCTTTTGATCGTGCTATGAATCACCTAAGCAGAGTTCATGGAGAATCAGTCAGTGACTTCAGTGATATTGACTAATGTTGGTTGTTATCAAGGCACTAAAATACCTTGTATAGAAACCTACAAATTAACCTCTTTGTCTACAAGAATGTATTGAAGATACAGTTTCATAATCATTGATCCAGTGGCAGAATTCTGCACACTTAACTTGTTACGCAGCTCTTCTGAATCACCATTGCCATATTGATTTAATTTCTTTAATCATTGTATCGCCATTTGGAAAAATTTCCACTAAAATATCTTGTTGATAGTGTTCATAAACTGTACATATATGTATATTCAACTCTTAACTTATTCTGATTTTAGATGTAGCTTTTTTATTTTTATTTTTTATTTGGCTGGGAAAGGGATAGATTGTCATTTCCATTTCTTTCCACATTTTAAAAACTGCTTAAGCACCACCTTCCACCTTTTGGTGCTGAGTGAATCTCGAAGTAAATAACACCAGATAGGTTTGGCTAAATCATATATTATGATATGGTGCTGCTTATGTAATTTTATGTGATCTGTAGCTTTTAAATAAGACATCTGAATGTTTGATTTTTCATAAATCATAACTGTTTGCACAAAGTACCACATAGTTAAAGGTGTAAATTTATAACAACAAATATGTATTTTAAGAGAAGAAAATTACATTATTTTGGAGGGTACTTTGTGAGAGAGACAACAGAAGTAAGGTTATGCTATGTACATCACTTGAAAAATCACCAAAAACACTCCATTTTTGCCCCAAAAATCACTTCAAAAATTACTTGTGTTTTATACAAAACTGGCTTAAAGATCTTCAGTATGTTTCTTGCAAAAACCATATCTCATCTATCTCCCCTGGATTTTATGTGCCTCCCTGTGTTATATTTATTGTAGAAAATGTATTACTTTACTTTATAAAGAGAAATAAATAAGAAAGTATATTGATATACATTTTTATACAGGCACATAAGACAATTTGCTTTGGGAGAAAAGCTGTCTTGGAAATGGTTGGATAAAATAACTTGGTGGGTTGTGTGTAATTTGACTTTTTTGTAATTTGTAACCTTTGTTTCAACGAGGGGATTTATGTAACTTTTAATTTTAGAACAATTTGGTAGCAATAGAAACTTTGGATACATTTTTGTATGGTACATGTGATGTATATAGAATTAGTACTTTATTTTTATTTCAAAGAGGTTAAAGCATTACATTTAGGGAAGGAAAGTCGTAGGGTGGGTTTCCAGTAATAACTTTTATATTAAAAAAAAAAATAAAGTCAAACTATTGATTGTTGTAGCTACTTTATTTCTATGTTCACTGGAATACTGAATTTGTAACAATGAAAATGGAAAGTTTGTTTTCAATGTGATTTATAATGACTACATTATTTATAAGTGCACTGCGTTGGACTCTTCAGTGATAACCTAAATACTGTACCAAGGTATATAATATGCAACACCAAATAATGCATTTGAATGCACGAATATTTATGCCCAGTTTTTTTTTTATAATGGGTTAGCAAATATGGCAAAGCCTATACTTTGAAAATCTTTTAAAACAGTTTCCTTGAATAGCATTCTTCATTGTAAAACCTGCTTGAATTTTTATTTTAAAGCTACGCTAATTTTGGAATAGTTTCTAATGTTTTTATTCTCTATGGTTTGTAATACCCCCTTAGAAGCTTGAAATAAAATTCCTTTCTCAAGTGATATTTTTGTCATGCATTTGACCCTTAGAATGTCTGCATGAGGTCCAGAATTGCTTGACTTGTATTCTGTGCTAACGTTCATGGTGGAGACTATTCCAAACCCCATGCAAAGCATCCTGTTCAGGAATTTACAGCATGAGGCTGTATTTTGGACCATCTAACAGCTTAGGTTAGTTATATTCAAATGTATAGAGCTATGATGGACATGCCTACTATGTCAAATATTTGCATCTCCAAAGAACAGTTTTATGTAGCATCTGGAAAATACAGAGGTTACTACAGCATGTACTGATGTTCACAGAGGATCAAGAAAACTCTTAAGTTCCAAGAGTAAGAGCAGAATTATGTCTGATCAGCAAAGAGAAACTGAGGAGATAGGTTGCAGTAGAAATAAAGTGAGAGATGCTAACCTTAAAAATGTAAATAGATACAAATATTGAGACATGGCTGGACAAAAGATACAATCATTAACTTAAGCTGAAAGTTACACATTCAAGGGTTTCTTGATAAACATGTAGTTTTGGTTGATTCACATATCACCCCTACCTTTTCATGCTTGTTTACACTCATAATTCTAAGTGGCACTACACTGATGGATATGTTGGAAATGTGTCCTCATTAGTTGATATGTGATCTGGCATAGTAAGAATCCTATACATAATCACGTGTGTGTGCAGTTTCTACAGAAAGGCCTATTAGAATGAGTAACATGTCCAAACACTTCTGCAGAAAATTCTGATGTGACAGTTCTTGGGTAGGTTAGGAGATGATAGAGTATGAGTTAAGTAGCAACAACAACAAATTAGTCCCCAAAATAAGAATTGCTCTTACCTGCATTTTTCCTTTGAATTTGTGTGGCAATCAGCTGCATGTGTTCAATCAGAAAGAAAGAGCCCTGTAACGTCTAAGTTTGCGAATTCCTACGATCTGCCATGAAAAACAAAGTTCTTCAAGTTTTGTCACCAGAACCTTTCCTTGCCTGTAAAAGGTAAATGTCCAAGTTTCTTAACAATGGTACCCAGGTTGTTTTCCCATTCATGAACAAAAAAAAAGAAACCTTCAGGATAAGCAAGCAGATTCACATGTTATTGTTTAATTAACTATCAAGAGGAGGTTGAGTTTTGTAATGCCTACAAAACTGAATTATGATGCCAACACAACTGACAAATTACTGTTTTCAATTACACTGGAATATTTATACAAAGTACCTATAGGTTCTGTAAGAGAGATGTGGTGGCTTAGTGGTTAAGACGCCAGTTCTCATGATCGTAAAGTTGGCAGTTAGGCCCAAGTGCCACATGATGGGGTGAGCTTCCATAAATAGTCCCAGCTTCTGTCAACCTAGCAGTTCGAAACCATGCAGATGTAAGTAGATAAATAGGTACCACTTCTCAGTGGGAGGATAACAGCATTTGGTGCAATCATGCTGGCCACATGATCACCGGAGTCTTTGGACAAGCTGGCTCTTCGGCTTAGTAACAGAGATGAGCACTGACCCCTGCAGTCAGTTAACAGCTAAACATTCATGCCAAGGGAAAACCTTTACCTTTTACCTGTAGGTGATAATGTTACTGCTTTTTTTGTGTGTATGTGTGGCTTCTGTTATGTATCTACAGTTATAGAAAAGTAATTTTACAAATCAAAACCCCACCAGAAATGAAATTGTTACTTTAAACTTCTTGGCCCTAGTACTAACTCTATTCCTAAGGTGTCCTAACAATTTGCAGCTAGCAGTTTCATGCCAATTTAATTGTCATGGCTACATCCTATGGAATCCTGTGGTTTGTAGTATCATAAAGAGAAAAAGGTGTTTGAATCAGTTTAACATGCACTGGTATTCAAAAGGGTGGTATAAAACGCACTGGTATTCAAAAGGGTGGTGTAGCAGAGAATTCTAAGTACACCAAAAAAAAAACAATTTCCAGGATATTTAAATAAACCATGACAGTTTAAGTGATTATCAAATGGCTGTAATTGTACAGTAGAGGTACACCCTTGCTTCTCTCTGCTGAACGTATAAGTTATTGCATACAAGCAAGGAAGAATTGGGGAAAAACTGATGGAAAAGCTGTTTAAGAAACATAAGGTCAATGTCTCTACACTGACTGAACTAGATGGACATTCTCTGGATCCTTGCTCTGAAGAGCAATTGGATTAGTATATACATGTGCAAAATTATAGTTCATTTTATTTTGTTACAGCTCTAAAAAGTCTTTAAAATGATATACTGCTAAACTATGCATTTCTTATAAAAGTAATAACACACCTTGTTTTCCCTAATGATTCCATGCACACCTCATTGGCCTAAAACAGTAAAAAGCACAAATTATTAATCAAGTGGGAATATTACATTAGTGCAATAGTCCTCAAGAGGTTTAGCACTTCCTTCTGATGAACTAGGAGTTCATTTAGTGCAAATACTTTGATGCCTGAGGAGAACATGGCAGAATTTTATTTAAAGAAAACTGCTTCCTAACATGAGATCATTGATCCAGAACAAAGTGGCTTAAAAAGCTTCTTAGTAAGAAGTGCATTTACTGTTAGTCACCCTTAACAGAAATAAAAATTCTTAAAAGGTTAAAGATTCGGGTTTTAATGAAGATGCATAAGTGTAGAAAGGTTAACTATGCATGTGTGTGTGCCTGACTTATGGTGACCCCATGAATTTCATAGGGTTTCCTTAGACAAGGAATATTCAGAGGTGGTTTTGCCAGTTGCCCTTCCTCTGAAATAGAGGCCACATCACCTGGTATTCATTGACAATCTCCTATCAAAGTACTAACCAGGGCTGACCCTTCTTAGTTTCCAAGACCATATCGGATCTAGTGCCTTTAGGGACTTAGTCAAAGAGTACCCTGGGGTGCAGTGGTTAAATGCCAGTACTGTCACAATGTTTTGAGTTTGATCCTGCAAGGCTCTAGGTAGATTCAGCCTTCAGTCAGTAAAATGAATACTCAACTTGTTGGGGACATTTGGCTTACACAAAAACTGCTTAGAGAGTGATCAGTTCACTATGAGGTAGTACAGAAATGTAAAGTGTTATTGCTATTGCTACCCCATTTATTCTGAAGTAAATCCAGTTGAGTTTAATGAAGCTTGCTTCCAGGCGCATACCGTATTTTCTGGCACATAAGACGACTGGGCGTATAAGACGACCCCAACTTTTCCAGTTAAAA
>CM034708.1:136008083-136021958 GCA_020142125.1 Phrynosoma platyrhinos | reverse complement strand
CTGGTACCACAAAGCAAACTGCAGATTCTAGGAGTCCATAGGATGGAGTTATGGCAGTTAAAGACCATCAAGTCTTTTTTACATTGGGAAGATCATCAAGTCTTTTTTACATTACAAAATAGCACCTAGAACCCTTTGAGGCTAGGATTTTAGATATAAATATCAATCCCAAACTTACCTCCCACCTATACATAGAGAGACTCATTGTGTTTCCCTCAGATCTTGTCTGAGCCACATCCCACTTTCATTGGTCATCTCTCCTGGACAGGTAAATATTATACCTGTTTACACTCCTAAAACTTCACTATCCAATTTCCATACTTCTATTTCAGTTACCTCTGGATGGTGTGTCTGAGTACTATCATATGTTTGATTGTACTGCTGCATATAAAATAGATCAACTTTAAGAGATCATAATGGAATTATCCCAAAGTGGCAAATGCAAAGTATGTAAAGAAGTCCAGGAAGTCAAATTTTTCTGTCATTGTTGTCATATTTATTTCTTTGTCCACTATGTTTTCTGTGTGTGAGAAAATACAGAGAAATAATAATGATTTTTATTATGTGTTTTAAAATATTAATAAACTCATTTAAAAACAATAATAATCTTAATTGGAATAAACTAAATTTATCATTACTGGGTAGAACATCCATGATTAAAATGTCAGTCTTGCCCAAGATGTTATTCCTGTTCCAAATGTTACCAATCATATAAACAGATTAACCATTTAAAGAATGGAATAAAGATATTTTTAAGTTTATTTGGAGTGGGAAGAAACCAAAGGTAAGGCTAAAAGTGATGCAAGGTTCAAAAAAGAAAGGTGGGTTGGGAGTTCCCAATTTGAGGTTATATTTTGAAGGAGACAATCTAAAATTTGGAAGGCATGTGTATCTACAATATGGGAAAGAAAAAGCAAACAAGAATTTCAATAACCATTGTGTAAGGAAATCACTACTATGGGTCTGGAATAAATATAGGATTTCTCCCCAGGAATCATTCCATAGGAGAGAGATTACAATAGATAAAAATTGGTTTACATACAAAATACTAGTTAAAAAACAAGACAGGAATTGGTATTTAAAATCCCAAGAAGATCTAAAAAAAAGAGGGATACAAGATCCATTGGTTTACATATATGGAATTAAATAACATTATAAACAAGATATTAAATTATATGGATTTGAAGAAAAAGAAACTGAATTGGATAAAATTTTATGTAAAGAACAGGACAAAATTATTGGAAATATCTATAAAATTTTGTTAAACCTAGACCTGGAAGATGAAACAGTTAAAAACTAAATGATTCGCTGTATGCAAAATGTGGGTCACACGATAGACTTTGATAAATGGGAAAATATATGGGTTAAAGTCACAAAAGATACAGTATCTCAAAATTTGAGAGAAAACTTTTACAAAATGTACTTCCGTTGGTACATTACACCTCTAAAAATCTTGAAAATATACAAAAACAGTGTTAATGTATGCTGGAAATGCAAGGAGGAACAGGGAGCTTTCTACCACTGTTGTTGGTCATGTATAAAAGCAAAAAGTTATTGGAAAAATATAATGTGCAAAATCTTGAACATGAAAATTTAGCTGAAACCTGAATTCTACGTGCTAAGCATGTTTGAAACTGAGATAGAGGAAAAATATGAGAAAATTTGTTTTTACATTACCACAACAGCACAAATTATGTATGCACAGAAATGAAAGTCTAATTTGATTCCCAATGAAAAAGAATGGTTAATAAAACTTCATGTTGCTTTAGAAATGCATATATTAACACAAAAGATGAACGTGAACTCATTGGAGAAAATGAAAGATGAATGGAATCCAGTGATTAAATACTTAGAAGGAAAATGGAGGGAAATAGTGATGCTGGGTACACCCTTTTAAATAGATAGATATGAAACAACACTGTTCACCTGTTGACTCAGGAGAGGGAAATAGGTGAAATATGTAAAATATGTAAAATATATGAAGAACACAAAACAGGAGAAAGACATATGAAGAAACAGATGAGTGAGTAGATAGAGAAGAGAGGGTAATGAAATGTAAATAAAGCAAGCTGGAATTCTAACTAAAAAGAAATTGGAGAAAGAAATATAAAAAAGCAAGTTTGCATAGAAGAACTATAATGGAAAGCCAAGTAAGATTTATTAATAAACTATTATGTGATGAGAAGGAAGTTATTATGAAAGTGAAACAAGTGCAAAAGGTACAAGTAGGTTAATTAGAAGGTGAGAGAATGGATAAAGAGTAGTAGATAGAAGGAATATGGGAGGAGTGAAGAGTGGAAGAAGAGGTGTAGGGGGAAAAGAGCAGGTAGGATTGAGAAGATGAATAGAAGTAGAAGAAGGAATGGAAAGAGAATGATAAAGTTAGGAATTAGGAAATACAGGTAACAAGTAGAAAGGGAGTTATGAAAGAGTGTTGGATGTATACTAGTGGTTGGAATAGACAACAAAAATGGATATTTGGAAACTATTGTATACTTTATGATGTTTTTTATTTTATTGTTTAAATATCATTACACTGTTTATCGCTGAAATTCATGATAAGGATATATGTGTTGTATGAGATGTTTTTAATTAATACAACTATCATCATCATCATCATCATCATCATCATCATCATCATCTTATTCATCCAAACTTTGAGTTCTCCTCAGTTATTACTAGTATAAATAGATGGAAATGATCCTCAAGTTACTCTGCCTCTCACAAGCTTCTTCCCTTAACATTTAAAACAGAAGCTGACGCAGTTGGTGGAGGACCCCCAGCCCCACCACTTTTTGGGGTAACAGGTTCCAGATGCAAAACTTTATCTCCTGGACCCATAGAAACCACCTTGAATCCCATTTTGGGAGAAATGCAGGATAGAAATCCAATAAAAAATAATAAAAATAAAATAGAGGGGCTGGCTTGACTTGCTGGTGTGACTTCTTACAGCTCCATGATTCTGCCTATCTGAACTCTGCATTTGAGCCCTACATTTGCGTAACTTCATTTTTTTCCAGACACTACTGCAACATCCATAGACTTACAACAAAACTGGCTCCCTTCCTATAACTAAAAGAGAAGATTTGATCATCCAGATGTTTGGCCCTCAGCTCCCAGGAACCTCAGTCACAATGACTAATAGTAACAGGAGTTCTTGTCCAAAGTTGCTTGTGAGTAAAAGTTATCCAGTTCTGCTGAGATGGATTTTGTTTTCTCTCCACCAAGCCAAATGACTTGGCAACCAATTTACTGTTGTGATCTATCCATCTGTTCTATAGTAGCATAAGTGAAAATGTACTTTACAGACTAACATGGGGGAGAAGGGGAATAAGTGAGACAAAAAACACATCCCTTTTCAGATTTATTAAGGTATTGCAGGTAAATGACCCAAACAATCTTGGGGCTATACATCTGAAAATGCAAATCTAACCTGCAGAACATGATCCATCCTTATTTCTTTTTCCCCTCCAACCTGTCCATGTTGTTTTTTTTCATGGTCTTCCTCCCTTTCCTATATCCCCACCAGGTCTGTGCTCAGTTTAATTGTTGCTGCTTTTTTTTTCCTGAGACATAATCCAGACCTTTATTTTTTGGTTCATTTTTTTTAATGGGTGCAGTTTCTATTTCCCCCCCACCAAAAATGTATGAAATGCTTGGATATATTCCCCCATGAAGTTAAAGTGTTTTTTGTAGAGTGGCAAAATGTGCATACTTTTCCACACACACTTTCCAAATACATTTTTCTTCACACCTATTGTAGTCATTATTAGGATTCCAGTGTACAAATATTGTCCAGTCTTCAGACTCTGAAAAGGTTGGACTGGGGCAATCCTGTTGAAATTCAGTCTAAAAACATTCCTTGAACATTTCTAATATGAATAGGGGTGGAGGAAATAGAAACTGAGGGTTTTTTAACTGTGGCAGAGAGAAATGGAGAAGCTAGTTTTGAGCTCTGAGGTATAGGTACCACTTTCTGGACATTGGAGATAGGCAGGACTGGATTATCAATGGTTTGGTTGATGCAATTGTTCCAAGTGCCTCAATGAGTAGAAACCAAATGATGAAGGAAAAATATAGTTTTCTTCCATGCTTCCAGAGTTCTTTTTTGAATCTCCTATTGCATCTATTTTAGTAACTGAGTATAAATACATGACATCGCAAGTGTTCATCTCACTGAAGGTCCAGGGCTGAAAATGCACATGCACATAAAGATATCTGAGTTGCCATCTACTATGCTGTATGTATTTTATCATTCATTAATTCATTTAATTTATTTATTTATATGCCACTTTTCTTAAAATAGGTCACACATATTCAGTAAGAGGAGTCTTATTTTTGGAAGTGTTCCAGGTCCCCAAGCACCTTAATCGAGTCTGGAAAGGAGGACAGTGGCTTTGACTATCTGATGGAGTGTCAAAATGTGCCTCCACTTATGTTAAATCAGCATGTATATTTGTTAATAAAGTTGAGAATCAGAAGCACCTTTATGTTTCTAGTCTTCACTCTTTCTAAAGGGAGCTGAACTTAGATATGTATTGTCCTGGGAATTCCTGCCCTTTTGTTGCAAAATTGTGAAATTTAATGACATATGTGGGTGCCCATTGGCTGAATCTAGTTTGGAGAGCTCATAAATATGAGACTTTATAAATAATTGTGCTGAAAGCACTCTGAGCTTCTTATGAATAACCAAGTAATTAAAAGCTTTCCATCCCATTTCTTAGTCCAAGTTCCTTCATTTTTAAACACAAGCTCCTGGAGACCCCTTTAGTCTGAAAATTTATTTATTTATTATTTATTTTAAGCATTTCAGTATTGCTTCCCAGCTCCCAAGGGCTCCCAAGGCAATGAACAAATAAAAACAAATAAAAACCATACAAAGATGAACACATTTTTAAAAACACATTAACATATATTTTAAAGCTCCTTAAGAGCAGTCTAAAACAATCCTAGAATGCAATCTTGAAACAGTTAAAATAGCAATTTAGATATTGAAACTTATGCAATACAGTACTGTTTTGGTTGCCCACTGGAAGCTTAAAAGAGAATGGGGCAGCCTAATTTCCTTGGGTAGGGAGTTCCACAGTTGAAGTGCTGCTATAGAAAAATCCTACTTTCCATGCCAAAAAGCCTGTCATTTTGTCTGAAATACATGTCAGGTATTTAATTTTTATTTTTTATTTTTGGTAAACATAGACCATGATTCTCAACAATGAGCCAGGCCACCTGTCCAGAGTTAAAGAGGAATTCTTCCAGGTCTTGTTTCTGGCCAGAAGGCAGCCTTTACCACCTGTCTCCACATATGTTTAAGAGTACTTTGGGGACTAAAGCAATGCCATCTTCATGTCCTTTCAAATTTATTCTAACAAACTGCAAGTGTGCCAAAACAAACCAAAAAAACCCAAGCTGACCATTTAGAATTGCTCATCTTTTTTTAAAAAAAGTATAGACTGTAGCATTTATGGGGCAACAGCAGGAGGAGCCAGGGCAAGACAGAACAAAGAATTGGATCATTATCAGTGTATCTCAATATTTCTTCTGTAATATCTAGTGATGTAAAGTTTGGCCCTTAATTATATAAAGCAGATTTTTAGGAACTGACTGCAGTGGACTAGTAATGGTGTGCTGTCTTGTTGATTTTGTCACGTGTTTTAAATATATTTTTTTTAAATTGTTTTAATTCTATAGATTAATTGCATTTTAAAACAACATATATGTGTATATGTACGCATCCGTATTGCTAATGTTTTTGTATGCATTTTAATTTATATTGGTTTTAATATTTTAAAAGGCACATTGAGCCACAACATTGTAATAGGAAAAGTCAGAAACAGCTTGAAGGCACACAACAACAGCAACAACAACAAATTGGAGGAAAGATAGGATAGCTATTGTGTGCCTTCAAGTAATGTCTAACTTACAGCAACTTTAAGGTGAACCTGTCACAGGATTTTTCTGGCCACATTTGTTCAGAGGGGGTTTATCATTCATAAGACAGGACATAAATGGGTAAAATGATAGGAATAAAATATTAGAGTAACCAGGGCCCAGCAATATTCATATTTAGTATATCCTTCCACCAAAACACTGTCCAGGAGTATCTCATGAAGAGTGGATGCCCACCTAGAGACAACTCCACCATTTCCTTGCTTAGTCTAAACTTTGCCCAGAACGCTTATCATGGCAATCGGCTGGAATTTAGGATTCAGGCAGAATAGGCAAATGGTGTGACCTTCTTTGCTGATAAAATTCTTAATCAGTCAATATGCTTTTTCTCAGGCCACTCAAGATGCCTTTAGGACTGAGGCAGAAGGCACACAAGTGTCTTTCAGAAAAGGAGTGGTGGGACTGGGTGTAGAGATAATGTTCTCATAAAGTACATGGGACCTTCCTCTCGAGAAGAAACAGAGGTGATTCAGTGAGTTTAAGGTAGCCTTCTCCACCCTGGTGCCTTCTAGATGTGTCCAGCCACAGGTCAACTGCTACCTAGCTGATAGAGGTGTTGTGGAAATGCTCTCCTGCATTATAATTTCAGTTAAATATTGTTACATGGTTCTGATACCTCTGACCATTGAAAATTTGAAGGAGACTGTGTTGTTTGGGTTGCTTTTGGAGCCAAGGAGAGAGAAGAGACTTGTGTTGGTCTGGTCTGAATTTGGTAACATTGGTAACAACAGTTTTCTTTGATCTCCTTTTCCCCAGACCTCCCACCATTATCATTTCTTCTTCTTCTTCAAAACAGGGGGAATCACACTCTAAGAAGTCCCCAGGCATGATGATTCTCTTCTAAAACAAGGTTGTGTGTGTCTGTGTGTGTGCATGTTTTCAACCAGAAGTGAGTTTGTTGTTTTTGAACTTTTTAAGCACCTGCTTTTTCAAGAAGTGTGTGGTCCAAGGGAAAAGGACCCCAGGTCTGTCAAGCATTGCCCACCTAAGGCAGTAGAGTAACCACCAGGAGAGGGCAAGGCAGGATAAATTGCAGGTGTTTTCAGCTCACAGCCCCCTTATTTTGCCCTAGCTTTCATTCTGTTGAGATTCTTTGTTTACTAAGACAAAAGTAAAAAAACTCAAAGAAAATACACACACACACAACTTTTATATAAAACAATATCGTTAAGCTTAAAGTGGTGTTCAATAATTCAGCTGGTTCAAAGTAGTGAAAGGGAGAAAAATCAGTAGATGTCTTCATGAAAAGATTTCAGTTTTTTAGAAAGGATTGGAAAGCATTTGACTGACTGTTTCTTAAGTGTTCACGTAGAATCCATCTCTTACGTACAAGCTTCACTTACCCTGCATGTCCTTCAGACCTCAAAAAATCTAATGCTTCACTCCTACTTCACAGTCTCTTCCATACATTGGGACTGACACAACTCCTGATAGCTACATGTCTTTCAGGTAGAACAAGCAACAATCCTGAAATCACTAGTGGAACATCTGTAGGATCCTTTTGCCTATCCCTCCCCCTTTCCTTACCCTGTAATCTGAAAGGTGAACTTTAGCATTGGATTAAAAGAGTGTCTAGTTGCTCTAACTTTTCTGCTGGTATGAAATTTTCCTTTAAATATACAAAATCAATACATATAACTACTGCTTTGTTAAAGGTCAGCCTGTTTCTTTTTATATAGTGTGAAGCAGAGATCTAAGGCATAGAAAATAAAACCGCCAATGTCATGACACTTTTATATAATTGTATAGTGAGACCATTTTGGAACAGCATGAACAGTTCTTCTGGTCATACTTTTAAAGGCATGTGGAGCTGGGGAAAGATGTAGGAAATGGAAACCAAAATGGAGAAGAGGCTAGATCAGGTGTGGGATTTGTGCAGACCTCCAGATGTCAACTAAGAAAACTGTGCAACAATTGTCTAAAGTTGCTGGGAGTTGCAGTTCAGCAA
The DNA here is from genome assembly GCA_020142125.1 of Phrynosoma platyrhinos. Lineage (NCBI taxonomy): Eukaryota > Metazoa > Chordata > Lepidosauria > Squamata > Phrynosomatidae > Phrynosoma > Phrynosoma platyrhinos. The sequence continues at coordinate 136,014,064 of CM034708.1, read as the reverse complement.
CAGCTACAGAGGCACAAAATTTCCATGCCTGAGTTACAGCACCTTCCCTGTGAGGAAAGTTACAATGTTTGGTGCTATCTAATTTAGAATTATTAAAAAATAAATAAGAGGGAGGCCTGATCATGGTGTGTAAAATAATGCTTGGTGTGTAACCATTTTTAATAACTAGAGAATATTTGGAATCATCCAATGAAGCTGACTGGTAGGAGATTCAGGACAAATAAATGGAAGCACCCTCCCAATACATACATAGTCCCAGCATGGAATTCACTGACAAAAGATATAGTGATGGCAACTAACTAGAATGGTTTTGAAAGGAGATTAGGGGTGTTCATGAAGGATAATACTATCATTGGCTGCTGCCAAACTGGAAAAATAAAGCAGTTTGACACAACTTTAACTTCCATGGATGATTGCTATTGAATTCTGGGATTTTTCATTTGGTGGGGCACCAGAGTTCTCTGACAAGGAAGGTATCTGCTTGTCCACTGTAAAAGCAGAATATTGGATTAAATAGGCCTTTCAATTGATTCAGTAGGGTTCTTAAATTCTTTACTCAACTCCCAAGACCTACCAGATAATCTCTTACCACCATACCTCTAACTGATTAAACCTTTAAATGCACTTCTGTGTAGGAAGATGGGATTCATAGCATTAAAATACACCCCTTAAGGGTTATTATATGATTTCTCAGCAATGTCACTGACCCCCTAAGCAGATGGCTAATTGGGCTGTCTTGGGGGCAGGGAATGGGAGGGGCAGCTGCATGATTGGTGCCCCAACCCCTTCCCGAGGTCGTTCTCAGAGCAGCCAGCCCTCTGCATGGCCGACGCTCTGAGGAGGACCTCCCGCCGCAGCATTCACACACGCTGCGGCGGAAGAGTTGCCGAAAGTGTGCTGCAGCTTTTTGCGGTGCACTTTCAGTGACTTGTGAAAGGAGCACTAATTTAGCGCTCCTTTCAGGGGCAGCAAAGCTGCGCCACGGGACTGAGGCATGGGGATGCCTTGGTCCCGCGGCACAGCTTCCTGGGGCGGCCCATGGCCGCCCGTCTGCTTCCCCCCTAAGAGTACCAAGATTTTAGTATCTGGTGACATCACAAACTATTTCAAATAAGGCAATGATACAATATAGCCAAAGCTATCATGTGTGAGCAAAGTTGACCTACATTTGACAGTAATAAACCAAAGTGGTGTTAGTTTCACCAGATAAAGCACTTTGTATCATGAGATAGAGAAGTAATGGACTTCTAAATCGCTCACATTAATCAATCTAAAACATGTAATTTCTGTATGATATACAATAAAGCAGAGAGTCGGCATGGTGTAGTGGTTTGAGTGTTGGATTAGGACTTCAGGAGATCTGAGTCAAATCCCAGTTGAGCCATAGAAACCCTCTAGATGCACTTGGGCAAGTCTCAGGAACTCATTGCATGGGGTTAAAAAGGCAACTTTCTTCCAGGCTGCAGCTGGGTAATATGATATGTAAATCTCTGTAAAATCTGCCAGCTGAAACCAGCCTGGGTAAACCGCGGCTCCTAAGCCATGCTCAGCTGGCCCTTTTTTGAAAATGGAAGCTTCTGACTTCGCAAATTGGCTGGCTGAATGTTGCTTGAACCTGCATCTTACCCGGGCTGGATTTGGCCAATGGCATTGCAGCAGAATGATATCATGATGTATGATAAGACCTGGATATATCCTGGGAGAAGATTCAAGCTGGAAGAGGTAAGTTGCCTTTTTAACCCCATGCGATAAGCTCCTCATTCTCTCAGAGGAAAGCAATGGAATATCTTCTGTGAACAAATTTTGCCAGGAAATCCATATGACAAGTTTATTTTAGGGCTGCCAGAAGTCAGAAATGACTTCAAGGCATGCAGCAGCAGTGACAGTGACAACAAATACAATATACACATTGTTAAGCCATTCAAAAAATAAAATAAAAAATAAAGTTCCAGATGTAAATTCTCAGCATGAGAGCATATGATGTGCAATTATTTCAGTAGTCTTTGATATGGATGGGTGGTCACATCTGGTTTTATAATTGTTAGTTTATTTATTCTTAATGTTGTCAAAAATGTACATGTTTCCTTGACTGACAGGGATGAAATTTATTAATTCAGGATTTGGGGATGGGAGGGTAGAAGGGAGGGACATAGGAATCAGTGTCTCACAACTACGATGCACATCGTAATTTAAAGGAGATTATTATGATCATTATTGCTACTGTTATTACTACATATTAAAAATAAATATTAAGCTTGGAACAAAAAGGAAAGGGGGAAAGAGAAAAATGTATATATTTCCAGCCACTCTGATCTTCTCTCTCCTCATTATTTTCCTGCTTTTCTCTTCCCTCCCTGATCATGTTGTTATTTTGGGAAGGGCAGAACAATTAAAAAAACCACAATTCTTCCGAGGACCTCAAGAGAGCCTACATTGTCCTAAATCCTGGTGCTAAACCAACTAGACTAGGCCCATTCAACCAATGAAGCTTATCTAGATATTGACTCACAATTCAGCAATTGACTCAATGACTCTAATCTCATTGGGGGAAAACAACAGGATTTGGTCTGTATTCTCACTTTCACAATTATCTTGTACAGTGGGTTTGGCTGATAAATAGTGACAAACCTAAAGTCTTCAAGCAAGTTTTGGATTTCAGCAGAGATTTGAATTAAGAATCCTTTGTCATACCACGTTGAATCTACTGCTATTCTATATTGTGCTATTCTACTCTACCTGGCCTCCCTGAACTAAAGATGATCCTTAGCAAAACACTGAAGTTTTGGATCAGCTATCAAAGTTCTACTTGGCAGAAAATGCTCCATTACGACTGCTAAATTCAGATTGACAATCTGTTGCAAATGCCCTTGTCTGTATAATTTAGGGAAAACAGGGATATACAGTTGAAACAAAGCCATAATTAGATTTAAAAATGATTGCCTGACAAAGGGCAATTCAAACCAAAACATTTCTTAGAAGATGCACACTCGGTGGTTCTCACTGTGGTGAAACAAAGAACACTAAATAAAGAGTAGAAGTATGTAGCTTTGTTCCTTATGACAGAAGGCAGGAATTTGAGCCTCTGAAATACAATTGAGAATTAGATGGCACTCTGACAATTTAAAACATTGTGGCTGGGGTCCTGTTCGTAGCATATAGGCATAAATAAATCTTTTCTCTTTTTGTCTGATGTGAAATTTGATTTTCTCTTACTCCCTTGCACCAACCAAAGTCCTGCAAGACCTACCATGGAGTTTCAGCATCTAAAAGGATCTCATTACAGGAATTTATAATTCGCTCAAATATGCAAGAGTGGGGCCTTAACAACACCCCACGAGGCCGGAGTATCGATGTGTATACCAGAGGACTAAGAGATCCCACAGTGGATGAAGCTGAGACAGGCTTCTTCAATTAAGGTCTAAATATTTATTAAAGGGGAAAAATGTACACACACACAAATGACACACACAGGCACACTACACAGTTAGAGGCAAAGGAGTAAATGTGGGAATAGACTGAAATGGGCCAGACTGTCCTGGAATGCTGCCAGCACACACACACACCAAATGAGCTGATAAGCTCAAGCTGAGCTGCCAGCAGACAGACTAAACTCACAGACCTGTCCTTTGTCCAAATAGAGTAGTCATAAGTCAGTCCAAGTTCAGGATTCCAGAAGTTCTCAAGTATCAGTTCAGTCCAAGGTCAGGGTGCCAGAGAGGTGGTCAATGAGTCCGATCCAAAGTCGTCGTTGGAGAACAGTCCAAATGCAAGGAAGCCAGAGCCAGCAGCGTTCTCTCAAGGGAAGCTCGAGAGTCTCTGACAAGGGACTCAGCATCTCCCTTGTGCCTTAAATCATGGCACCACTCCCTCCTCCTCACAGCTGCTGAGTGTTGGCTGAGCGTCTCTCAGCAAGCCTTCTGGAATGTCGAAGGCACACCCTTTCAGCTCTCCTCTGGCTAAAGGTAGGGATGTCCTGCTGTTCTATGTCTCCCAAAGCTGAGACCTCTGCTGAGGCAAGGCTGGGCTGCTGAGCCTCAGCGTCTCCTGCAGGACACTCCTCACTGCTAGAGCCAGGCTGAGGCATCTCTACAGGGCCTGAGAGGGGAAATCTGGAACCTAAGAGGGCAGGATTAGGCTCTGTCATAGTCTCAAGATCCCCCTGTACCTGAGGGGCCAAGACCTCCTCCTTGTCCTCCGAGTCCTTCTCAGGGCTGACCATGACACAGACTATGGGAGATAATAACTTCCGAAGGCTTCACTGGGATCCGATGTGGATGTGGATGATGATAATGATGATACACGGGCACCGAAATGGGGGAAGGGATGGCCGAGGGAGCTATGATCAGAGCACAGATGGAAGTGGAGTCAAGATGCACTCTAAGGATAGCACGTGGAATCTAAAAATCTAGAGCTTTATATAGACAATATCTTGCTCCTAGCTATAGACTTGATGGCTTGGTTGAAGCCTGGACAAAGGCACTGATTGCTTGGGCTTTGTTAAGTCAAGGTGTGAGGATGACCTAAACAATGTACTTTGGTCTTGACACATTCAAGGAGGGGAGGCTAGAGAAAGAGGGTGCAGTTAAATCTGATCACTGCCCCATTAGGTGTAAGACTCAGGACAAACAAGCCCTATTATGTTGACTTTTGGGATAATGGTCTTTCCCCTTTAGCAACTCCAAACCTGCCTGGTAGGGAATTTGCCAGTTGTTTGGGCAGGTTCTCCCTGTGCCTAATTGACCTGCCATCTAGAGGATTATGGCTGACATCGCACAGAGGTCAGTTTGGGGTCATAGAGGGAACTCCACATGTGTCCCAAAATTTTATTAATTTCATATTTGCTAACAGATTCTCTCTCCCCCCCCCCCGAAAGCACTGAGACCAAAGCACAGGTGTGTGGGATCAATGTCTTTCAAATTTGTCATAAAATTTTGGGGTGAGAATTTGTAAGGAGATATCACTATGTGGAAGGGAGTATATCACTTATAGGGAGGGGTTCCTGAAATCACACTATACATCCTGAGCCCATGCATTCCAAAGCAATAACGTCAATAGCAACAATCAATGGTTTCTACAATAGAAGAAAGCAATAATAAGTAGTGTTAATGAAAACAACAAACAATATCAAAATGAGCAATGAGAGTCCATGTGAACGGAGTCCAATGACTGGGGCACTAGCAATAACAATACCAACAAAAGCAATGGGAAGAGCAGTGTATAATGTCCATGTGGATGTTCCTAAGTCTGGGGTGTCAACAGAGAGACTGGTGGGGGACAAGGGGTTATAGTCCAAGGGGCAGTATTGTTGAATGAGCGGCAATGTCCAGGAATGCGGGCGGTGACAGTAATGTCCATGAGATGGTGGGGCATCCATTTGTGATGCAGGCATGAAGATGTGCCAGTGTCCATGAAGTGGCTGAATGTCTGCCTTGGCAGGAAGACATGGTGATGCAGGTGTGACACTCTAAAAGACCGGTGATGGATGATTTCACTGTAACCTTGCCATCCGGGCTGGCATCGGTGCTGGTTGGCTGGAAGTCAGTTAGAGATGAGGGCATCCTCGGCAGGGACATCAGGGGACATCAGGGCCTGGGCCCTTGAGAGGGTGGACATGTCAGGGGCTTGGATCTGGGCACTGCGTTGGAAGCTTATCTTCCTCTTGTAAGAACAGGAGAGACAGAAGCAATAGAGAACATGCAGCGGGGGTGAGGGTGAATTAATTCCATTTCCCCCCTTGTCTCTGGAGAGACTCAGCTAAAAGATGTGCCATAGGATAGCACTGGAGGCAGTGGCCAAGAAACCAGGGAAGAGAAGGAAAGAGAGTTCCAAACCAAAAGGGGGTGTATAGCACCAAACTAACAAGTACAACAATAAGCATGCAATGAAGAATCTAGTGAGGGCTTAAGGCCCATTCTACTAAAACTATATCAATAGTAGAAATAAAGGGGTATAACCTTTTCATGAGAAACAGGACAAACAGG
>CM034708.1:135985451-136007983 GCA_020142125.1 Phrynosoma platyrhinos | reverse complement strand
ATGATTCTATGATTCTATGATTCTATGATTCTATGATTCTATGAACTAGTCCAAGAGCTGAGAGATGGAGCAGTTATATTGTTTCAAAGCCCGGTGACTTGCACAAAACTATCTGCAGACTTGGGGCTTTCACCGGAGCTATCTATAGCATGGGGTGCAAGGATAGGTCAAAACTGGTCAGGCGGACTGAGAGGATGAACCTCATAGGCTATCTGAACTGTGGGCATCTAGTTTGGGTGAAGTTGGGGTTGCCACATTGGAGCGAGTTCAAAGCCGCCAGGAAAAATATGTGAACTGGGTTTCTGTTTAGAGTGGAACTGGTCTAAATCAGCTGGCCAATTGCGTTTCTGGCTATGTGGAAGGTATGGTTGGCTGCAGTTTGGAGCAGGGACTTAAGTCTTGGGCTTTTTGTGGTTTGGTCATGCTAACCTGGAAGGTGGTGTAGACCAGGAAAACCACCTCTCTCTTTCCTGGGCTCTCCAGGGGGAGTCCAGCTGGAAGGGTGGGAGAAGTGAAAATGGAGGCTGCAGTTTTTTGGAAATTTGGCTGCACTTAACAAAGGAGGCTCTACTTCCCCCACCCCTCATCCCAGGAAGGGTGATGCCTAGTAGTCAACTGTTGTGGGAGGTCCAGTCTACATCAATTTAATCTGAACCTCAGTGTGCTCAATTTGCTGGGCGGCCTTGCTTAAGTTAGTGAGTAGGCACAGCCATTTTGAGATCTGTAGTAATTCCTTAACAGCAAATAAAATTCCTTGCCAAAACAAGGAATTATGTGTACTTATGTGTACTTGGCAGAAACATGGGTTTCCCAAGGACTGGTAAATGGCATGAGGAGGACCCAGAATTTATTTAAAGGGCCCAGAATATCAGACATCCCATCCACCTAAAAAGCTGGGGAAGGGCCTGAGGCTGAGATTTAAAATTCACACTCAGTATGAATGTGAAGGAAAATCTGTATAAAATGATATATAGATGGTATATGCCTCCCAACAAATTAGCAAAAATCCAATGACATGAAAAGGGAGTATTCTGGAAATGTGGGGGAAAAGAAAGGGCACTATACCACATTTGGTGGATGTGTCAGACTGCGAAAAAAAATCTGGAAAGATGTTCATAAGACACTACAACTAATAACTCAAAATTTGATTAAAATGATACCAGAATGTTTCTTATTAAATATAGATGATGAAGAAGAAAAACATTTATGAAAGTATATTCTTTATTCAGTCACAGCAGCAAGATTGGCATACACCCAAAAATGGAAGGAGAAAGATATACCATCGTCAGACAACTGGCTCAGAAAATGCATAAATATGATGGAAATGAAAAAAATAAACAGTGATAATAAATGGAAATTCCATTAAAGGATGGGAAGAAGATTGGAAACCACTGCTAAAGTTTTGTGAGGAAAAATGGTCAAGTAAATATATTTAGAGACAGAAGTGAAAAGTTTAGTAACTATTCTATAGAAGGATTTAGAATATAAAGATATCCCAACCAAATGAAGATAAAAGAAAATAAAAGTATCTGGGACATAATATAATCAGTAATAATAATATAAGATCTAATAGGTTTATTAAGATTTACTTGGAAGACATACAGTCTTAGAAAAATACTGGAACATTGACTTGTTAAGGAGTGGATTGGATAAATAAAATAAATGTAAGTTTAAAGAAGAATATTCCTTATCTATAAAACACTTTAGAGAAAATTTCAAAAAGATATATAATATGTAACCGGGAGGTGGGATATGTATGCTATATGTTTTTAAGATATTCAAGTAAGAATGTTTTCTGTTATTGTCAGGTATATGAGAAGATATGTAAGTTAGTAATAAGTCAGTTGATGTACTTTGTTATGTTTGATGCTTTTGTGTATTTTATGTGAGTATTTGTGGAATAAAAATATTAATAAAAATATAAAAGCTACAAAAAAGTGGGATAACAGAAAATTTATTGGGATTGTCTTCGCCAAATTGACACAAATGGAGGGTATGAACAAACAAAACAAAGAAATAATAGACGTGAACTCAAATTCACTTCTGATTTTGTAAAATCGATATTTTATTTAAGTTAAACAGTGGAAGAAGAGGCCATGTTCTAGAAGAATGTATTCCTGATGTTTTGCCTGCATCAGTGGCTGGCACAGATGCAAGCAAAACGTCAGGAATACATTCTTCTAGAACATGGCCTCACAGCCCAAAAAACCCACAAAAACCTATGAATGCCAGCTGTGAAAGCCTTCGACTTCACAGTGGAAGAGGATTTATTCAAAAGATGAATTACCACACTTTGGCCCTTGTGCACAATCCGGTTATAGCATTATGATTCCATTTTAACTGTCCTGGTTGCCTCCTGTGGACTTCTGGGGTTTGTAGTTTACTGAAGCTCTGGAGCAGGGGTAGGCAACCTTTTTGAGCCGGGGGCCAGGTTGCTGTCCCTCAGATAATTGGGGGGCCAAAGCACCAAAAATAAATAAATAAATAATATTTTAACAAAATTTAAAAAAATATATGCATGCACACTCTCTCAGCCCCAGAAAAGCCATGGCAAAACCCCTGTGGAAATTTTGCCAAGCAAACCCCAAGAACAAGTAATAACAACAATAATCAATATCATCATGGCGGGCAGCGGCGGCGGCAGGACTGGCCTGGGGCCGGTCCAAAGGCCTCGGGGGGCCGCATCCGGCCCCTGGGCCTTAGGTTGCCTACCCCTGCTCTGGAGTGCCCCTCCTTAAATGGCAGACCCCTGGATTCCATAGGATGATGCCATGGCAGTTACATTGGAATCATAGCAATACAATTCTGTAGTGTGAAAGGACTCTGACCTTTTCCAGGAAAGGGCATTCAGAATTGGTCTGAGTGGGTCAATGGTTACCAAAACAGTCTTGGGGATCACTGCTGACTTGAGGCCTACATATATGTGAGGAGCTATTGGGGTATGCTACAATTTAGAGAGATATTTTTGTGGCCCAGCTTCTTGCATGAGAACTGTCACTACCATTGTGTGATGAAGAAGATTCTAAAAGGAGAGATATTTACCAGAACACTCTGATACTGTCAATATTTATGTAAGCAGGTGGTCTGTGCAACATTTCTCAATGCAGTTCTGTTGATATGAAACCTGAAAAAGTCTGTCTTATTTTGGACTGGCCATGATAGCTGGGGGAATCTGGGAGATGTAGCTGGGGGGATTTTTTTTTTTACAAGCTTATTAACAGGCAGAATGAGAAAAAAATGCTGCTTGTTTTTCAATAGGTGAATTTTTATTATTATTTCTCCCCCACCCTCAATATGGCTCATAACAAATCAGGTTACTGTACCCTGTTTGCTGCAGGAGTAACTCTTTTGTACCAATGGATTGTGGTTCTTTTTTGTTGTCCATTTGCTGCTCAGGCATGTTGCAAGTGGAAAGACTTGAAAACAGCACGTGTGTCATCTTCCCTGTAACCTCCAATATATTGTCAATGGTGATTAAGAGCTGCTTTTGTCAGTTGCTCCTGGATCATAAAACAAATGTGGCATTTTGATGTCTCATTGAGAGAGGTGTATTAATTGTACAAAGAAGAAGCTGCACAGGCTGACGAAGTTTGGGAAACATGAAACAATACTCCTGGCTTTTATCTTGCAGATAAAATAGACTTCTTGATAGCACATGACAGAATAGGGAGTATGTCTCAGACAGACTTCTGCATAATGAACCTGCATCCTCCAGATGTGCCCTTCTGTTGTGAATCTCTGTTTGCCTGAGAAGGTTTCCAAGCTCTAGAGAGCAGACCAAGATCCAATTTTAGAACAGGTGTTTTGGAAATACCATGGTAAATATACACACACACACAGAGAGGCGGGAGGAGAATGAGAGACAATAAAACCAAGGATCAATCCACTTACATGGAATTATAGGGGAGCCTTGCTAATCAAATCTGATTACATACACCCAATCCAAACTGCACAATAAATGTGTAAATGGAGCAAACCTCATTGCCAAGTAACTTTAGTTTGTTTTAATTCAATCAAGAGCTCGCTTTCAACAGAACCAAGATCTGTCACCAGCAATAAAACAATGTGAACAGGGTTTCTAAGCAAATGCTGAGTGCAGAGCTTAGGAAAGTGATGTTTTTGGACCATGGTAAGCAAAACCTTGCAAGATTGCATACATCTCCCAGAATTTCCCTAGCAAGCATTTGTGGTATCTGGGGGCTCTGGGAGATATAGGGCCTTTGCAGACTGCCAGAAATAGTGCACATTCAATTGAGGCACTGCCCTGGCTCAGTGCTAGGGAATCATGGGAATTGTATTTTTTTCTGAGACATTGAGCCTTCTCTGTCAGAGAGCTCTGGTGCCACAATCAATTACAGTTCCCATGATTCCCTATCACTGAGCTAGGGCAGTATCTCAATTTAATGTGCACTATTTCTGGCAGTCTGCAAAGGCCTATACTTGCCAAAGTCATTTTTTCAAGTTGTGTCTCCATCATCTTCACCAATGAGTGACCATAGACCGGGGATGGGCATGCTACAGAGTTTGGAAGGTTGCATTTGCCCATTTTTGGTGCAGTCGTGTCATCATAGCTTATGACTCCTATTAGCCTTTGGGAGTAATGGGGCCGGAGGGGGTGTCTTGCTGAATCTGGAAGGGGAAACCTCCTGAAACAGTAGATTTGTATGTATTTGAAGTTTTTTTCCAGATAAAATCTGGATTTTATTGGAACATTTTGAAGGGACTCTCAGGCTCACACTGTGCCACCCAAGGGCCCGAGATGGCACAAAGGCTACACCTCTGCCACATTCCGTTGTTACAAACATGGGATTCATGTGCATGTATGCTGTCACAAACAGTCAAGTACCCAGCATGCATGAATCCTACTCTTTTTGCCAGTGGCAAAATTCCAATTATTCCAGTAGATTTGCCAGCAATCAGACAATGTATTCTCACAGCATCCACTCTGACTAGTTAACAATTAGAAATTGCTTACCATAAGAGGCTACCTTGTATTTTTGCAAATTTCTGTAGACTAGATTTATTCTGAGATGACTTCTTTAGCCTTGTTATCATTTTAGCTAATGTTCTATGTATGTTCATTTTCTTAATGTTATAAATTGCAGAATGCCTTCCAGGGCTTTGTTTTTGACCTTTGCATGGCTATAGATGATTTTCCATATATAGACTTTCATGTTGTAATCTGTAGAATTGCAACCATTCTTATCTGTATGGGCTGAAGCTTAGAAACAGGCAGGCCAGAGGCAAAAATTAAAAATATCCCACTCCTGATGCAGACATGCACCACTCTACCTTGGCACCCTTCCTGTCATGTAAAAAGGTGAGAGAGAAGTCAGTAGCAGTGAAGTCCTGATTTCTCTGCATACAAGGACATTCAAAACCATGACCATAGTATTTCTCAGTCTCTCCTTTTGTTCCTTCTAGTTGCCTTTATTGACTGGTGACACAGAAGCTTGGTCCTCTCCAGAGCAGCATATCTACATGCCAGTTCTGAGTAGAAAAACTGGGGCACAATTTTCTACAAGTGCTCCTGTTCAATGAAATGAATCAGAGGAATGTATTTCAGTAGGGGCTTGTCTAGGGAAATTTTGTATCAATTTTTTCTTATGTAGCTCTTTGTCACTGTGGAAGGACTTGCAGGAAAGAGCACTTCCCTATGTATTATGCCCAGAACCCTGATTTTCAGGCTAACTCAGGGGTAGGCAACCTAAGGCCCGGGAGCTGAATGCGGCCCCCAAGGGCCTTTGGACTGGCATCAGGCCAGTCCTGCCGTCGCTGTCCCCCGCAGCCCCCCCGCATGATATTGATTATTGTTGTTATTACTTGTTCTTGGGGTTTTCTTGGCAAAATCTCCACAGGGGTTTTGTCATGGCTTTTCTGGAGCTGAGAGAGTGTGCATGCATATATTTTTTAATTTTTTCAATTTTTTCATTTTTTTACTATTTATTTATTTATGGTGCCTCGCCCCCCCCCCCCCCCCAGTTGTCTGAGGGACAGCAACCCAGCCCCCGGCTCAAAAAGGTTGCCTATCCCTGGGCTAACTACTGAGGCTGTAATCATATCTGCATTTACATGGGAGCAAATCTCACCAAACTGTACTCAGGGTTACACTAGGATTGCACTGTTAGTAAAATAAAATATATGATTACATTTCATACAACTACATCAATACTTTGCTGGACCCATTTGTTCATTTCTCTGAATCACTCTCTTGACCATGAGTAGGCAACCTTCTCCCATCCCCCTACCAACTCCTGTTTCTTAAAAATATTTGATTTCTTTTTTATGTGTAAATTTACAAGCCATTAAATTAAATTGAACAATAAAAATGCTCCTTATGACTGGGAATGATCATAGCTGTAAAACGTTTATTAGAGGTTTTGTTAATGTGGTGGTGAGGGAAAAAAGATGTAAATTCTATAATGATTTCTTTAATGTTTGAGGAGTACCTAATACCCAGACACCTTTCTTCAAGATCCATTAAAAGGGTGTGTTCACTTGTGCCCATCCTAAATCTTGCTGCCTGCAATACACAATGTGATCTCTATTTACAGACATGGGAAAAAGGGCTTTGAATTGAATTCTCCTCGCAAACTGCAAAGGCAAGGTCCACTAGATGGCAGCCTTGTATTGGCAGACCACAAAAATCCTTTTTTCAGCTACCTGGTTGCTGCCTTTTGGGAAAGGGGGAGGGGGAAGAAGGCTTTGAATTTGTAGGCTGTTGTTTATGTTATTCCAGCTTATTCTCAGTTTTGGATTATTGGCTTTTCTCGTCACATTTTTTACTAGAATTTTACTCAGTATAAGTCTTCTTTCAGTTACATTTCCAACAATGAAAGGAGGTGAGTGCATGTGAAATGTACATATTGTATATACTTATGTATAAGTCTAGAAAATTTAGTCAAAAAATTGACCCCAAAACCTTGAGCTGACCTGTCTATGGGTCAATGTAAGTACTGTACTTGAACTCTTATTTAAAAAGAAATCATCCCCTGGTGAAAGGCAAGAGTGTAATGTGTCCTGGAAGCACTGACCCTCTTCTGCTTTCTCATCCATCTAGCCTTTAGGGTGAGCACAAACAGTTATGCCTGCTGTTTTGTAAGTTCTTTGGCATTGTTTCTCTTGCTTCATCCTTTAGATCCTTGGTTACATGCCCCTAAGTTTTACCCTTGACTTATCCATGTGTCATATCTAAATCCATAGTTTTGGCCCCAAAACCTACACTTGACTTATACATAGGTCAACTTATAGTTGAGTATATATGGTAATTTTCCACCCACAGTTCAGTGTATCCGTTTTCATTAGAGGTGAACCGATTATCAATCAACTGATCAATCAACTGATTATCAGTCAGTTCATTGATAATCATTGTCTTAGACTGGAAGCAGTATGCTGTTGAGTAATGCAAAAACCTGTCAGAGTTTTTTGGTTGGACCACAGTTCCCATCATCCTTCTCCATTGCCTATGATGGCTAAGACTGATAGGAGCTGAAGTCCAATAATATCTAGAGAGCCACATGCTCCCTAGTCTTGGAATAATAGTTGCAGTGAAGTCACATCAAGGGAATACTTTATGCCATACTTGTGTGCTTCACAGATAGTGTCCAGTAAGCCATGACCAGAAAGGAAGATATGGATCATCAAAAAGAGGGGGGAGATGTCACAGATTTACATCAAATGTATACATGTATACAAATGTATAGATTTCAGTGGTCATCAATCTTGGACCCACAAATGTAATTGTCTATTATGGATGGAGAATTGCTAAATTTCCCAAGGTTTGGGACTTAGGTATTTGAAATTTTGGCCAGTTGGATCAGTAGTGAGAGATTCCAGGAGCTGAAGTCAAAATTATTTGGAGGATCAAAGGGTGGGAACTACTGTGCTAACTCATAGATATAGATGCATATTTAGAAAGTAATTATTTAAAATGGAAATATGGTACATATCCCATATCCAACCTTAGTTTAAAAGCCTCCAATGAAAGAACACCGCCTTCTCAGGTAGTCCATGCCACTAGTCCACTTCCTCTGTGCCAAACAGTTCATCACTGGGATTAAGTATACAAGCTACACTTTAATTAATAAGGTAGATGTGTTCCTTGGCATTATTTCAGTAGCAGAAAATTTGGTACCAAAAAATTTAGTATCATAGGTAGAAATAACACAGAAAGAAACTGTGTTAAGAAAGAATGGATGGGTTCCTACACCACAAAAAGGAAGAGCAATTCAACATGTTCCAGCAAACTTTTAATTCAAAACTAACAGTAGGCACAGGTGAAATTAAATAACCATGTCATATGAGCTTTGCATAAGTAAACAAAACTATTTTGAGACTTCTAGAGACCATTTGACATCTTCTTCCAAAATACATCTATAGATGATTTTTTTTCCTTTTGCTTGCCTCCACTTCTTGTAATTTCCATTTTGGTGGTCAAACGTACAGCAATATGCTTAAAAAAAATACTGCCATACCTGTTGTCTTCTTTTTTCTCTGTTTTGCTGTTCATGTATGTGAAGTAAGGGATTCCGGAGACAGCTGCTGTTTACCTTGCCTGTTGTAGGTAGGTATGCATGGCTGTGGTAGGATTGATGGGTAGAATGCCATTCTTTCCCAGCTCAAGCTTTCTCCAGCCTTTCTTCACAGTCCTCCTAGTACTGATGCTGCTAAAAAACCTTCCAGCTAGACAGAGGCTAGGCAGACATGAAGAGGCTTTCTGAAAGGGAATTTCATTGTCAGAGGCTTTGTTAACTGAGGTATGCTTATATATGAACAATTCCAACCATACTGGGTACATTCTGTTGTATTTGTCTTTTTATTTTATTATGAGAACAAGTGTTTCATGGCTTCATCTACAGTGGAGAAATAATCCAGTTTGACACCACTTCAACTGCCATGGCTCAATGCTATGGAATTCTGGGAATTGTCATTTATTGTGGCATCACTCTGCTCTAAATATTTAACAAACCACATTACTCTATGAATATAAGTAGCACCTGCAACAAAAAGTTGCAGTGTGGTATGTTTCTATTCTGGTTCCTAGCCACTTCATTTCATTTTGCCCTTGTTTCTACATTTTTTTTTGTCCTGACTAAAATAGGTACATTAAATCAGTAGGATTTACCTGTGCATTGACTCACCATTCCATTAATTCAATGGGCCTCTTCTAATTGGGACTAACCAATAGGATTCAGGCCATTATGTATCCTTTTTGTAAGTCAATTGCTTGGGCATCATTTGAAAAAGAGAGAGACAAGAAAAAATTGAACCTTGCAGTTTTCTTCTGATGACAGGAAACAACAACGACAACAACAAAGATACAGGTACTTTTTTGTCAGTAGTCTCATAGATCATGAATTGGATGAATTAGTTGAAAATGCTACTTAATACAGAGATCTTTTTCATCCTGATATACCTTTTGATCAGTAATGCTAGAAACTGTCCATCTGAAAGCACTCTCGGATGTATCACTCCACATAAGTGATGAGACTGTATAGTTTCTTCAAAGGCCTAAAGCCAGTTCTTAGGACTTTATCACACCAACTTTTTCTTTCATTGCATTAGTGAAGCAAATGTGAATGTACCAGTTTGAAAATATTCATTATCACACTTCTCTTCAATTGAATGAGCATGCTGCTTTGGCAATCCATGTTCCCTTCTGGAACAGCTCCAGAACCTCACCTTCTATGCCTTTTGTTGTTGTTGTTTTTGCTGTAACTACACAATCACAACAAAAATAAAAAAATAACTGAAAGGAATGTAGTAAAGACAACTTCAGCCTGCTTGGGAATAGTGAGGGAGAGGGGGAGAGAAGGAGAATCACATCCCCTCATTACTGCCTAGACGGGATCATGGGACTAATGGAATAGAAGCAATATTAGGAGCCTATTGATGGATCCTCTCTGTCAATGAAAAGGTACACTACAGAAACAGAGGAAATGCAAAGCAGCAACTGAATAGACACCTCATCATGTGATAAGTCTTGCTAATATCTTGCTTTAATTCTGATTTACAGCCTTCTGTGATAAAGTCCTTAGTGCCAACTATTTGCAGTGGATCAACAGAATTTACTTAACTATTCACTTAACAAATTTCCACTGGTTCAGTAGGTCTTTTCTAGTGGGAGGCTGTTATGTTTGTGTTTAATCCAGATTCTCATCCACCTCATCCCACTCTTCTGCATAACCTCACAAGTATTCTTATCATTGTCACTATGCCATCTGTTTTACAATTAAGCTCCACTATTAAAAACAAATGTTGATATTGTAATGGGAAAGCCCAGACACAAATCAAGGGAAAAAAATTCAGCCAGGATCAAGAAAACCAGAAGCATTATGTGGAAGTAAGTTTTCTTGTACAAGATTGGGCTATTTAAGCTATATTGTCTACTCTATTTGGCAAAACAACAACAACAACAACAAAAAAACATCTCTCTAGTCTTAAGGCAATAATTGTTCTTTAATTTGCTAGCTGATCTTTTAACTGGAGATACATTAAATGAGGGTCTTCTCATTACAAAGCATATACAGTATGAATGTGTAAAGGACATTCAGTCACAGTTCATAGGAGGGGAACAACATTGGACAGTAATCCCAAAATAGCCTGCAAATATATGGAGTCAGTGTGGTGTAAGAATGCCAGTGTTTGGGAGACCAAGTTTCAAATTCCTGCTCAACTATAGAAAACTTGGGTGAGACACACTCTCTCAGCCTCAGAGGGAGGCAATGTCTGAATAAATTTATCCTTTGAAAAAAATTTGGCAAGAAAACCTTTTGGTAGGGTTGCCATAAGTCAGAATTGACTTGAAGGTATATAACAACAGCAAACCTTCAAATCAAAATTATGTGAACCAGGCTTTGAAAGATTGTAGTTCCCAGGGATAGTTGAAGAAAATCCATATCAGTTAAATAAACAAACATAAAGTATAGTATGAAGTGTATAGACATAATATGTTGACAGAAATATATTTTTTTCTTTTGCTCCAGCCTTTCTGTCCCAGAATCTTTTAGTATAAAATAAAAATTCAGTGGCACGTTAAATCACTGCTAAGTGCTTATTCAAGTCACCAAGAAAATTGCCTTCCAGAGGTGTCTGTATTGTTCTTAATTAAATATGTTAAGAAGCTTGTTTATCAACCTTGGTGGAAGGCCACTGTTCTCTTGGCACCAAGCACTTAAAAGTGGATTGTATTCGCTGGACTTCCTCAGTACAGCTTTTTTCTGCAAAATAAAAACAAAAATAATGAAGCTGTGTGTTGCTAGAAATAAATAATGCATCACAGTGAAATTTGGAACATTGTTTTTAGAGGTCGATGCAAGAAAGTCATAGCAAAGCACTTGTGTTTCATTAAAAACAAAGTAAGCATGTGTTAATTGCTTTGATCTTGTTCTGAGATATTCTGAAATGCAAAGCCCCCAAGGTTGATTTAAGGAAGTGCCTGACATTGTAATTGTGTATCCTTTTAATAATGATTCTGTTAACCTGAGTTTCTAGCCCTATTTAGATGTTTACTTGCCCCAAGATAACTACAGGAAAATTTCTGTGGAAATGCACCATCATTACTACCCAATTAAAGTGAGACTCTATGCTAATAAAGCCAGGAGCCACTTTACAAAAGAAGAAAAAGAAAAGTGCTTAATGAATAGGTTTCTGCACACCGTTTTATGTTGAAGATAATTAGTTTAGTCTAGCACAGCTCTAAAATTGCACAGGCAGTTGAAGGTTGCTGTAGTCAGAAGAGATCTCTCAAAATCATCAGCCAACAATCAGCATCTCATCCAATATCTACATTGTGTCAGAGATTTGCCAGTGACAAATATGTAGAAGAATCCTATATCTGAGGCAATCTGATTCTGCTCTGCATTTTAGTGTCTGCTTGGCTATACCCTATTACCTAGGGAAGGAAAAATACTCAGCCATCCAACTCTGTTTGCTCCAATTTTCCATTGGACTAATATTTTGTGGGTTCAAAGCACTTATAGGTATTCTGATGTAGGACCTTATGTTATGTTCTAAATCAGGGGTAGGCAACCTTTCCCCTTTAAGGGCCGAGGGACTTCAGCTCCCAGAATCCCAGGAGCTATTGGCCAACATGGGACTATTGGCCAACATGGCTGAGGCTTCTGGGAGCTGAAGTCCCTCGGCCCTTAAAGGGGAAAGGTTGCCAACCCCTCTTCTAAATTCTGCCACAGGGACCACTAGGGTTGGCATTACCATTAGACCGGGTGAGGTAATTACTTCAGGTGGAAACAGGAGTTGTAGAGGGCTTTGCTTTATTGTCAGTTCAATGGCTAGTCCTGTTAACTTTTATATGTGGACTGTGGAGGGAGTACCATCTTGTCTTTCATCTCAGTCAACAAAATGTCATGGGCCATTCCTGGGTCCCATTTCTCTTTGTGTGGTGATGCTGTACTGAATTGGAACTTTTTTCCAGCATTGACACAAAATCGTCAATGGAATGAATGGATCCTGTTACTAGATTATTGGCACTTCGGCCTTGTCTGCATGGGCCAAAAGTCCAGTTTCCCCCTCCCCTGTTCTGGGATTGTTCTGTTTGGATTATGCATGGCCCAAACCCAGGTTATGATGTGGGCAGTCTGGAGGATGTCCAGCGTGTCCCACACCTGAACCAGGGTATAACAAGGTTAATATGAATCTTACAAATTTACCTGTTTGGGTTGGGTTGGGGCAACATTACCTTCAGGGAAGATCCAGAGCCCTTGGTTTCCATGCCGTGGTGGCTGCCTGCATTGGCATCCTGCAAAGCCAACTGGCACATCCACTTCTGCCATGGGTCACTCATTCTCAGGTAAGAATGAGGTGCCCAGCATGTGACCATCTCAGAGTGCCTCATTCTGACCTCAGAAATGAGTGATCCATGACAGTGCACTGGGTGGCCCAATGGGATGCCCATGCAGACAGCTGCCATGGTGTGGAAATGGAGGCCAAGGTAATGAAGTAGCTGTGAGGCCAGGATACTCTGGCCTGACCCTGGAGTATTCTGGCCAGTGCAGGCAGGGCCTGCAATTCTACTGCTAGATTCTACATTTTAATGTTCCACCTAGGCATGTCACAAGACTGCTAAGATGTCATTTTGGTCAATTGTGGGGAATGAGAATAAAAACGTTAATAAATAATCATAATCATTTAATATGATACAGTTGTGCTAAATTTGCATAGTTTGAAAGTTACAATATATACTTGACTATAAGTTGCCCTCATGTATAAATCGAGGGCAGGTTTTGTGGCCAAAACTATGGATTTTGATATGACCCACGGATAAGTTGAGGGTAAAACTTAGGGGCATATAACAAAGGATGAAAAGCACAAAGCAGAGGAAAATAGTGTTAAAGAACTTACAAAATTCTGGCAGCCATATCTGTTTGTGTTCACCCTAAAGGCTGGATGGAGAAAGAGGGAACTACCATCACTATTTTCCTACCCAGGCATTGATAAAGTGAGAAGCAGCACCACGGCAACGAGAGTAAAGGGGAGCAGTGTTTCTTTTAGGTTGTCCTGGGATGGACTAAGCACTTACTTTTGCTACTTGACTCAGAGACAGTGATAGTCACTTTTTTAAATATAAGAGTTAAAGTACAATACTTACATTGACCCATGGACAAGTTAAGCCAGGTTTGTGGGGGACAATTTTTGACTAAAATTTCTAGACTTATACATGAATATACACAGAATGTCAACACCACAGCCCAGTGACTTGCTGAGCTGAGCATCAAGATTAAAATGGAGACTGGTGAATTTCAAATCTCCATTCATATGGATAGAACCTCCCTTTCCCCTGAAGTTAATGGACATAGCAATGATTTCAGTGCTTTTACTAGAAGTACTGAATCCAACCCAATTTCTTCAAGTATACACTGGGAAATAAAGATAGCAGAGTCATCAGAACTGAACTTTGAAGTTTATTTCACTTTAGTAATAGTGTGCATGTATTTTATATGCTATCAAGATTACAATCCTGGGCAAATAATCCAGGCACAAGTTCCACGGAATTCAATAGATCTTATGTCTGAGTAGAACATATAAAATTGCATTGGTAGATAGGCGCACACATCAAGAGTTCATTCATTTTCAAGGTTTTATTGTTAGAATTATGTGGATAATATTAGAATTATTAATTATAGATATATAAAAAAAAACAACCATGAGGAAATGTTTGACAGCTTAACAGCAAGATGCTAATGTGTACTGAAATTAAAAATTAGTAAGCAGAACAATGAAGCATAGGCATGGTTGGGTGCAATTGAATAGAAAAGTAAAAAATAAACACTTGAAATGTGTGTTCAGAATAGAAGATTAGGTCACACAGATAATACATTGAAGCAAACTTGAGTGTTTCAGCTTATCAAGGAGAGATGAAGAGGAAAAACCTTAAGATCTCAGTTCTCTAAAACTCTCAGTAATACAAAAGAATACATGGAGATTACAATAAACAGGGGATAAATAGTAAGAAAACACAAAAGAACATGATCAAATAAAATGAGGGGGTATTGTGGGTATAACCAATATGTAGAATAATGAACTAATAATTCTTTATGGAATGCACTATTTTTAAAGAATTTGAATGCAAACAGAAAAATACATTGCATCTGAGGGCTGATGCAGACCGGCAGTTTAGGCTGGCCTGGGGATGGAGTTGGGTTGGGGCAACCACACACTGGCTGCCCCGACTCCGGCCCAACATCACGCGCCCATCCGCATGCTGTGTGGTGTCAGGGTGCCCTCTTGGTGCAGCATGGTGCAAAAGAGCCATGGCAGTGGCTCAAAGACGGTCTTTTGCTGCCCCCAAAAGGACCGTCATTTTGCTGCTTTTTTGGGGGTGGCAGAAAGGAGAATCAGGGCCATAGTGTGTGGTTGCTGCAGCCCTGAGCCACCACTCCCAGGGGCAGCCCAGAGCCATCCCTTCTTGGCTATCTGCAGTGGCCCTGAGTGTCTGAGCTACAGACTTTCAATGATGAAAAAGGAGATTTTAATACTCAAACTGGTCCTAGTGAGTCAGAGTTATATTTCTCATTAGGATTATATAATGAAGATGCTGCATTTGTAATAATGAGTTCTTCAAATTACACAAGATTAATAGTTTGATCTAAAGCTTACAATCACATATGATCTAATTATATTTAAGGGGCAAAGGTCTAAATGGTAGAGAATGATATTTTAATTTTATATTAGAAAGGAACATAGTATGGCAGCAACAGAGCAGTCTTTTAAATTTTTTTTAAAACCTGTGGATATGAAACTTGATTCAGATAATCAACTGCTCATAGTAAGGCTGAATATTAAAATACATTCTTCATTCTCTGTGGATAATGTGAAAATAAATGAACTGGAGATCATGGGAATTAAAAGATGGAAATGCCCCACTCTCTTGAATGGAGTCTCAAATGATAGAAAAGTTGCATTTAGCTGGACTCATGGAAATGGAATATCCCATTTCTTTTCAGGACAACATCAGGGAACAGGAATGTTTTTAGATGGTGTCATAGTATAATCCTATCCCGCAAATGTTGCTGAGTGAAGGGGTGCTAAATCACACTCTGCTCTGGAAAGCATTTCCCACTGGCAGTATCAGGTAGAATGGCTCAAAATGGGGAATTTGATGGCTTTGGATTTACTTGACCCCAAACTTCTCCTTTCTTTCAGATAGATCTGACTGGATGTGTCAGGTATGCCAGTCCTGTTGGGGTGATGAATCCATGCCAAGTTTTAGAAACTTTAAAGTAGAGGTGGCCAAATGCACAGAGGCCAGGGGATAACTTTATACTTCTTCATTGCAGCTCCCCAGTACATAATTTTGTGTCACCATTTTGGAAAGGAAATGGAGGGGAAAGAAAGCATTTGAGAGGGAGTAGACAGTTCTGAGAGAGCCGGCATGGTGTAGTAGTTTGATCACTGGACTAGGATCCTGGAGACCAGGGTTCAATTCCCTGTTCAGCTATGAAAACTCACTAGGTGATCTTGGGTGAGTCACACACTATCAACCTGAGGAAATCCCATGATAGGTTCACCTTAGGGTCACCATCAGCTAGAAATGACTTGAAGGCACACAACAACATCAACAAGGTTCTGAGGAGGTTTGCGGACTGGGTATGGGGTTGTTTTGTGTGTTTGCGTGCATGGTGTAGTTTCAGATATGGTTCTGGGATGATTTTTACCTGAAAACTGAACGAATTTCTAGGGAATTTCAGGGGATTTAGGGGATGGCTTCAGCTGCTGCCAAAGAGCTGACTTTTTAAGGGCTGCATTTTCCCCAGGCCTCTTTTAAAGGAAGTATCCTAGGTGCTGAACCTTATCCCCAAAATAGATTCAGCACACTGGATAGCTCCTTTAAATGCCAAACTGAAACCCAAAGCAAATTCACTGCCCCACTGACATGGTTGCCATTATCTGCTGCTAGTTAATATCACCAGCCATTAATGTCATGGTGTGTGTGTGTGTAAATTAATGTTGTAGCAACAGTTACTTTAGCATTTTAAAACTATTTTCATTTAATGTGGTAGAAAAGAAATTGTTGAGGGGGGAATGTTCTAATGAGAAGACAATTCCATAAAATTGTATGGGTGAGGTTCAGGGTTCTTGTGTGCATGTGTGTGTGTATATGCACATGACCCTGTCTTTTATGGCACAATCACCTTCCCCAAGTCAGTTTCAATAAAAGCTCAGAGGAAAAAATAATGTGATGAGGTAATTGCTCCATCTCAAGGAAACAACTTTATAGGAAAGAGTAGAAAAGAGTATTAGGACTTCCCTAGAGTATCCTGGCCCATGCAGACACCACTGGCACTAGGGTAATTTTAAAAACAAGAGCTGTAAAGTATCAGGAGAAGATTTCATGTCCCCCATTGTTTAAATAAAACAAGGACTGATAAGTATCAGTTCATATATTAACAAAAAAGGAATCTTTTGTAGATACTTTTATACTGTATGCTTTACTGAATATAAACAAAGCACACTACAATATTATCTAGTATGGATCAATATTGAAGGGGGGCCCTATCACACTCCCTTTCTTTAAAATGGATACAATTATACCATCATACCAGCCTGATGGAATCTTCAGTTTCTAGTAACCTATGAACTGGGATACATCAGTCCACATTTTGAATTTGTCAGGACTTACTTCTGAGTAGACATTCATTGGAATGCGCTACACTGTTAAAACCACAATCCCACACACTCTTATTTGAGAGGTTAATCCCATTGAATTGTGTGGGCCATGCCTCCAAGGAACATTGGGCCACATGACTCATTGAAATCAACATTACTGAATGTATCTGGGTATCCCACTGCTCCCCAAATATGGTATACAAGTACCTATTTGTCTCTGGATTGAGACCATGGTGAGATATTTAATATTAGTCTCTGGACTGGGGTCACACACAGAGACACACTGTCACGAGAGTTGAGCTGCTGATTGCTGTGGAGCATTTCCTTCAGCAAATGCAATAAATGAGATTCTTTGTTATGTCTGAATAGCCCTGGACTGGAAATGTTGATGTTGGATACAGCCCACTATACGCAAGCAAAATTTGAATGAAAAAAGAGGATAGCGTCCCTCTTCTCATTAAGCACTTATTCTGCAATCCCTTTAGAAGACATGGCAGGTTATCATACATTCTGAGTCTCTTTCTGGTGAAAGCAATGGCATGCAGCAGAAGCTCTTGGAATCTCATGTCCTTAATGGGAAACAGGCTCTGCCAAAGAGATGATAAGCCTTCCTGAGTTTGACCTACAAACTCCCCCATAACATAAATTAAGGTCCGTGAGCTCGATATTTTCCATGCAACTTAATGATGCTGGGTGTGTAGATGTGTGATTTCAGGGCAATTGCCTGCTTGGTTTTGTTTGAACTTATGAGGACTGAAAAGGGTGAAGAGGAGAAGTTATTTTCAAATAGGAAATAGATATTTTGCTTTCCTGTTTGGTGCTTTGGAAAGCTTTGACAGATGTCAAGTGACCCTTTAAGCAGCACAGAAATAAGCCTGGCAGTTTCCTCTTAAATACTCTTCAGTTTATTAAAAGCACTGGTTGGTAAGAGGCAAGAGTCTGGATTGTTAGTCTGTGATTAGCAGGAGCTTCTGCCTTTCACGCTTCAATAGTTCAGATAAGCCTATTATTGAAATTCTATTTATCACAAAGGCAAATTTCAATAGGGAAAATTTAAATGGAGTTCCAGGTTTTTGTTTTTTTGAGAGAAAGAAAGAGAGAGAGAGAGGGAGAAAGAGAGAGAGAGAGAGAGAGAGAGAACAAGAACCCTCTACTATCAGAATGTGTTTGCTTTAGATACAATGTCCGAAACACATACTCATGCAACTCCTCCGTGCACTTTGTAGCAATAATGCCTTCTTAATAGGAAGCAAGGGTGTATCCACATTGCACAATTAAAGCAATTTGATTCCACTTTAATTGTGTTGGTTTTATCGCATGGAATCCTGGGATTTGTAATTGGAGGGGAAGTACGTGGGATTTTCTGCTTGACATATCTAGTACTTTTTCCTAAATTACTGCACTGCTACAACTCTCTAGCAGAGAATTCTAAGGAGCTCCCCAAACTACACATCCCAGGAATCTGTAAGATGGAGCCATGATAGTTAAAGTGGATTAGAACTGATATAATTTCTAGAAGAGCCAGAACTCCAACATTGGGAGTTCATAGACTTTGGGAGTCCTCTCTTAAATCTGTAATTCAATACATTTACGTTCTACTGTCCATACAAAGAAGAAACTAGATCATTCATATTAGTCTGTGTTCATCTAGATTGAGTGAGTTGAAGCTAGTGAAAGCATTGATGGCAGAGGCCTCAAATAATTATGAATTGAAAACCCCACAGTCCCAGCTGATGATGAAGGACTCTAGATCTAGTTAGGTTTTATTTATCTTTGCTTTCGATAAAAACAAATAGGAATTCCCTTATCTGGAATTCCCTATTCCAAAATTCTGAAATATTCCAAAATCTAAAATTGTCCAAAACTGAGACAGTGAAATCTTTGCTTTCTGGTGGTTCAGTGTACACAAACTTTGCTTTATGCACAAAATTATTAAAAATGCTGTGTATAAAGTTACCTTTAGGCTACATGTACAAAGTACAACTCCGAAATCTAAAAAACATGTGGTCCCAACATGTGGTAAAAGAAGACTCAGCCTGTATTACAGTTCTGGATGGTAAGGATTTGAGGTCTACTATATGTGAATTTGGGCACAATGAGAATGGAAAGATTATGATTTTAGACAGATCAACACATGTAGGTGGTTTTAAATCATTGTAAATTATTTTAACCTGGTTTAATCTGTCTTTTCACTTTTTAAACTTGTTTCATATGCTTTCAGACTTTTACAATAATTTTTATTGCTAAAAGGTAAAAAGGAAATTGTTCCCTTTGACATGAATAACCAACTGCTGGGGACAGTACTCATCTCCGTTACTAAGCTGAAGAGTCAGCATTGTCCAAAGACAATTCTGGTGGTCATGTGGCCAGCATGACTGCATGGAATGCTGCTTCCTTACCACTGAAGTGGTACCTATTTATCTACTTGCATTTGCATACTTTCGATCTGCTAGGTTGGTAGAACCTGGGACTAGTGACAGGAGTGTGTTTGTTGCTGAGGGGGTGAGGCTTCTGTGAGTCACATCTTGAGTCATTAGGGGGTGGAACTAGCCACCTAGCTCTGTATAACTCCTCCCAGAGACTTTCCAAGCCAGTCCCTGCCGAGGAGAAGGATGAAAGCAGTTTCTGGGCAGCCATTTTGAGTAGGCGATTGTTTAAACTTTTTAAAAAAACACTTGGGAGAGTGTGTTTGTTGCTGAGGGGGTGGGGCTTCAGTGAGTCACATCTGTGAGTCACTAAGGGGTGGAGCTAGCCACCCAGTTCTTTATAACTCCTCCCAGAGGCATTCCCAGGCCAGTCCCTGCCAGGGAGAAGAAGGAAAGCATACAATTTTTTCACAAGACAAAGGAAAGCACAGCACAGGTAGAAGGGGGCCTGGGAACTTTGTTTTAGAGGTTGTCCTTATCTTTTTTTAAAAAAAAAATTAAAGGGCTTTTGGAGTTTTTTTGCTCAGAGGAAGAGAGTCAGAGATTTGCCTCCAGAATAAGGTAGCTTCCAGGAGCTTTCTATAGAGTTATAAACCCAGTTTACTGAGCTCACTGACAGAGCCTGGTGAAAGGGCCAAGACAACAGGGGCCCTTTACGTGGGTCTTAACAAGGGGCTTTTTGAGGGAGAAGCCCACAGTCCTGTTTCAATGCTTACTTAAGATTTTTCAATATGGACACTGAGGGAGTTGCTGCAGTCACCTGCAACACTTGTGGGATGTTTGTCTTCTTGCCTAGAGATGTGGGGAATGTCACCTGCACTAAGTGCAAGTTGGTAGCCCACCTGGAAGAGAAAGTCCAGCAGCTGAAGGCCCAGGTAGCTACACTTCAGCATATTAGGGAACAAGAGGTTTTCCTGGACAGAACGGAATGAATGGTCTTGGAAGACATTGTTGGGGAGGAGGTCACTTCACACACACAGGAGGTAGATAGCTGGAGGAATGTCACACACAGAAGTAGGGAAACCAAGGATTGTTATGGGAGCTTGCAGCTACAGAATCAATTTGAAGCTCTCTCCCTTATCAAGGATAAAAAGGAAGAGCAGCAGGGACAGTCTTCAGGGACAGTGCAGGGGACCCTGAGAGTACCACCACAGGGAACAGCCACTGCTAAGCCTAAGAGGAGGCATGTGGTGGTGGTGGTGGGACTCCTTGTTGAGGGGTACAGAAGCAGTGGTTTATGGTCCTGACAAGATGTCCCAGGAGGTGTGTTGTCTCCCTGGGGCAAAAATCTATGATGTGACAGTGAGGCTGACAAGACCTGTAAAACCTACTGACCATTACCTCTTCCTCTTGGTCCATGTGGGAACCAATGATACTGCAAGGCATAGCCTTGAGAATATCAGAAGGGATTATGAGGCATTAGGTAGGAAGCTGAAAGAGCTGGATGCACAGGTTGTTATCTCATCTCTTCTCCCAGTTGAAGGGCATGGTCTAGGAAGGGAGAGAAAAATAGCAGATGTGAATAACTGGCTCTGTAGATGGTGCCACCAAGAACGATTTGGATTCTTAGATCATAGGCTGCAGTTCCATGAGTATGGATGTCTGGCAAGAGATGGACTGCATTTCACACCAACTGGCAGAAACATTTTTGCCAATAGCCTCAAACATTTGATCAGGAGAGCTTTAAATTGAATCATGTTGGGCAGAGAGACAGTATCTTGGAAGGCAGGAGTACATCATGGTCTAGAGATAACAGTCAAAGTGTTATAGAAAGAACAAGGCAAATGATGCAAGGGCCCAACAGTGGGAGGCAAAAAATTTCACACAGGCAGCAAGTGGGGAGGACCCATGCTCTTAGATGTTTCTACACTAATGCACAGAGCATGGGAAATAAACAAGATGAATTTGAACTCCTAGCACAAAAAAGTAAATGTGATATAATAGGCATCACTGAAACCTGGTGGGATGATTGGAATGTAGGAATAGAGGGGTATAACCTTTTAAAGATAAATAGGCCAAACAGAAAAGGAGGAGGGGTAGCATTATATGTCAGGGATGTTTACTCCTGTGAAGAGATCCAAGACTTAAATCCTGGAAATCAGGTGGAGAGCATCTGGATAAAAATTAAAGGGGAAGAAAACAACAGGAATGTTATTGTAGGAGTCTACTACAAACCCCCAAGTCAGACAGAGGAATTGGATGATGCCTTTCCAGAACAGATGACCACACACTCAGAAAGGAGAGATGTAGTAGTGTTGGGTGACTTTAACTATCCTGATATTTGCTGGAAGTCAAACTCAGCCAATACTCCAAGGTCTAGCAAATTCCTCACTTGCCTCAAAGACAATTTCATTGTCCAAAAGGTGGAAGAGGCAACAAGGGGATCAGCTATTTTAGATCTGATCCCAACCAACAGTGATGACCTGGTAAATCAGGTACAAGTGGTGGGATCCTTAGGTGGGAGTGATCATGTTCTCCTGGAATTTCTTATACAGTGGAAAGGAGAAGCTAGACACAGTCAGACACCCATTCTAGACTTTAGGAGAGCTGATTTCAATAAACAGGGAAACACTGAGAGTGATCCCGTGGTGAGGAATACTAAAGGAGAAGGGAGTTCAGGATGGATGGCAGTTTCTCAAAAGGGAGATACTGAAGGCACAATCTCAAAGTGTTCCAATGAGAAGGAAAAATGGGAGATGTCTCAAGAAACTGGGTTTTAAATGGGAGATGTATAAAAAAATGAAAAAGGGGCAAAATCACTAAATAAGGATTCAAACAAATAGCAAGCACATGTAAGGGTAAAGTCAGGAAAGCCAAAAGCGCAGAATGAGCTCAGGCTTGTTAGAGGGGTTAAGAACAATAAAAAGGGATTTTTGGGTATGACCATAGCAAAAGAAAGAAGGAAATGGTAGAGTCACTTGCACAGAGAAGACAGAGAAATTTTAACAGGGGACAGAGAAAA
Organism: Phrynosoma platyrhinos; assembly: GCA_020142125.1. Taxonomy (NCBI): domain Eukaryota; kingdom Metazoa; phylum Chordata; class Lepidosauria; order Squamata; family Phrynosomatidae; genus Phrynosoma; species Phrynosoma platyrhinos. The sequence goes on along the minus strand of CM034708.1, from coordinate 135,985,471 downwards.
GGCAGAACTACTCAACACCT
>CM034708.1:135942819-135958516 GCA_020142125.1 Phrynosoma platyrhinos | reverse complement strand
GCAAAAGACCACTCTTAGAGCCAGCACCATGGCTTTTTTGTGCCTTTTTGGTGCAGCGTGTGTGAACGCTGCATCAGGATGGCATTGGGGTGGAGTCGGGGCAGCTGGTGTGTGACTGCCCCACCCCGTCCCAACTCCATCCCCAGGCCAGCCCTTTGTGCCAGTCTTCATCAGCCCTAAGTAACACAAGGAAAAACTATAATTAACAACTTCATATCAATGATACATTATACAATTCTATTTTAAAATAAAATTCTGTTATTTCAAGAAAGACTTGGCTGGTGTTTTAAAACAGAAACATGCTACTAAACCTTACACAATATAAGTTGTTAAGAGTGTTAATAAAAGGGGTGACAGAAATGGGTGGAAAAGGCCCATGGTGCTGTCCTCATAATGTTTTTAAATAAAGTGGTTGTCACGAAATTGGTGGCAGCGATGGGATAATAAAACCCACTGGGCTGCCATTTGAAGAAAAACAATAAGGTGAAAGAGTGTCACCTTTACAGATTGTAATACCAATGGTTGGTACAGAAGAGGACTATCTACCCAAGCCTTATAAAAATTGTAGTGGACTGACTTCTTTGTTTGAGGTTGACCTGCCTTGGCATGTAAATATCCATCCTAGAAAGCATTCCTTGAGGTGAAAAGTAAGTAAACATATTGTCCTCAGTTTCCTGAATTACTTTTAAAATTTTAATTTGTGTCTGGGAAATGTTAGTGTTGCTATCTCATCATAATGGTAATAGTTCTTAGTACCTTTCATCTTCAAAGTGTCTGACAAACAGCTAATTAATCTTCTTGGTTTCATCCAAGAAACCAAGCTGCAAACTGGGATCTTGCAGACCACCTCAGTCATGATAATTCCATTTATAATTAAGATTACACTAAAGATGATTGTTGGCTATTTTAGGCCACAAATGCTAATCTAATCAGATAAGAGTTCTGAGCGTGTGCTTGTAATTGATTCAACAGTTTACTTTATTTTTTGCAAAACTGCAAGACAGGATCACAGGAAGATTTCACTAAACAGGAATGTTCTCTCATCCAGAGCTAATCTACAATATCTAAGCATCAGGAAACTGATAAGAATTAATATTTGAGCTGGCAGGAAATAAAATTTCAATCAGAATTACACCTTACAAGACAAACCCTGGATCCTCAACCCCATTGGTGTCTTGTAATGCTAATGTGGAGAAGGGAATATTAACAGGATGAGAAAACTGGTGTGTATGTATTTGTGTGCACATGTGTTTATCTGTTTTTCACAGCCATAGCTCCTAGGGTAGTTTGTTGGACAAATAAAGGAAGTTGCTGCTGTGTATGTCAAAGTGATGTGTAATGTCCAGCATGGGTGGTTGGAAGCTCTAATGCCAGAGAGACAGTGGAGCCACTCTCAGTTTTAGTGTTTACTTTATAGGAGGTATCAAAGTACTGAATCTATTTGGGAGTTGGGGTTTAGCATCTTGGGCATCATCTGCAATGCAGAAATCATGCACTTTGACACTACTTTAACTGCCATTGCTCCATGCTGAGGAATCCTGAGAATTATAGTTTGTTGTGGCACAAGAGCTCTCTGACAGAGAAGGCTAAATAACTCGCAAAATTACAAATCCCAGGATTCCATAGCATTGAGCCATGACAATATCAAACTGTATTATATCTGCAGTGCAGATTAGTCCTAGGATAACTTCTTTAAGCTATCCTGACTTTATTTATTTATGTAGAATTTAGGGGATACAGTGGCTCAAGTGGTTAAGACACTGACTCTGTTCATTGCAAGATCAGCAGGTTGGCAGTTCAAGGCCCGGGTGATGAATGATGGGGTGAGCTCCTGTCATTAGTCCCAGTTTCTGACAACCTAGCAGTTTGGAAGCATGCAAATGCAAGTAGATAAATAGGTGGTGGGAAGGTAAACAGTGTTCTGTGCAATCATGCTGGCTATATGATCACAGAGTAGTCTCTGCCTCTTTGGCTTAGTAATGGAGATGAGCACCATCCCCTATGGCTGGACATGACTTGACAACCTTGTCAACAGGGAATACCTTTACCTTTACCTTCTTTAAAATCTGGATTAAAATCTGGAGCAGATTCACTGGAGTCACCAACCCCCATAGTTGTCCAATATCTGTACTGCTATGGCAGTATCATAAAGAAGTGGTAAAGATATGGAAGTTCCTAGTTCAGTGCTGTCAAAGCATGTAACTACATGGGATGGCTGGTGGATTTTCTGACAGGAGTGAGGAAACATATCTGCTTTTGCTTTTATTGCCACTCATCCTGCAGCTTTTTTGAGATTTATGGGAACTCTCCCAGTGACAAAACTCTAAAGGGATTATCTAGATCTACAGTGTTCCCTCCACATTTGCTGGGGTTAGGGGTGAAGGACCCCCATGAATGTGGAAAAACCATAAATAAAAAACCTCTCTAGGAATCTTTAGGTCATTCAGTGCAACTCTGTGGTCAATATCTGCCAGAAGTTGATCATAGAATCATACTGGAGGACCTACAGATGCCCAAAGAAGGGTTTCGTCTAGGAAATTCTAGGTTCTTCAGCACAACTCTATGGTCAACTTCCAGCAGAATTGTGCTGGAGGATTTAGAGATTCCTAGAGAGAACATATTAATCAGAACTGCAAATAATTGAATCTGCAAAAATCAAAGCTGCAAATGTGGAGGGTCAACTATATTCCAACCTGGCTTCAAGCCTTGTTGTGTGACAGGCTACATCTGCGCTGCAGAAATAATGCAGTTTGACACAGCTTCAACTGTCATGGCCCCATCCTATGGAATCCTGGGATTTGTAGTTTGTTGTAGCACCAAAGCTTTCTGGCAGAGATGGTTAAATAACTACAAAACCCCCTACAAATCCCAGGATTTCATAGCATCACACCATGGCAGTTAAAACAATTCAAAATGCATTATTTCTGCAGTACAGATGCAGTCCTGGGACCTTATCACACGGGGTCTAAAGCAGTCCCATCCCCATTGCATCCCCATCCCATTGCGCTTCCTTTTCCCCTGTGTTCACACGACGTTGCAGAGAAACCCCACCTATCCCCGTCGCATCCCCGTCCCATTGCACTTCCTTTTCCCCGTGTGTTCACACGACGTCGCACCCATCCCTGTCCCATCCCCATCCCATTGCGGCATCATCCCCGTTCTTTTGAATGCCGGTTTCTTTGGGAATTACATTTTGCCGCGACCAGAATGATACCGGAATGATGTTGCTTTCCGTATACAGGTATAGTTCTTGATTGAAAAGGAACCGCAATGGGACGGGGATGCAACGGGGATGGGACTGCTTTAGACCCCATGTGATAAGGTCCCTGGACTGCCTCGGTTACCTTGAGGCCCAGTAGCAGTGTGTCCCTGTTGGTTCTGCTGGATCTCTTAGTATATCAACTGAAGAGGGGCATTCTGTGCTGCAACCTTTTGTTGCACATCCCATGGTACAACCTAAGGGTGGAACTGATCCCTTTAGGTTAATCCCAAACCCACACATTAAAAAGATAATAATTCTACTAGGCTGCTTAATGTTTATGCCACAACTCCAGCTCTCCAGTTAGTAGCTAATTTCTGTTATTTAAATAATTGCATGTTACTTGAAGGGCAGACAGTACTTTTAGAAAGATTTAACACATGCCCCCAAATTTGAAGATAGAGTCAATAAGCACATTCGTTGCAAAGCATTGGTGCAAGCCCTTTTCTTTCTCTCTCTCTTTTTAAAAAAGCCAACTTTCTCTTTTCTCTCCAGAGACAAGCACAATGAGGTGAAGCTCATAATGATTCATCTTTTCAAGGGCAAAGCCATGATCGACAGGGCTTAATGCGTATCTTGGTAGAATTGGATTTGATCCTCAGGACTGGGCCAGAGGGTTGCTTTGTTAGGTTTGTTAGATTCACTCACTCTTTCTCCCCCTCCACTTCTCTCCCCACAAACAAAATTACCTTTTGGAGGCTTGCATCAAGTCCTCCCTGCCCCCCACCCCCCAGCATCCTGAGACAATCTCCTGTTCTTGATTTCAGTCACATCTAAATCTGTTTAAATTGTCGACATGATGATTTGTGCAGAGACGAGGATTAAGCCAAAGGGAGATTAACACAGTTGTCTGTCTTCTTCGAAATAATATACCTGCTGACAGTAAGGGCATTCTTCAATTTACATAACTTAGTTCACAAGCTAGGCTCTGCAGTTGTTACTGGGTTGCTTTTATCTATCAGTGGTACCACTCCTGGTGCATTCAAAACCTTGACACTCTACCTCCTCTGTTTTTGCCAGATGTAAGTAGTATATACTCTCCCAGACGTTTCCCCTCCTTCAGGTAGAAAGTCTTTTTTTGGTATCTGTCTCATGTGCTGCTTAGGTGTGTTAAAATTACGCCTGATTATAGGATGTCTTTTTTTTTAGCTTAGGAAAAATAAAACCTTGGCCATTTCTTATGGTAGAGTGAACTTATGAAGGAAGTTGCTATGAAATACTTTGTTAAACCAAATATACTTCCAGATTTTTTCAGAGAATGTTGCAATAGTCATTCCATCTACTTCAGACTTCACAGTGGATTTTACTTTGTTATCTGGCCTCAGAATCCAAATGGTATTCTATAGCCCAATGGTTCATTTTTTCCTGTTTACAAATATAAGGGAATGGACTGGGACAATAGCATGGGACAGGGGAAGAGCTGAGTAAGTGCCACTCTCTTGCTAAACGTCCTTGTTACATTTCTGATTGGGCTCTGCCTCTTTCTGTAAAAACAATGTTAGTTGTAATAAAATGCCTTTAAGCAGGGGGTGTCACAGTTCGAAGGCTACATTGGATTTTGGAGCACTGTCCCCCTCTTTGATTTTTTTTGAATTTCTTTTTTTCCTATCAAGTTTAAGGTCAAAATATCCCTCCCCTCAAACACTCACATCTCTAGGGACATTACAGGAGCAATTTTGCCATGTGTTTTGCTTCCCCCAGCTTTTTTAAGCCAAGGGGAGTCTTTTAAAACTCAAACCATGAACCATTTAAGTGTTGGAGTGACAGAATTATTCATAGAAAGGAGGGGTAGAGAAATAAAGAAAAAAAATGGCTAGAGCAATTTATACTATTCATATTGGACTTCTCCACAAAAGGCAGTGGAATGAGGGCTATACCAGTACTTCTTAAACTATCTTTTGATGGGGACTTGTAATCCCCATCAGTGCACTAATGTACTGTATTTGTGGCCATTGGCTACAACTGTTTCATTCCTTCCTAAAAACTCTCTAGGCTTGTGGAATACCACTGGGGCATGGGCCACCACTTTGAATTTACATGAATGAGATGATACAGGTAATCCAGTGTGTGTGTGTGTGTGTTTAAAGATCAGATTTCCTGAGTTATGAAAAGAAATGGATGGGTGAAGGGGACAAACCTTTTTCTTGACATCATACAGCTACCCTATCAAAAGTGACTGGATAAAGTCTAGTTGGTCAACAATGAAAGCTTTGTATAACATTAATGGCTGTTTTAGGGTAACAGCCATTGCTGTGCTTCATGTCATAGGAAGGAAATGATAGGTTTTATTGTTAACTGCCCTCGAGTCAATCTCAACTCATTATGGCCCTATGGAAGAGACACCTTTGTCCACTGCTCTGCTTAATTCCAGCAACCCCATACCTGTGACCTCTTTAATAGAGTCCATCCATCTAGCATGTGACCTTCCTCTCCTACTACTTCCCTCCACCTTCTCCAGCATTGTTGTTTTTTTCCCCCCAAAGAGTCCTCTCTTCTCATGATGTGTCCAAAGTATGACAGTCTCAGTTTGGTCATCTTGGCTTCCAGGGAGGTTTCTGGTTTGATCTGCTCTAGAACCCACTTGTTTGTCCTTTTGGCTGTCCATGGGATCCTCAGCACTCTTCTCCAGTAACACATCTCAAAGGAGTTGATTTTCTTCCTATCATCATTCTTAACTGTACAGCTCTTACATTTATACATGGTAATAGAGAATACAATGGCTTGTATGATTCTAACTTTTGTGCTGAGTTGTATATATTTGCATTTTAGAATCTTTTCTAATTATTTCACAGTCACCCTCCCCATTCTTAATCTTCTTCTGATTTTCTGACTGCAGTCCCCACTTCTATCAGTGTTTGATCCCAGGTATGGGATTTCTTTTACTATTTCTATTTTTTAATTGTCTAGGTTGAACTTGTGAAGGTGCTTGGTGGTCATTATTTTTGTTTTCTTTGTGTTCAACATTAAGCTTGCCTTAGCACTTTCTTCTTTGATCTTCATTAGTAGGTGCTCCAGGTCTGTGAGGTTTTCTGTTAGTACTATGGTGTCATCTGCATTCCTTCCTCCTATTTTCACTCCTCCTTCTTCTATGCCTGAGCCTGCTTTTCTTATATTATATTCTGCATACAAGTTGAACAGATAGGGTGAAGTGATTCAGCCTTGTCTGACTCTTTTGCCAATTGGGAAACATTCTGTTTCTCTATGTTCTGTTCTGACAGTAGCCTCTTGTCCTGAGTATAGATTCCTCATCAGGACTATCAGATGTATTGGAACTCCTATGTCTTTAAGGGCATTCCATGATCTATGCAGTCAAAGGCTTTGCTATAGTCTATAAATCACATGCTGATTTTATTTTGGAATTCCCTGGTGTGCTCCATTAGCCATCATATGTTTGCAATGTGGTCGCTAGTGCCTATTCCTTTCCTGAGCCTCATTGGACCTCTGGGATTTCTCTCTCCATGTATGGTTCAAATCTATGTTGCAGAATTTTGAGCATGATTTTGCTTGCATGGGAGATAGATGCTATGGTTCTGTAGTTGCTAAAGTCTCTTGTGTTTCCCTTTTTGTGGATGGGGATGTATATTGATCATTTCCAATCTGTTGACCATTGTTTTATTTTCCATATCTGTTGACATATGTTGGTTTGCACTTGAGTTGACTCTCTTAGTGTGAATTGCAGCAGTTCAATTGGAATATCATCTGTTCCTGGTGATTTGTTTTTTGCTATTTCTCTTATTACAGTTCCCACCTCACTTTTTAGAATTTGGGGTTCATCTTCATATGGCTCTTCATTCCATGTGTCATTCATTTTGTCATCTCTTTTGTATAATTCTTCTGTGTATTGCATCCAACATCTTTTTATTCCTTCCTGGTCTTGAATTATGTTATTTTTATTGTCATAGATCATCCCAGTCCTTGGTTTGAATTTTCCTTTGATTTCCTGGATCTTATGAAATAGACCTCCTGTTCTTCCCTTTTTGTTGTTGTCTTCTGTTTCTCTGAATTGGTCATTGTAGTAATTTTCTTTATCTTTCCACACAAGCTGTTGTACTGTTGCATTCATAATTTTTAGTTTGTTCCTATCTTCCTTTTGTTTTAATTCTCATCTTTTCTTTATTGCTTGTAGTGTTTTTTTTTTCTGTCATCCATGTTTTTTTTCTTTCTTTTTGTTTATTTAAAGTGTCTGTCTGCATTCTTCTTTTATTATGTCTGTGGCTTCAGACCATAGTTCCTCTGTTTCTCAGTCTATTATGCTTAGTAATGCAAATCTGTTTCTTACGTTGTCAGTAAATTCTGTTGAGATATTATTTAGATCATATTTTGGTATAATCACTGGTTTCATTTTTTTCTTGAGTCTTACTTTTATTTTTGATATGAGTTTTGGTCAACATAAAAATCAAATAGACTATATAATTGGAAGCAAAAGATGGTGAAACTCTATACTGGTGGCCAAAACTAGACCAGGTGCCGACTGTGGCACAGATCACGAACTACTCATATCAAAAATAAAAGTAAGATGATAGGTAAATGGAGATATATCAACACTGATGTCCTCCCTAGGTATATGTGCATGTGCTTTATACAAAAGTGTGCTGCAGTGGGGGAGGAGTTGCTCTCAGTTTCTTCTCTGAATGACCAGCTGCATCTGATGAATTCCCAAAATGGTCAGCTGCAATAGAATTTACAATCCTTTGTGTTAAAGATGAGCTTCCTAATTTGGTTCTAAGAGTCAGGTAGGGCAAAAATAGCCAATGTAGCTCTCTGAGGAAAATGAGTACAAATCTAACTTCCCCTCTTAACCCCAGTTTTATATATCTGCTTATCTGAAGAAATGAATGAGACAGCTTATACAATTCCCTGCAGCAACTCCAGATGGAAGACTGCTCACACTAGCAATTTGAAGGTATTGTACAGCTTTTCTGTTTTTCACCACTCTTTAATGGGTTTTCTTACTTTAAAAAAAATGGAGAAAGTGGCGGAACAAGAAGGGAAGTTTTGAGTCGAAAGTGGACAGCATAGAAGGCCCACATAAAGTTCAGTAAATGAGGCAGAGTTGTTTTGGTGATTTATTTCTTAACAGTTTTCTATTACACTCACTGTGACTTCCCTTTATTTTGGTTTTAGCAGATAAATTACACCAGGTCCTCCCATATCTACCATTTGTATAGAAGATGATATTTCAGCAAATATATCCTACAGGACAAACTATGCTTGCGGAGGTTCCTTCACTATAAAACTAGTAAAGGTGTGAGAGAGCCTTGTCTTAATTTTGCATCTTGGTCCTCAAGTTGCTTAGCAAATGGTGTTGTGGGGGAGGGGTTGATTTGTTTGCTTCCTTATAAGGAGACCAAGGGGGCTTTGTGGGCTTACACTCTCTTATAAGGTCCTGGGGCTTGGGAGGGAGCCTTCCAGTTTGGCTTTCAAAAAACGATCATCCAAGATGGAAACTAGTCTCTTTTGATTGCCTTTGGGGTCTGGTGCTTCATCCAAGGGTGGCTGGGGAGGTGTTACAGGTTGAAGCTGTGCCTCAGCTAAACTCGCACCAGGTTCCTCCCTTCTTCATTTATTTTCTCAGCTCCGGGTCTCAAATGTTTAATTGGGTTCTAGGTTAATAAAGATGACCATTGTTTAACCCCAAATACTATGTCTGATCTCATTAGTTTCTGGTTGGTCAACAATGGCCATCTCATAAGTGTTAGCATGGTTATGCAGCACGTGATGATCCATGTCAACGTGCAGCACCAGGAACATGATCTTCTCAGATGCAGGCAGTAGCGTGTGAGCTGGAGAAGCACCTCTCCTCTTCCAGACAAAGTAAAGAGACTCTACAGACAGACATTTCTCAGATGAGGCTTTAATCTTAGTTCCTCTATGTACAAAGCTATATACAGCAACACAACTCAACAACCACAATCAACCATCAATCAACTAACAACCACTTGTGTGTCCAGAGGCTTCTGCCTTAGATAAACAGGGCTCCACAAGGTCTTCTGGCTCTGCCTCTTGCTGTGGACACCTGTCGCTCACCTGAGTGACTCTGCAGTTTTGCAGCAGTTCTCTGTCTTTTGCAGCACCAGATGACCATCTCCATGATGTCACTTCCCATGAGTCAGCATGAGTCAGTCAAATGCTGTGTCATCATGGCTGCTGCTATTCCCCACATTGTACATTTTCCCCTGGGACTCTTTCCTAACAATCTCCTCCAAAATGTATAAATGTGTGCACATTGCTTGATTTGTTTTTCTTGGAGTGTGTGTGTGTACCTTCCTGTTTTCCTCTGCCATATCCCACCGGCCTAACATCTACCAATGTCCTCCCGCTGGTGCCCAGTGCCCTGGTACCCTGTCTGTTGCTCCTCACCTAGGTCCAACAGAAGCTGCCTCACCCACTGCACTTCTCCTGCCGTCTCTGACTAAGCAGCAAACTCTGCTTCTGAAGTGCTAAGGGCTACTCAATTCTGCTTCCTGCTCCTCCACACTATAGGGTTGTCAGCATACCTAATGAGAAACCCTGTGACTGACTTCCTGTTGTGGAGTTCTGAAGCAAAGGAGCTATCAACAAAGCAATCTAGCTGGGCTTCAGATCTTTGTAACACCAGCTTCCTCTCCTTGCTGCCCTTTAGGTACCTCAGTACCCTCTTGACAGCTACCCAGTCCTCAAGCTTTGGACTGCTGACCCTCCTGCTCAGAACACCCAAAGCAAATTAGATGTCTGGCATGATGTTGTTGGCAATGAACATCAGACTGTCTATGACCGACCTATAAAGATCCGGATGCTCAAAGACCTTATCAGACTCAGAACTGCTGGTAAACCCTGGAATTATGGGGCTCTTCACCACTTTGGCATTCTCCAAGCCACACTTCTCCAGCAACCTCTCTATCTTCTTTGTCTGACTCAGCATCACTTTGCCATCCACAGTCCTCTCCACCTCAATTCCTAGGTATGTCTTTTTTTTTAAAAAATTATATTTTATTAGCATATACTGTTCAAACAAATCAAGTTAACATATTAATTTCTTTTTCGATAATCATATACAAATATTTACAGTTGATTTCCAAAGTATCTCCAGTTTGTACTCAACCTTAGTTCATTGTTCACTCATTGTCTTCATATACAAAGGGTATCCCATCAGTCTATATCTCTACTCAATTAAGTTTTCTCTTTTACAATATTGCAGTATTGGAATCCAGTCTTGTTCAGTACTCTCTACATTTTGTTTGTTCAGTCTAGCTGTGAGTATACCCATTCTCATAATTTCAATAAGCCTTGTAAACCACTCACTGGTTGAGGGCACTTCTGAATTCCTAGGTATGTCTTGAGGTCCCCTAAGTCTTTTAGAACAAACTTTTTAGCCAACTCCACCTGCACCGCCTTCACTTCCTATTTGGTCTGAGTAGCTACACAAAGGTCATCGACATAAATCACTAATGTGACCCCTTCTTTCCTATACACACAGGCATCTGTGATGCTGCATTTGTATTCCAGCCTTACCAGCTCTTCGTGGATACACAAGTTCCAGCAGTGCACATTCCGCTTCAACCATAAAGAGCTTTCTTAAGTCTGTAGACTTTGCCCTCCTTGGAATCATCAAAGCCTGGTGTTTGTTCCATAAAAACCTCCTCATCTAGCTTGGCATTCAGGTAGGCCATTTCAAAATCAAAATGCCTCACTTCCTAACCCTTCCTGACAGACAAAGCTAGCACCAGCCTGAGGCTCTCTGGCTTCGCTGTTGGAGAGGAGGTCTTATCAAAGCTCTCAAAGTGCTGTTGAGAGAAACCCTAGCTACCAGTCTGGCTTTGTACTTGTGGGTCCTATCAGCCATCTCCTTTTTCTTGAAAACCCACTTGCAGCCTACAATCTTCCAGTCACCTGGTCTGTTCACCACTTCAAATACCTCCCTTTTCACCAGAGAAGAAAATTCACTATCCATAGCCTCAGACCACTTCTCCTGTTCTTCCTTGGGAAAGGTGAGAAGCTCCTGGTAACTTTCTGGGTCTTCCGCTGGTGTGGCACACACCCTAGCATTCTGCACCACAAAATGCTCAAAGTGGCCTCCTGACTCTCTGAGTCCTCCTAGGTGGTGAGTTGCACAGCTGTCGATCATGTACAGATGTCTGGCAGCAACAGCAAGATGGGCTTGGGAGTCACTGTCCTTCACTGCTGAAACAACTCCTTTCCTGTTCCTAGGAGACTAGTGTTGTTGTTTCCTTCTGGCATCAGGTGGCTTCTTGCAGTTCTTCTGGAGATGCCCTGGCTGACCACAATTAAAACATTTTTTCACTTTGCAGACAGCTGCACTCTCAGTCCTGTGAACTGCCTCTGGTGGTGTGTTTGTTCTTGGCTCGGCTTGTTGCTGTCTCTGAATGCCAGTCTCAAAACACCATCTCTGGCATTCCTCCAGGACACGTGTTGACACCAAGTCCATTGTGAGCTGACTCACTGGTACCCCCTTTAGGCTATACAATATGTGATCAAAGTCACTAGACAAACTGCCCAACATGATGTATGCCTTTTGTTCTTTTGGGAGGGTTATTCCTCTGGATTCCACCTCCAAGATCAAATGCTTCATTGTGGCCAGATGCTCCTCTGGGGACTGTCCTTTCTGCATTTTGCAGGCATACAGCCTTTTGCTCCAGAGCATTTTTGAAAGGGTAGAGTCAGATTGGTGCACATTTTTCAAAGCAAACCAGGCCTCCTGGGCAGATCTTTTATCTCTTACATGATCCAGCTGGCCTGGATCCAGGGAAAGATTGATAGTCACACTTGCTTTCCTATCAAGCTCAGCATTCTTGACTGATGGCCCATCTTCAGTTACATCCCAGAGACCTTCCCTCACTAGGATCGCCTTGACATATACTGCCCACTGGGAGTAATTCTGGTCATTCAGCCTTGGGAACTTTACAACATCCATGCTGGCAACAAACAAGACAAATGCACAGCATTGGCAGCCTTCCCAGCTTTCACTATCTGCTGGAGATAAGCAGCACTGCAAAACAGCTGGGCTTCTTAATTCTCTGCCTTCCAGCACTCAGACAGCAAAAATCTGCTCTTCTGGATGATTGACACAAACAGCTACTCACACAGTCGTCTAGGCGGATCCGCTGGCTCAGACTGGGCCCATAACCCTTGTTAGCATGGTTATGCAGCGCATGATGATCCATGTCAATGTGCAGCACCAGGAACAGGATCTTCTCAGATGCAGGCAGTAGCACGTGAGCTGGAGAAGCACCTTTCCCTTTCCAGACAGAGTAAATCTTAGTTCCTCCATGTACAAGGCTATATACAGCAACATAACTCTCCAACTCAACAACCACAATCCACCATAAATCCACTAACAACCGCATGTGTGTCCAGAGGCTTCTGCCTTATATAGCCAGGGCTCCACATGGTCTTCTGGCCCTGCCTCTTCCTGTGGACACCTGTCACTCACCTGAGTGACTCTGGAGTTTTGCAGCAGTTCTCTGTCTTTTGCAGCACCAGGTGACCATCTCCATGATGTCACTTCCCATGAGTCATCTTATTGGCTGCCTGAGTGGGAGTGTATTCATAAGTAACATTACAGATGACTGAGGGTAAATTCAGCATGGGGATATATTTTTGATAGTAGCCCATGATTCTAGGGTAGTGTGGATTGACTTTTGGTTTCCCACAAGCCTTTTCTTGCTTTATAAAGTGTATAGTTCGCACAGGTCTGCTATAGCTCTGTCTAAAGGAATCCTGGGATTTGTAGTTTGATGAGGGACTTAGGGCCTTTGCAGACTGCCAGAAATAGTGCAAAAATGACTTTAAAACTCCCTCTGGAACCTTATTTTTCATTGGTGATTTTGCAAAGATGTCTCCTCTGCAAACACTGAATCTCTTACCTCTTCCCCTAAATCTGGCATATTTGATGAGTTTGCACATGCTGTCTCAGGAAGTCTATGGGCCTCTACAGACTGCCAGAAATAATTCAGCTTGAGGTCACTTTATAATAATAATAATAATAATAATAATAATAATAATAATAATTTTTATTTAATACCCCGCCCCTCTGAGCACAATCGGGGCGGCTTTTTAGTCAACTCCACCTGCACCGCCTTCACTTCACAGAGAAGGCTCAGTGCTAGAGAATCATGGGAATTGTATTTTTTTTCTGGGACATTGAGCCTTCTCTGTCAGTAAACCACAACAACAACAACAACAGCAACAATAATAGGATTTATTTATAACCCGCCCCTCTGCTCAGCAATTGGGGCAGCATACAACAAGTTAAAATGCAACAAGTAAAAACATTCCATCCTCCCCCCTAACCCTCCCACCCCTTACAACAGGATTAAACTCAAGTAGAATTAAAATCAAATTACATAAATAAATAAATACAATACACTATTGCTGGATATGACCTGTCTGTCAGGATTTCAAAGGGTATCAGGTAGCCTCCAGTTTAGCTGGGTAGTTATTCCGGGAAGGCCTGCCTGAAGAGAACCGTCTTCACTGCCTTTTTAAAGGCAGCAAGGGTGGTGATAAGACGGATCTCATCTGGCAGGCCATTCCACAGTCTGGGAGCAGTCTCAGAAAAGGCCCTCTGGGAGGTCTGTGAGATCCTGGTCTTTATCAGTTGTAGCAGATTCCTCCCAGAGATCCGAAGTGCACGAGGGGGAATCATACGGGGAGAGGCGGTCCCTTAGATAAGATGGACCAAAGCCATGTAGCCATGTAATGAATAAACTACAGTTCCCATAATTCCTTAGTACTGAGCCAGGACAGTTAAAGTTGCCTTATTTCTGGCAGTCTGTAAAGGCCCTATGACATTTAAGTCACACAGTAAATAACATGAATAACCAGGGAAATGAAGCAATCTTGCCTCTCTACCCTCAGCCAACATTTCCTTGTAAGGAGGCATTTAGGCAGATGTTTTGGCATGGATTTGGACTGAAGGAGAAAGACATTCCACTAACTTTGCTTTCATTGCAAAAGGGTTAACTTGCCTAATCTATTTTTATAGTCACATCATTTCTAGCTACTGGGCACAGCAGGGGTGAATAAATTTGCTGGGTCTTTTTTTTTTTTTGGCTCATCAGTAAACCTTGTACAAAATCAGATAACCAGTAGGATTTATATTGCTGCAATAGGGAATGATGATTGCTGAGGCTGAGAAGCTTGCTTTTTGTTATTTTCCTCCCTTCATTTACTGATTTGATTAGGAAGTGCAGGGTTGCAGGAAAAGCAAATCAGAATATTTACAAAGGTTCATGTCCACTGGAAACAATGGTCTTGGAATTTCTCAGCTGTTATTTTTTAAAAAATATATAGTAAACAAACAGACTAGCCATTGCTCTTATCCTCTTCAATTATTTCAAATTCTTTAATCAACCTCTCTGACGTGTGCTTGGAAATGGGACTTCCATATTAACCAGGGAAATGTCAATTCAGGACTATAGGGGCTGGCACTAATAAGGTTAATGAAGAGCTGGCCTCATAAGCAACAGATGGGCCTAGTGGAGCGCACTCCTTAATGGCATTTATCATGCCTAAGGTCAACTGCAGTTTATCTTCATTTTTGCCTCATTTAAAATATTCCAAAGGAATAATAAAGTAAGTTTAAATTTTCCCTACAGGGAAATGAAATTTTATGCAGTGCTGTTTATTGAATGTCAATGTGCTCAGCTATAAACAAGAGAACTGCCGCATGATAATGCTAGCACTCTCGATGCTGCATATTTAGGTTTATTGGCATGGGCTGAGGCAAAAGTGTCTCTTGCTTAGATTAGAATTATTATTCTAAAATAAACCATTCCATTTTAGGGACTGCTGCAAAGATGATTGAGCTGAGGTTATATTCCTCATTTTAAGCACATACAGCATCATCTTTTGGAGGAACAGTGTCCAAATGAGATAGCTATTTCTTGGAGCTTGTCAAAGTAACTTTTTGGATAACACCTCTCTAGATCCCCACCAAAGTTATTTTGTAAACCTTTGCTGTCTCTAGAAATTGCACTGTTTTGACTACTGCTGCATTTGGACTGGCAGTACATCTTAACTGTAACTGCAAAGCTAATAGGGAAAATAGTTCCTGCATCTCAAGGTATCTCCCAGTCCACTCTAATATGTAGTAATAGTAATAGGGTAGCACTTATTATCTGATCTCTTATCTGGAGTTGGTATGTTTTCCATTTCTGCTCCATCTTATTGGCTGCCTGGGTGGGAGTGTTTTCATAAGTAACATTACAGATGACTGAGGGTAAATTCAGCATGGGGATATATTTTTGATAGTAGCCCATGATTCTAGGGTAGTGTGGATTGACTTTTGGCTTCCCACAAGCCTTTTCTTGCTTTATATAGTGTACAGTTAGCACAGGCTTGCTGTGGCTCTTTCTAAAGCAGGGACCGGAAACCTACGGCCTGGGGGCTGGTTAAGGCCCCGGGCCCCGGACTTACTGGCCCAGGCTGAAGGTTGCC
>CM034708.1:135897074-135910352 GCA_020142125.1 Phrynosoma platyrhinos | reverse complement strand
GCGGCATTAGGATGGTGTCAGGATGGAGTTGGGGTGGCTGGCATGCAGCTGTCCCACACCAACTCCATCCCCAGGCCGGTCCTTTGGGCCACTCTGCAAAGCCCCTAAGGGAAGAAAAAGACAATATTGGAATAGCACTGTAATAAAATAGAAGGTTTCTATTGTTTGAGGAACAAGGGAAGTGATGTATAATGTTGAGTATAATAACTGTAAACAAATTTAGAGAAATGTAGACTTTTATTTGTTTAGTATATGTAACATTGAAAATGACTTATATAAATTTGTAACATTGTTAAATATAAATAAAATCATTTAAAAGTTCTTCCTTTCCTTTACCTTCCCTCTCCCTGTCTCCTGTAGACCTAGGAAGTGCCTGCATATTGGCTGTAGAGGCCTTCCAGAGCAGGATTTTTTTTGGGAGGGGTGGGGTGCAGAGGGTTGATTTGGATCTTTCAATGGGAGAGGAGAACAAAACCTTTATGCTTGATTATGCCTTGAGAACCTAGCCTTGAGTGTCTGCACATGTATAGAAGTTTATGTTAGGTAATGTGAAGGAAAGGTAGTTTGGCCCAGAACCTAACTGTGCCCAGTTAGAGAAACAGCAGCTTGGATCCTTTCTTTTCTGGTTGACTGGCTGCCTCAGCAGTGGGTTAATGGCTCAAGGTGTTTCCTATCTCCATGAACTGGATCCCACATCTGTCACTAAAATAAAAAATAAAACATTTTCCTCCAAAATGTGTAAAACTCTCCTCCTTCAGGTATGGTTAGAATAGTGGTTCAAATATTTGAAGGACCTTTGGCATCACAGAATTCCCAAAGCAATACAGGTTGTGACTTTGGAGAGATGATACTAACCACCTGGAGGAGTAGATGCCCCAATCCTCCTTTTTGCCACCCCAAAAAGAGTGGCAAAATGGCACTCCTTTTTGAGGTGGTAAAAGGTTGCCCTTTGAGCCATGGCGGCAGCTGTTTTGTGACCTTTTGGCACAGTGTGTGCGCTGTGCCAAGAGAGTGGCCTGATGCCGTGCACTGTGCAGATGGGTGTGCAGCATCAGGGTGGAGTCGGGGCAGAGTCAGGGCAGCTGGCATGTGGCTGCCCCACCCCAACTCCACCCCCAGGCCAACCCTTTTGGCTGGTCTGCATTGGCCCAGTATCTCTCAAGGGAAGTAATAGTGTCATTATATTCTGCAATGGTCTAGATCTCACCTGGGATATTATATCCTATTCTGAATCTTATTCTATCCTGAATCTTATCCTAAATAAAATTATAAATGATTAATTGATCAATGATTCTTCAAACATTGATATCCCATAGGTTGGACCTAAGGTTACTTCAAGCTATCCCCCAAAATGTGAATCCACTATTTGTGAAACAATGTCTTAACAAATGCTGTGAAGATTTTCCCTCTTCTAACAGAGTCTGCCCTCTAATAACATTAAAAAGATATTGTGGGTGGTTGATAGACATCTTAGAGTACAGTGTGTTAAAAGGCAACAATAGCATAATTATTCTAAATAAGATCATTTAATTGAACTTCTTTTTATTTCCCATGGCCCTAGGCAAGAATCAGCTTCCCGATAACTCTTCGTCTTTACTGATTTTTGTATCATAAGCCAGAAGTAATATCTGATAATATTTGTCATGTAATCTTTCTCTTATCAAGCATTGGTTCCTATAAGATTAAAAGTACTCATACATCACTGCTGTCTTATCTATGAAATTGGTTACAGGGGCTGAGAACAAAATTTTTTATATACCGTAATCTTTCCTATCAGTTTTGTTCATTGTTAAGCCACAATGGGTTTGAATATAAGATGTAGTTTGTACTTGAATCTATCTTTGTGAGATGGAAACCTGGGAACTCAGTAATCCTCTCCCTTCCTTTTTGACATAAATACTGACTCATGAAATAAAATGCCTTCTAATAATTAAAAGATCCCCATCAGTGATTTTGCTATGAAGAGAAAAAGCATGTTGTTCCCTGCTGAACAATACTCTGATGGAAGCCAAATGTTTTTATGGCATGAAAATATTTAAACTTAATTTGAGAAAAAGAAATTAGACAACCCAACATCATTATAGCATAAACATAAGTGGGGCCGGATCATTTGGGAAGATGGGATTTTCCCTATGCATATTACTGACTAGGCTGAGGATAAAGAGCTTGTCCTATCTGGGATGCTAAGGCTTCATTTTAATCAAAAAGAAACTCTGCCTGTATGTCATACATTTTTAATATCAAGAGACATTTCAGGTTTGTGGAAAATCAGTCTGCATATTCTACTATAAATCTGGATATCCAGCATTTGTACTATTTGAACAGATGCCTGATATCACCCCATTCATTTATCCCACTTCTTTCCTTGCTCCACCATCAGGACAGCATATTGGATACAGACTGTGAAAAAATATACATTATATGGCAAGTAAAAACACCTTAACAATGACTTCACCCATCAAAGGAGGGGCAACATTCAAGCACAGAAGCAGCAGAAGGGAAATAGTTGCTTAACTTCTCCCCTGAAACTCCCTCCCATGAGTTTCTGATATCCCTTTAGATGTTATGGCATCATGTCTTTTTTCTATGTTCTAAAGCCCCTTTGTTGGAGAATTATTTTAGCAGAAAACACAGCTGTCTTGGGTATATCAGTAAAAAGCATCATTGATGGTAGAGCTGCACTATTAAGCATATGGAAGGACAAGCCATACTGAGAAAGAATCAGCATGACTTCTGCAAAAAGAAGTCTTGTTTCATCAGTCTTTTAGAATTATTTGATGGATATAGGGTAGCATGAAGAGGATTTTCACACACACACACACTTGGATTTTCAAACAACCACAACAAACTCTAATTGAAAAGATTCAATGGATCTACCATTGGCTAAAGAGTAAAGAACAAAAAGAAGAATATGGGAGAAATAGGCAGCTTGTAATGGACAAAATGAGGCAGCTGGATCTCCCCCAACTTTCTGTTATAAATGTTCTCTTCTACTTAAAAAAACAAAACAAAAAACAACAACTTCTGCAAAAATGGTCTGGAGCCAACAGAGGTTTTAAGGAGCTCCATAGGAGACTTTCCAAACTGATGAAATGAGCAAGTCAAAATAAGTGGAAAGTGATGTAAAAATCCTAACTTCTGGATGAATATGTGTAGACTTGCACTGCTAGTTCCCCCCACAAACATTCTAAATTTTCATGGTGGGGAGGAAAGAGGGCTCCCCTCCTGAATAATGCATAAAGGAAAGATAATTAACTTGTAGACCTATTGGATGTTGTTGGACTGTAACTTCCATAGTCTATTGGCCCCCAGTAGAGGCCTCTGCTATTGGATATGGTGGCTAGATATGATGAGAGCTTTAATCCAACAATATTTGGAGAGCCACATAACTCCCTCTGTGAGATAAAAGGGTATTTCTCAAATTGTGATTACTGTCTCACCTTTTGAGTTTTAACTCAACAGTGTGTCACAAGCAAAGAGAAGCAATCAAGTTACATTGCAGCAAGGTGTTTTATTATTTTTTTGTTTATTTATTTATTCATTTGTTTAATATCTTGCTTTTTTCTCCTGACATAGGGCCGATGCAGATCAGCCTAAAGGGCTGGCCTGGGGGTAGAGTTGGGGTGGGGCGGCCAGCATGCACTCCGTCCCGATTCCGTCATCATGCCGCGTGCCTGACCACATGGTGTGTGGTGTCAGGGTGCCCTGTTGGTGTAGCATGCACACACAATGTGCCAAAGGGACACAAAAGAGCCACAGTGGCGGCTCTAAGGGCGTATTTTTTTGCCATCCCAAAAAGGAGCAGCATTTGCCAGCTTTTTTTGGAGTGGCAAAAAGGAGGATTGGGGCCACAGCACGTGGTTGCCATGGCTCCAATCTGACCCTCCCAGGGGCAGTACAGAGCCACCCCTTAGGGGCCGTCTGCATTGGCCCATAGGGACTCAAGACAGCTAACGGCAATTTTAAAACGATGCATTTTTTTCAGACCAGCCTTCTCCTAGGTGGTTTAAATATGACAAACACTAAACAGAAAGTCAGGTTCGCACTTCCTCCCGAAGTAAAGCTGAAGTAATTGAACTATAAGCCAATTTAGTCAATTGACTTCAATTGGATTAAACTATGTACTTTATTTTAACTTGCAGCCCTAACCATAATCTAATTCCAGTGATACCGAGTTGCTTAAATTCACATAATTTTCTTTAATAAGCTAGTGGATCATTCCATTTATTGTAAAATGAGCTCTAATTCGAGCAAGGGCTGTCCCAATACATTTGCTGCCTGAGGCAAAGGATAAGATAGCATCTCTCCACGCCTCTCCACAACTGGTTGCATTGGCTGCTGGAATGCTCTTCAACATTTCCCTACAGTGCAGGGGCTTCTACCATGTAGTATTTGACTGTGACCTGCCTAACTCTGTCCTCCAGCATCTGGGTCAGCTAAACAGTTGCACTGTTGCCCCTCACATCTGCTGTCTGAGGCTTTTACCTAACTTTGCCTAAGGATAGGGCTGGATTTTACTCTGGTTCAACACCATGAATCCTTGGATACAGAGCAATATGCAAATAGACAGACTTTGTCATTAAATAAAAGGTGCCTCTTAACTCATTCTAGGCTAGTTTTTACATCCCAATGAGGCACAATAGAATGTTCCAGTGTTCAACTTCACATAACTATTACCACTCAATTCTTTATTCTTTGTATCCCAAGAGGGATGTTCTCAAAAGGTTAGAGGACTATTTTGTTTCATTTACCAGTGACTCAGAGGCTTTTTGGACATCCCTTTGTTATTACAACTGTAATGATATTATTCCCTAAGCTCCACATTATAATTTCCAATGTGAAAACAATTCCAAGGGGACTTCCATAGACAGGCATGGATCATTGCTAATTCTCTTAAGTGGATGATTAAAAAGACAAGAACATCCCTCTGAAAATACTTGTTTTATGTATGGTTTCGATGGTATGATAATCATTCCTGAAATCAGCATTATTTCACAAAGTTATACAATAGAAATGGAAAACTGGAAAGCTAGGGGGTTACATTAGGCACCCAAAATGATTGTGAGATCCCTACGTGCTTCTTCTTTTAAAAAAATATTGCCTCCAAATTTCCCCAAACATCATCCAGAGGACATGGGGACATTCTTACAATGTTTCAGGGCCTTCCTATACCATTTTAGGCCCAGTAGAGGCCTCTATTAACAATAGAAAGTGAGCACAAGAGCCTCTCCTGTGTATAAATTGGCCTGGGGGCAAAACATGTTGGACATAGTGTCTAGATCAAGGGAAGTAATAATGCCATTCTATTCTGCTTTGGTCAAGCCTCACTTGGAATACTGTGTCCAGTTCTAGGCACCACAATTTAAAAAGTATATTGAGAAGCTTGAGCGTGTCCAAAAGAGGGTGACCAAAATGGTGAAGGCTCTGGAAACCATGCCTTATATGAGGAGAGACTTAGGGAGCTGGGTATGTTTAGCCTGGAGAAGAGATGATTAAGAGGTGATATGATAGCTCTGTTTAAGTATTTGAAGGGGTATCATATTAAGGAAGGAGCAAATTTGTTTTCTGTTGCACCAGATAATAGGACACGGGACAATGGATGCAAGCTACAGGAAAAGAGATTCCACCTAAATGTTAGGAGAAACTTCATGACAGTAAGAGCTGTTCAATAATGGAACACCCTCCCTTGGAGAATGGTGGAGTCTCCCTCTTTGGAGGTCTTTAAACAGAGGTTGGATTACCATTTGTTGGAGGTGTTTTGACTGTGAATTCCTGCATGGCAGGGGGTTGGACTGGATGGCCCTTGTGGTCTCTTCCAACTCTGTGATTCTATGAAATATCTCCACATCTCCTAGATCAGGGGTAGGCAACCTTTCCCCATTAAGGGCCGAAGGACTTCATCTCCCAGAAGCCTCAGCCATGTTGGGCAATAGTTCCATGTTGGCCAATAGCTCCTGGGATTCTGGGAGCTGAAGTCCCTCGGCCCTGAAAGGGGAAGGTTGCCTACCCCTGTCCTAGATAGCATTTTGGGCCAGTGTGGTGTAGTGGTTTAAACATGGGACTAGACACTGGGAGACTAGGATTCGAATCCCAGCTCAGCCATGGAAATTCACTGGATGGATTTCCTTGGGCAAATCACACACTCTGAGCCTTAGAGGATGGCAATGGCAAACCCCTTCTGAAGAAACCTGCCAAGAAAACCCCATGAATAGTTTCACCTTTAGGGTTGCCATAAGCTGGAAATGTCTTGATGGCACACAACAACAAAAACGGACTGAGGGACCCACTTTGCCCACCCCTGCTGTATAAATCCATCATGTTGAATTCTTCATATGAGAGAACAAAACATACACTGTGCTCTTGCTACTTAATTCTCCTAGTTCAACTAATACAAAAAGACCCTTTCCATATAACAGACTAGTTCTGAAAAGACACACTTGTCATGGTTGTTTAGTCTCATGTCAATTTTCTGGATTTTATAATCTGATGTAAGTACCAGCTATTAATATGGCATATTGTACTAAGGACAAGTATATGAAACTGAGATATTGCATGATAGATCAAGTTGCTGACAGAGGTTGTAATGTTCATTGATTTCTAACTTTTTAAAAATGGGTCAACAATAGGAGCTGGTATGTGTGCAGCCTCCATGTAATTTTGATTGAACTGTGAACAGCTCCACCGCCTAGATTGGTTTTCCACTAGGGCGGTATACAAATAAAATATATTATTATTATTATTATTATAAGAGTGAAACAGCAACTTGGGGAAGTTGATTTTGAGCAGAGCAGGACATTGCTAACACACACTGCTACAAATACCACTAGTATTGGTAGTATTAATAGTATTTTATCAAAAATGCAAAAGCTGCTTGTTAAATGTAATTAGTTCAGTTCCCCATTACTTGGGTATAATTATGGTCCAAAACACACTGCAGAAATAATCCAGTTTGAGACTGTTTTAACTATCTCAATGCTCAATGTTAGGGAATTCTGGAAAATGTAGTTTTCTGAGACATTTCACCTTTTCTGTCAGAGAGAGTTTTGGTGCCACAATAAACTACAATTCCCAGAATTCCCTAGCACTGAGCCAGGGCAGTTAAAGCACTCTCTAACTGGATTATTTCTGCAGTGTGTTTTGGACCCAGATGACATTATGACTTAGTATGAAAAAAACAACCACCTTATTTCATTTGCAATGTAACTGTAATGTATTTTAGGGCTGATGCAGACAGCCAAGAAGGTGTGGCTCTTGGCCACCCTTGGGAGTGGCGGATTGGGGTTGCAGCAACTACACACCACAGCCCCAATCCTCCTTTTTGCCACTCCTGAAAGAGTGCCAAAATGACACTCCTTTTTGGGGTGGCAGAAAGCTACCCTTAGAGCTGCCGCTGCGGCTCTTTTGCACCCTTTTGGCACAGCGTATATGCATGCTACGCCAAGAGGGCACCCTGATGATGTGTGCTGTGTGGCTGGGTGGCCAGACATGTGGCATTGGGGTGGAGTCAGGGCGGCTGATGTATGGTTGCCCCACTCCAACTGCACCCCCAGGATGGCCTAAACAGCTAGTCTGCATTGGCCCATAGTCAGTGATGTATTCAGTCCTTTACTTCATGTCTCAATTCAAGTTTCAAGGCTCTACCTTCCAAATCTCAAGTCCTTGCAAGATGCTTTCAAGTCAAGCCTCAAGTCTAGTAGCCAACTTTAACATAAAAAGGAGTGATGGTGAGGTGTGTGAGTGTATGTGCAGTTTCAATAACCAGAAAATTAAGAAGACATGCATGAAGTTAGGTAAAAATATAAATTATCATAGGCAAGTTCAGCAGGGCTTTATTTAAACAAAGCTTTGCTGTTAATCAAATTTATCAAAATTATCAGTCTTCTGCTTCAGGAGTTAGAAGGGCAAAGAATCCCCAAATTCTTTCTGCAGCTGTTGTATCAATAGAAGGCTGACTATACATTTTGTGAGTCAAGTAGAGTAAGTGTGTCCTTTGTTGTGGAATCGAGTTCAAGTTGAGTTATTGAAGTAACTTGAATCCAACTTGAGTCTGAGTCAATTGACTCAAGTCTGTTGACTTTAATCACATGTTGTTTTAAAATGACTCAAGCTTCCTGGGCTGCAGCTGGGAGGCAGGATGAAGGTGGAGATTATCGCAAGTTAAATCGCTGCTGAAACACTGACCACCATCAGCCCGGGTCCCAGCTGGGCTCAGCCAGCAGTTTTTAGAAACCAGAAAGCATCCCAGTTTGTGAAAAGTGCTGGCTGAGCCCAGCTTGGACTTGGGTTGATAGAAGCCAGAGGTTTGGTGGTGATTTAGCTTGCAATAATCCCTGCCTCCATCCCACCTCTCAGCTGCAGCCTGGGAGGCTTGAGTCATTTTAAAATGGCATGCAATAAAGTCGCTTATCACTGATTTTAGTTACTTTTATAGTTATGATGTCACAGCTTGAAGGAACACCATAAAGTTTATTGTTGGCTTCTACATGCTCTATTCTGGCATTGAAGTGACAGTGAGGTAGATAGGGGAGAGTGTGTTTTATTTCATAGGCTAGCATCTTGGGAATTCAGATGCTTTTTCTGAAAAGCAATGAAAAGCTAACTTTTAGTTGCTTCCAAGAATGTTATAAAAGAGTAACATTTAAACATGATAATAACCACTGAATCTCGGAGCCTTGAATATGTGGAGATTATCGCACTGTTCTTAAATAGTGGAATAGAAGTGGGATTGCAAGTGTAATTGTGGGATCTTACCACACAACCTTGTGGCTAGGCAGTAGGTATCTGCTAATAAATCCATGCTTCTGCTGCCGCTTTTAATGAATGGGAAAATCCTGTGAATATCTGTCAATCACACAGTTAACCCCACAGGTCATTCAGGAGTAGTTAAGAGAGAAGGGTATTTAAACGGGTTTCATTGCACCCCCCCATTCCCAATGAAAGCAATACTTCTTATTGCTGAGGAGGCAACCATCTCATCAGGAAGGGATTTAAAGGGGCTTCACTGTACACACACACACCATGTCAGGTTCAGCAGACCAGTATTTGAAGAGTCAAGTAAACATCACAGTGAGTTTAACTGGCAATTTATTCTGGACTTCAAAAGAGAGGTTGGTACAGACAAGTTAGTGTCCAAACTAAGTTTCCCCAAAACAATACATCCTTTAAAACCCTTTATCTTCCAGATCTCCCCTTTCCCAACTCATGATGTCAGAGCCTTGGGATAAATCAAAAGTTTCTTTCAAGTGTCCACCCTCTGCTATTTCCACATCTGCCCCAGGAAGGGAAGGTGTTACTTTGCTTTCCATCAAAGGTTGGTCCTGGGAAGTAAACAAGGTCATAAACACCTTCGTATAGCCCATCTGTTCTCCCGATTGCATATCATTTGGATCATAGTTCCCTTCTGATTAATCTCTGCTTCTCTATATCAATATATCACCACCTCAATTATCCTGATTCTCTCATATCCTTTATTCTGGTAGATCCATACCTTTTTGGATATGACACCCCACTCCCAATGAAGGCAAGACTACACTTACTTAATCACGGATAGCTGATGAGTAAATGGAACAGTAGTATGATAAAATTCATGGGCAACCTGTCATCAATTTGCAATTGTGTGGTAATGTGAAAAGAATTATTGCTGTTTCAGGTGTTTAAAAAGCTGCAACAGCATTGGGAAGGAAACTTTATGTGATTATCTCCTAAAACAGCAGCTAATTACTTTTTTCAAAGCAGTGTTCCAAGCTCTGATTTTTACTGTTGGGAAGAGGAATAATCCCTGATCATGGTGAGTCTCTTATGAATCTGAGATCTGAATATATTATTTAATCTGAGAAAGCAGACATCTACCATTTGTTGTTTGGTGGTGAAAAATATACTCAAACACAGTAGAAGGCATTTTCAGCTGGAAAAAATAGTGAGTGGGTATAAACTGTATCACTTTTCATTACCTATAATGATGCAAATTCATTCTGGCTCTGTTGAAGCTAGGATTTTATTGGCCCAATAGCTCAGATATTTCACAGTGTTTTGGAAGCTGAAAAATAGACATGTGCTCTATCAAACTAGCAAATATTTTTTCCCCATCAACTTAGTTTTATCTGATTCATAAATGTATATGGGCTTGTTGGCCCATTTTTTGTATGACGCATTCTCCTGGAGATGTTGAAAAAAAAATCTACATTCCCAACTCTATTAAAAACATTATTTTTTAAAGACAGATTTCTTAATTTCATAAATATTTATGGTTTGTATTCTATTATAAATTGATAGTTCTCTATTGTGAAAGCCACCCCGGTTGTGTTGTACAGAGAGGCAGGATATAAATAATAATAATAATAATAATAATAATAATAATAATAATAATAATAATAATAATAATAATAATAGCTCTCCTTAACCTTACAGTGCTTTGCATTCATTTCCAACACTCAGTCTGTTTCGGGGAGTGTGAATATTGTTTCAGATACTTGTGGGGACAGTACTGCAACTAATACAGCTTTATGTTTTCCACTTTCCCTCAAAATTCATAATAGAATGTGTGATGTGGGCATTCTAGGGCAGAAGAGGGAATTCAGCAGGTGTTGCTTGTTTTATGAGTAACACCTGCCAAAATTCCTTCTTCCACACAACCATTTAAAGCCCAGACTTTGGTCCTCCAGGTATTTTGGATGTCAGCTCCCAGAATTCCTGGCTGTTGACCAAGTTGATTAGAGCTTCTGGGAGTTGAGTTCCAAAACACCTAGAGGACCAAAGTTTGGG
Source organism: Phrynosoma platyrhinos (assembly GCA_020142125.1). Lineage (NCBI taxonomy): Eukaryota > Metazoa > Chordata > Lepidosauria > Squamata > Phrynosomatidae > Phrynosoma > Phrynosoma platyrhinos. The sequence goes on along the minus strand of CM034708.1, from coordinate 135,899,591 downwards.
AACCACTGATTTAAAGGATAGGAGCCCCATCCCTTATTTCACCTGGCAACCCTAGGACACCTTAGAGCCCTATTTATGTGCTCAGGTAAAAGAGGAAGGGAGCAGTGGAAATCTGTGGAGCTAGCCATGCACCTTCTGTGTTACCATGTGGCCAACCTTAGCTCAGCTGGCAGGTAATCATCATTAGTTTGAAGGGATCCACTTCTAAATGTATAAAGTATCTTCCTCTCTGGTCAGTAACCCTTGAATATGGCTCCTCAAAAGTATATCTGAGCATGCAGGAAAGAGATCACATGAATTAGACTTTATCATGTCTGGACCTGCTTTTGTAATGCTACATGGTCTTTTATGTGTCTAATGGAGGGATTGCTTATGTGCTTGCCCTTGACCAATTAAAGTGCAGCATTGGCCCATTAAACATGTGAACTGGGATGTTCAATTTTTATACAAACAGAGATAATAATTAATCAAGACAACAAATCCCCAGAAAACTGTTTGTGGTGCCAAATAAGACACCAACATCTTTGCCATGTGTCTAGAGACAGAGATATATGAGAAACTATAAAGGCCTAATTACCAGGAGGTAGTCTTATTCTTATTAATTCTATACCTCAGGGGAGGGGGGAAGAGAAGCAATTTAAATCCTTGGTAAAAAAAGTACAGGTGCTTTCACTTGTTTTAAATTCATTTTTAGGGATTGTTTTTGTTAAAGGATGGTGAATCTGAGAAGAAAGTATTTCTCTACTTGTTTACTTCTGTATATTTTATTCCGTTAGTTGTGTATGAATTATGCACAGATAGATAAATATGGTGCATGCAGTATGAATTTTAACATTTCAAAAGAGTCTCTTCATCATTATGGAAAGCAACAATCATATATCTGCTCTTCCAGATCCTTGAGAATTAAACTCTGTAGCTTGGAATTCAATGGGAGGCATTTAGCTTATGAAACAAGCTACCTTTATGGTATGCCACAAAAGGAAGCTAAATGTTTTTTAATGGATCTCTCTGAGAAATAAAATAATTGCTGTGGCACAGACCTCCTCTTCTTTCAGTTCCCAAAGAGGCAACCATTTGATGTTTTACTTCCTTCAAGTATAAAGGATTCTGGCTGACAACTTGACTATGCATTTAATGTATTACTATAAGAAGAGTAGCTCCAGAAAGGAGGTATATTCATTTCCAGAAGTACCTAAGGTTATGTACTGTTTATAGGCAAAGAAATCCTGGTAAACTTTGTAGATGTTGTTACTTTCTCTACAGCATGTTATAAAACCACAATACTTTCCCTACAGATGATAGTATCTATGCAATGCACTGATCTTAAATTTGAGTAGTATTTGAATTACAAGGGGACAGATGTATCAGTCCTTCCTTCACCCATATTTAATTGTACACATGTAAATACATGGAACCATTAGAAAATCCCAAAATACTCCCAATGTACTCCTCCCAAAAAGAAGTAAACTTGGAGCCTTTGCAGACTGCCAGAAATAGTGCAAATTGAGTCCACTTTAACTGTCCTGACTCAGTGCTAAGGAATCATGGGACTGTAGTTTATTGTGTCACCAGAGCTCTCTGACAGAGAAGGCTCAATGCCTCAGAAAAAAATACAATTGCCATGATTCCCTAGCACTGAGTCAGGGCAGTTAAAGTGGACTCAATTTGCACTATCTGTGGAAGCCTGCAAAGGCCATTGGGTAGGTAGAACTTCTGAGCACTTGGAGAAGTGTGGAGAGCATGATAATGTTTGCATCTACACTGCAGAATTAATGCAGTTTCACACTGCTTTAACTGCCATGGCTCAGTGCTATGGAATTCTGGGACTTGTAGTTTTGTGAGATATTTAGCCTCCTCTGTCAGAGGGCTCTGGTGCCATAAAAATTACATTCCATAGGATGGAGCTATGACAGTTAAAGCAGTGTCAAACTGCACTAATTCTGCAGTATGTCAGCAGCCAATAACACAAGAAGAGAACAATCTAATCCTTCTAAGTTTATCTAATTCAGTTTTCAGTCTCTAAAGGAACATGGGTGCAGTGGTATGTGTATAGTTTAGTGTGCATTCAGTGGCCGGTCAAACATTAGATGAGTGCTTATGTTGTATTTTGGCCGTATCATGCAAAGATATGACTAATTAGAAAAACAAAATGCTTGGAAAGGTAGAAGGCACTAGGAAAAGAGGAAGACCATATTACAGGTTGATAGTCTTCAGCCAAGGAAGCCATAGGTCCAGAGCTGTGGATAACAAGATAATTTGGAGTCTTTCATTCATAGGGTTGCCATATCTAGTAGCTGATGTTCTTGCAGTTAACAATAGCAACATGTGTTGGAAAACAAGCACATTGCCTCTAAACAAGTAAGATAATAGATGGCCCTCCAAATGTTGTTGACCTGCAAGTCCTATCGGGCATATGCAGCATAGTCAGCACTATAGTATCACAACTTCTGCAGTGCCATACATTCCTTGTTTTTGCTATACAGTATTGATGATGGAAACAGCCACATAGACCCCCCC
>CM034708.1:135877371-135889065 GCA_020142125.1 Phrynosoma platyrhinos | reverse complement strand
GTTTGATGAGAACATACTGGATCTTTACTGTAACCTCACTCCATTATAGGATCTTAAATAATCATAGAACTGGAAGGGACTGTAAGGACCATATAGTCCAAGTTCTTGTTAGGCAGTAACAGACAATTAAAGTACTTCTGTGAGAAGGTATTCCTGTTTAAAGACTTCCACAGAAGGAGAGACCATCATCCTCTGATGCCGTCCTTTCCACATCAAACAGCTCTCACCATCAAGAAGTTCTTACTAATGTTTCATTGGAATCTTTTTCTTGTAATTTGAACCAATTGGCTCATGTCCTAGTCTCAGGAGTAGCAGAAAACAAGCTTGCTCCATCTTCTGTATGACATCCCTTCAGATATTTTTATTTATGGCTATCATTTTGTTAGTTTTTGCCATCAAGTTAATTTTAACTTATGGTGACCCTATGAGTGAGAGCTCTCCAAGAACTATAGTCATCAACTGTCTCACACAGGTCTTGCAAAATCAATCCTCCTATAATGTAGTTTTCCTCTTTTCCTGCTGCCTTCCACTGTGCCAAGCATCTTTTCTAGTGAAATACTTCATCTCACGATATGTCCAAATCATAATAATGTCTAACATGTTACCCCTCAGTCTTCTCTTTTTCAGCCAAAATATACCCAGCTTCCAGAACCATTCCTGGCACACATTGGTTCTAACACCTTTCCCCAGCTTTGTTGTCCTACTCTGTACATGTTTTAGCTTGTCAACATCCTTGTTGAACTGTAATGACCAGAACTCCACACATAATGCCAGGTGAGGTCTGATCAGTCCAAACCCTAAACTAGCTTATACAGATGAACTATGGGCCTTTGCAGACTGCTAGAAATAGTGCAAATTGAGTCCACTTTAACTGTCCTGTCTCAGTGCTAGGGAATCATGGGAACTGTATTTTTTTCTGAGACATTGAACCTTCTCTGTCAGAGAGCTCTGGTGCCACAATAAACTACAGTTCCCATGATTCCCTAGCACTGAGTCAGGGCAGTTAAAGTGGACTCAATTTGCACTATTTCTGGCAGTCTGCAAAGGCCCTAAATGTATATTGTGATATGGACTCATCCCCAAACTAGTTATTCATGTTCCTTGTGTTGTATCTAAACCAGGTATTCACTGGTTTAACAAAACCAGTATCTCAGTTTTGCAGTAGGAAGTGTATATGAGAACTGAATTCTAACAACTTTAGATCTCAATGACAGAACAAGCAACTCTTGAGGAAAATGGCAAGTCAGTGTACTAAGTCTTATCTTTAAATTCTCAGCATGAGCTAATCTTTAAATAAAGACTTAATATGGGAGATGCTTAAGACTGACAGATGATTGATACTTCATGAATCTGATAAGTCTGCAAAATCTAGTCACATTCCTTATTAACATATGTTGACAAAGGGATTCGCTTAGCTGAACAGTTACCATGGTTAACAATTGTGTGATTAAAAATAAATCCTAATATGTTGGTTTAGTGGTGAATGGTAGGCAAAGTAATTAAGTGGAATTAAAACATTTGTGTCTCTGTCAAGATAGTTCTCTTATGTTCTGAAACAAGTAGTCCTTTGGCATATTTAGAAATTTTGAATTAGTTAACATTAGTTATTATTAACTGGGGAAGAGGGCTTTGCTTCAGTTGAATTGTATCCATCTGTCAGATATATTTAGCTGTAATTTTAAGCATTCTAGAGAGAAATTATTTTAAGTTGCAACATTAAAGAGCATGATGGACTGATTTCTTTATATATGGGAGCACTGCATTGTAACCAATATTCAAAACAGTCAGAGACCTATAAGAAAATAAATGTCAAAAGTGTTATATATTTATGATGGAACACTGGAAATGACTGTGGTTCAGTGGTGGCACACATGCTTTGCTTGCAGAAGATCTCAGGTTCAATGCTTTGTAATTCAAATCAAATAGATTTCATGAACAGCTTGAGAAATGCTTCTATCAGAAGCTTCCAAGAAATGCTGCCAGGAGAGACAATATTAAGCTGGTGTCTGATATCAGATTCAGTGTACATTCCTGTTTTTAATAACTTTGCCAATTTTCTAAAGAATAGTAGAATATATTCACTACTTTATATGCATACAAGCTCTTTAACTTCCTTTTCTGAGATCTATTTGACACATGATGTGAAAGAATTCTGGACCAAACCACTGCAGATAAGGAACTGAATTTTAATTTTTAATTTTCTTATATGTCAAACCCCAGCACATCAAAATACATAGCACAAGTGCTCCTCCTCCATGTGATAGTTTATGACCCAAATGACTATTCTGAAATTTGACTGCCACCTTTGTACATTACATAGTTGCATTTAGTATCAATGAAAATAGTTTGTGTGTATTCATTGGGCTGTATTTCTTTCTTCTTTTTCTCCCTATCCTCATGCATGCAAGAGGTCAGTTCTTATTAGAGTCCCCTACTCACTAAATCACCTGCATTTATAGCCTCTGTGAGATAATTTAAAGAAATGGTACATACTATGTTCATGAAATAAAAAGCCACAATTAGTAATCATTCTGGTAATACAGACTCCTAAATGTGAAGCTTGCTGTAACTGCACTATTAAATTCTATTCCAAACAGCATCCCATGGGTATGTCCTGTCATTCTGACTACTGTGTGTGCATAAATTTATAGCTAAGGAGAGGCAGTGTGAGTAACAGTTGTCACACACAAAAACACTGAATAGCTCTTGGGAGACCTTTCAACAGCTCTAAAAAGCAGCCTGAGGCAAGAACATTTCCTCCAAGATTTTTATTACTTTTTATTAAAGGAACTCAAGCAGAGGGAAGCATTCTCAATGTTCGAGCAACAAAATTAAGTGTGGACATAACAGACTCTCTGCTTGTTAAAGCTATGTGGTATGAAGGTCAACCACTGTGCTACCCACACAAGGCCTCGGCTAACCAACTGATCCTGCCCATATAGGTTTATTAGTCTTTGCTCTACTGCAATGACCCTGTTCCTCTGGAGGGGAAAAAAGTACAGATCAGAAAATACTCGGAGCATTCAGAATTTTTATAGGGATTAGAAGTAGAACTTGGGGAAAACAGTGCTTGGAGGGGGCTGGATACAATTTCAAGATACTCCTAGCCAGTCAATGACCATGCTAGATGGATGACATGAGAGCTGTAGTCTTCCAAAAGAAAATTTTTAAACTTTTGGACTAAAACTGCTCAGTTATAACAAGTCATAAGAATTGGAAATCACATGTATTGATTAGAGGATTTTCTTTTTGTATTGTTTCACTATCATAGGCAGTGGCATTCCCCCTGGTGTGCAGGGAGGGGCTTCTGGAGGGTGGACCTTCCAGGGGGCAGCATGTGTGCCCTCCATTGGTGCTGCCCTGTCCTTTTCCTCATGAGGATCCAACCAGGTGTGTGTCCCCCCCCCCTTCTGGGGTGTCAACCGGTTCAATCTGCATCACTGCACACCCTTAGTCATGCCACTAATCATAAGGTACATTAATTAGGGTCTAATCGGCACTGCAGAAATAATGAAGAGCAACATCTATATTTTAACTGCCATGGCTCAATGCTATGGAATAGTGTGGTTTGTACAGTGGGCCCTCCGTATCTGCAGACTTGCCATCTGTGGATTTAAGCATCCACGGATAGCAAGCCCATGGGGGGGGGAGAGGAGGAGGAGGAAGGAAGAGATGGGAGAAGGAGGAAGAAAGACGCTGAGGAGGAGGAGGACGAGGAAGAAGGAGTGGGAAGAAGAGGGTGAAGGAGATAGGAAGAAGTGGGAGGAGGTGGGAGCAGTGGCATCCCTGGGGGTCTCCGGGCCTTGGGGGGGTGTCTCTAGCCTGGGGTGGTGGTGAGTGGCCATTTCTGTGGCCCACACAGCCTTCCCCAGCCTGTGCAGGCACTTTCCCCAGCCTGTGCGGGCACTTTCCCCAGCCTGTGCAGGCACTTTCCCCAGCCCTGGAAATTCTGCTCAGAAGTCCCACCCCCCAGTATTCCTGTGGGATCCCCACTGGGTGGGAGGAAGCCATGGAGGAGGAGGAGGAAGAAGAAAGAGTGGGAGGAAGCAGAGGCAGTGGTGGTGGTCCCTTGCTGCCTGCTGCACACTGACTCAGGTAAAAGCAGGGAGGGAGGGAGGATGCATCAGGTAAAGTCCCATTGTCTCCAATGGTGGCATGGCTGTGTGGCCGCACCACCATTGAGGACAATGGGACTTGAGCATCTTGGATTTTGGTATCCACAGGGGGAGGGTCTGGAATGGATCCCCTGTGGATACTGAGGGCCCACTGTAGTTTGTTGTGAGACCAGAGTTGTTTGACAGAGAAGACTACATATCCCACAAAACTGTAGATACCAGAATTCCATAGCATTGATCCATGGCCCTTAAAGCGGTGTCAAACTGCATCATTTATGCAATGTGGATTAGACCACAGTATCTCTTGAAGTCTCATGTGAAATAAAAAGTCAGTGGTTGGGATAGCATAAGGAGTAAGATGCTTCTTCCATGGATTGGGTCAGGTCCTTCATTATTCTTCTATCCATGCAAAGGGGCAGGATGGTTTCTTCCACCTTCATTGTGGTTCACTGAATGCCTGTTAAGGACTCTGCAAATGAACAGTTTATTTCCACTTTTGATGGTGTGGTTCAATCCTACTGAGTGTGGCTGTGGATTTTATTGGTTCTCCCTTGGTATGCCCTGAGCATAAGCCTGTGCAAGTTGCTTAGCTATCGGATACTGATCTGCTCCCATGTGTTCTTCTTAATAAAAAGAAAGCTGTTTATCACCCCTATCTTGAAGTCACCTCTATCTTGAAGTCACCCCTATCATGAAGTCAAACAATTTATGGCTTATTTTAAAGATGTAGCTGGCCACTATTGTTGTTGTTGTTGTTGTTGTTGTTGTTATTAATGTATTAGAGCCCTAAAGAAGGCTTGAGCCTTTTAGCGATGAATGCAGTCCCAGTTCAGATGAAGTTGCAATACAAATGACAGGTTTTTGTGAGGTGGGAAATACAATTGTAATTGTGGTGGAGGTTAAAGAATTAAAGCACCTAATCTACATAATTTATATTTGATCACATTTGTTTATGTGAAAGTATCCTGTATCCCACATCACTCCCAAAGGTACCTTGTCCCCCCTTAACATTTTTTTTTTGGTTGGGGCGAGAGAGTTGCAAATGGAAAGGATGTGTACTCTACTGTTTTGTATTGTGCTTTCGATGGTATTCATGCCTACATTTTTCTGTGCAAAGGGATATTGTAGCACCTTTTTATTAACCGAAAGAAAGAGGTTTGTACCACAAGCTGTCATAGACTGATGCATCTGATGATGTAGATTCAGTCTGAAAGCTTGTGCTACAAACTTCTTTCTCTCTGTTAGGGCCGATACAGATGGCCTGTTTGGGGCAGTTTTGGGCTGCCCCTGGGAGTGGCGGATCAGGGCCATGGCAACCATATGCCACGGCCCCAATCCTCCTTTTTGCAAAATGCTGCTCCTTTTGGGGGCAGCAAAAGGCCGTCCTTAGAGCCGGCACCACAGCTCTTTTGCACCCTTTTGGCACAGCGTGTGTGCATGCTGTGTGCCATGCAGACAGGCATGTGGCATCGGGGCGGAGTCGTGGTGGAGTTGAGGTAGCCAGCGTGTGGTTGCCCTGCACCAACTCCACCCCCAGGCCGGCCTATAGTGCCAGTCTGCATTGGCCCTAATTCTCTAAGGTGCTATAGTAGCATTTTGCATACTGATCCAGACTAACACAACTATGCCTTTAAATTTTTCTGTGTTTGACATAACTAGGTGGAAAATGGAAAATAGATAGTTTGATTAAAGGAAAGGACATTTGATGAAAGAAAAACATTTCCACACACTCCAACATTTCACAGATGAAAACTGGCATGCCTGGGGACAAGCAACATCAGAATGAAGTCAAGATGGCAAAAGTTATTAATGTGGAAGAACACACAAGTTAGATGCATGTGTACACTAACAGGCAGATCCCGTTTACCTTTGAGTTACCTTGTTACATGATAAATTTAGGCTTGTCTACCCCACTGGGGATTGTCCACACCAGGGGTAGGCAACCTGTCTCCTTTAAGGGCTGAAGGACTTCAGCACCCAGAATCCCAGGAGCTATTGGCCAACATGGGACTATTGGCCAACATGGCTGAGGCTCCTGGGAGCTGAAGTCCCTCGGCCCTTAAAGGGGACAGGTTGCCTACCCCTGTTCCACACAGTTCTTCCTTTTGAATACATTCTGGTACAATAAGTTGGAGTATGTGCAGCCGCACAGTTGTGGCCACTCCAGGATCCTTTTTCTCTGCCCCCTATGCATATAAATGTATGTATTTCCGAAACCACACAGTGGACGTTTTCATACACACGGCTCTAAAGCCGGCTGGAAACTGCCTGGAAGCAAAGAGCCATTCCGGCGGTGAAAACAGCAGCCGCCGGAATGGCTCCTGATTGCCTCCGGCAGCAGCCCCTCTAATTCCTTTTTAAAAAAGGAATTAGATCTATGGGGCTAAAGCCGGCTAGCTGCAGGGATGGCGCAGGATAGGGCGGGGCTTGCTGCAACGTCGTGTGAACACAATGAGCAAGACCCCGGACGGACGCTGGATAGCGCCAGGGATGGCGCAGGATGGAGCGGGGCTTGCTGCGACGTCGTGTGAACGATTTTGCAAAGGAGCCAGAGTGGGGCCGGACGGAGGTAGGATTGCCTCCGTCTAAAGCCCCGTGTGAAAACGTCCAGTGGCATTGCTATGGAAGGTGGTTACACACATTACACACACACAAACATCTGAATTTTCTACTTAAAACCAGGATAAATCCCCTCTTTTTTCCTCTGGATTAATGTCCTGAGATGATGAAAAAGTCTGGATTCTGCTCCAATCATATTTTTGACAGCTTGCTGTGAAAACCAGATGAGACCATTTTATTTTGCCTGTGTAAACTCACTCTAGGAGAGGCTGTAACAGTTTGCTTTTGCCTGAGCTATAGCACTGACTCTTCAGTTTGCAGCAACTGAAATAAGCTGAGTTCAAAGGAGGAAAATGGAAGGAAGAGAGAGAGAGAGAAAGGATAATTTACAAGCATCTGAACTAATTGGACAATACAGGATTAATTGGAACCATCCCTGCCAAACCAGGAAAGCTTGAGGGCATGCATTTCCAACATGTACTGAAATTTTCAGGTTAGCAATATTCTGAGCCTTTTCTTAAACATTCTATTTTCACCCTTGCTGTTTTTGTAGCACTCTTAATTATCATTTGCAAACAGACATAAAGAACTGCATAGCCAAAGTGGGTAATAAAAGCAGCTGGTTGGAATTTATGAGACTTATTACTTCATAAGTACAAATATTTTAAAAATCTAATTTTACAGCAAAATATATAATTGTGGCGAGATACTTCTATGTGTAAATTATGATGCATTATTTCATACTTCAATGAACCAGAGGCATTTACTCTTAGCAATTTTTCAGGCACAAAGTAATATATTTTAATCCATGTTCTATAGTATCTTATTGCTCAAAGTGGTATTTTAAGTTAGTACATTCTTGTCCATTCTCAATGCTTTATAGATCACTGTGAATCCACAGAATGATTCAATGGCCATAACTTAACTGCTTACCCACAATTGTATGAATCTTCAATATTTCAGAAATCTGGGTGGTTATAGAATTTTAAACACTATTCTTTTGTTAGTGACTCCAGTGAATACACTAGTAAGCACCATAGGAGGCTCATTATTGCATATGCTGTGATTACATATCCACAAAGCAATAGCATTGGCCATTTCATTCATTTTTAACACTTAATTTAATTAAGACTGTAAGTAGCATTATTTTTATTATTTTAAATCATGCTACACATACTGGACAAATTATTCATCATAGTGCAAGAGACTAAGGACACATCTACACAGCCCAAATGACTCAGTTTCCCCTCACCTTAATGTCTCTTTGTCCAGACAATGCAGGGCCAAAGGCCCAATTCAACTACTGACTGCCTACACATGGGAAGGGCATTCTTGCACCATACCTGGGCCATCCTTGCTTTAATGCACATTTTAAAGATTCACCTTTTGGTTTGGATCTTCCCAAAAAAGTGGAGCACTGCAGATAACCTCTGGGCAAATCTTGCCAAGAAAAACCCAGGATAGTTTTGCCTTAGGGTGGCCAGGAACAACTTGAAGGCACCACACCTCCCCTGGCACACTCTCACAGCCTCAGGTCATGAAATCCACTTGGGCAAGTCATACTCTGTGTGCAATAGAAAAAGCTCCTCTGAACAAACCTTGCCAAGGAAATCCCAGGAGAGGGTCATCCTAAGTCAGAAAGGGCTTGTTGAAGGCACACAACAACCACAACCCTGAGTTGCCCTGGGGAGGTCACACTCTCTCAGCCTCAAGGGGAAAGGCAATGGCAAAAGCTCCTCTGAAGAAACCTTGCCAAAGAAACCATCCTAGGATAGGGTCACCTTAAGGTTACCATGAAACCCACTGGGAGACCATGGGCAAGTCACACTCTCTCAGCGTCAGAGGAAGGCAATGGCAAACCATCTCTGAAGAAATCTTGCTAGGAAAAGCCCATGATAGGTTCACTCTAAAGTTGTCATCAGTTAGAAACCACTTGGAGGCACACAACAGCAACAGCAACAAGCATAATAAAGCACGGAAGGCACAGCACAATAATAAGAACAAAGAGAGCCAGTGGCTTGAGCGTGCAATTCTGGAGACTAGGGCTTGAATCCCAGCTCACATGAAATCCACTGGGAGACCTTGGGCAAGTCACACTCTCTCAGCCTCAGAGGACAGCAATGGCAAACCTCCTCTGAAGAAATCATGCCAAAAAACCCCTTGAAAAATGTGGGGCATGACAAAATAGAAGCTAAAAACACTTATATAAATCTAAATTCATGCTTTTTAGTCATGCTCAAAAGGGAGCATTATCAGAGATTATCCCACCACTGTAATAACCTGGCTCACCTCTTCTGAATTAATAAAACTACAGTAGTTGAAGTGTTTTTTCAAAACCCATAATACATGCACAGATGTGGATGAAATCAATCAGGCCCCACAGATTTTAAGAAAGCTGTGTTGGTGCAAATTGAGCCTCTAAGGGGAAATATATTCCTCAACTAGACTTTGGAGTAAAGTCTAGTTGACTGTACTTTGGAGTAAAGTTTGGATCTACTGCTTCACTGATTTGGAAACTACCAGATGCCACTGAACATATATAAAGATGTGAAAAGGAGGGAGTCTACAGAAATGGACTTGACAGATCAGCCTTACCATAGCTGCAAATCAATTGGGAGACCATCATGTAAGGTTAATGGGTTGTTTTTGGCTTGGTATCTCACCAGTTGTGCAATTGCAGTTTTCTATGATGAGCATGCAACAAAACTCAGAATGTCCTTGGCAAATTATCAACGGGGCTTTTTCCAACAGTACAAATGACTCATAATGTCCAGCTGCAGCAGCATTTCTTGAATGTGTATTTTCTTTAATTGCTCTGTTGACAGTACTAGTGAGCTCTATATATGCATATGGTCAATCGGTATTCTTTAGGTTGCTTTTTTTTTAAATCACAAAATAATGGCCATATGTCTCTACATCTACTTAGCAGCTTGTGGGTCCAGAAAATAAATGTGTGTTTAATGTTTGGAAAAAACAGCAAACGAGTCAAAACATCCATTGTGCTTCAAAATACTTTTGTGATTCAATAGTTTGTTAAAATTTACATTGCTATGGTTGTCTCTCTGAATAAATGTGATTCTTTTCAAGAAGGTATGATTTGTTTGACTAAATGTTGCTCAGTGCTAATATAGAACAAAGAAATGTACCGTAGGCATCTGGGAGCTATTTTTTAGCCCTAAGAATAACCCAAAAGCTGCTATGATCACAAGTGGTAAAAGCAAAATAAATCTAAAACCTCTGAGCTCTAATGGGACAAGAATATATACTGCAACTCCTTTTTGAATTGACATTTATTTGCCAGTTTTTGTAGGGTGAAAAATAGTTACATGATTAGAACAAAGAAACTACAATTTTGTCCATTTCAGCTTGCCTATGACAAGGATCATGCCTTAGGGGATGTTTTAAAAGTATGCAGGAAGAAGAATACAGGATGAAATTGAAGAAGGGCTTCTTCAGATTTTTTTTTGGAAGATATTAAATAGCTTTGGTTTATTTTGCATTATGATTTTATAAGTTCTTAAAACATTTAAGTATGGACATGTTGTTAGCATTTTTAAAAAAATCCGAAGGATCATTAGACAAACTTTAATAATCTTCTAAACACAAATATTTAGAAGTCTATATTACACTTATAATGCACCAGTTTCAGTATAACACACTTTTAAAATTAAGTGTTCTTAGGACTGAAGCCAAATCTGTTTGGGATCCCAGCCAAGATATGCAATAGTTCCCTAGTCAGATTTCTTGCTTAGATGAGCAGGACTGAAATAAGCCAAGATCCACTGATAATGGCATGGTTGTGCACTTTCCTAGCTGACAAAAGTCACTCCAACAACCTATCCATCATTAAGGACTATACTTATTCAACCCTCCCAGAATTGCATATTGATGTCACAGGTCTGGTGCAGCCCTAGATAGTGTACCGCTCTTGTACAACCTTCACAAAGGTTCATCTGCTTGCATAACTGTACTTACCTCAGTGTAAAGCCATTATAAGATTATGACCATAACCTGTTCCTTGCCACTACAAATCCAAATTGCAAAATTCTATGCCATGGTGAGACCAAGAGTCCAGCCTCTCCCATCAACATCAGCCTTTCACATGGACTGTGATGGTGGAACTAATGCTGGGGCTTCACAGTAGCTGGGATCCTGTCCTTTGCTATGCTAAATGGTTTGAGTTGTAACAGGTCAGGTTTTGATCATTTGTCACCTATTTTTGCCCATATATGAATGATTGCTCCCTTGCTTCATTTCCCACCAAAACAAAAACAAAACAAAACACACACACACAAAACAAAAAACAAATACAAAACAAAACATATCTTTGGATCAAGCAGGTGTTTGGGGAAATGGGATTATGGGTGCATCTTCTGTCCACCAACTTTGTCCCATCATTTTAATGATGTATGTTGTTGTTTGTTGTTGTGTGCCTTTAAGTTATTTCTGACTTTTGGCAACCCTCTCACAGGATTTTCTTGGAAAGATTTGTTCAGAAGAGGATTGCCATTGCTTTCTCCTGTGGCTGAGAGCATGTGACTTGCCCAAGGTCACTCAGTGGGTTTCATGGCTGAGCTGGGTATCGAACCCTGGTCTTCAGAGTTGTAGTCCAATACTCAAACCACCATGTCACACTGGCTTTCTGATGGATATTCTGTCCCATTTCCTCTTTCTGCATTTCTGACTCTTTTTCTGTTCATACCTAGGGATCATTCAGACATCATTTTGTTTTAGCGGAACAATGTTATTTTAGGTTTGTTATTCACACTGTGGAACTGCTTCTATGAGTATCTCTGGCAGTTTTGTTGCTCACACGTGCAAGCACTAGAATAAACATGGAGCTGACAATGCAAATCTATTCAAAATGCATTCAAGGCATACAGAGTTTATTCCCAAATTATTTCTTGTCTATTTGCACCAATTATTCACACTGCTGATGATGTGAATCTTTAAAAAATCTTGGGGGGAAAACCGGTATTGATTATCCTGGGCTAAGTGGTTATTTTGGCAGCCTCCCCCC
>CM034708.1:135864690-135877271 GCA_020142125.1 Phrynosoma platyrhinos | reverse complement strand
TTGCAGATGGTAAATGGGTGGAGGGATGGGCTAAATAGCCTCCAGGGACATTTTACCAAAACACATCTTACCAAAATCTCATATTTTTTGAAAAGTTTTTGTGATTTGTAACTTAGGGTCCTCTAGAATAATACCCAAATCATCTGCAAAGGCTTGTAATTTATACTCTTGTTTTTTAATTTTTATCCCTTTTATACTGTCCTCTTGCCTTATTCTGTTATGAATAATAGTGGTGATAATGATAACCTTGTCTTGTTCCTTTTGCAATTTTAAATTTATCTGTATGATTCCCATTTATAATCGACTGTGCAAATTGTTCTCCATAAATCTCATTTATCCATCCACAAAAATTAGACCCCATCTTCATTTTTTCAAATAATTGCTTCATAAAACTTCAGTTCATGTTGTCAAATGCTTTTTCTGCATCAGCAAATATTAGTGCTTTTTTTAATCATTGTTTTCCCCCCCATAATACTCAATGGTGTCCATTATCAACCTAATGTTATTTTTTAATTGCCTTGATGGTAAAAATCCTGACTGATATTTAGTAATCAGATCAGCCAAAATCTTTTTAAGTCTCTCTGCCAGTATTCAGTTCTACTTTTGGGAGCACACCTTAGAAATTTTGTCGTGGTTGTAGCAGTGGACTTTGATGAACTGTTATAGTGTTTAAGCTATGCCTCCTTTTGTGCTCAGCCTGTGTACTTTGTAAATATCATAACTGTGAGTATTACAGATGACCAATGAACTTTCAGTGAGCTCCATTCACTGGAACCAAACCTAGATTAGTGATGCAGCTCTGGAATTTCCCATAACTGGGATACTTCATATTTGGGGAGGCCTTCAGACAAGAAACCCTTAGGGAGTCCAGTCTTTCCATGCACAGCACTCCATCTTTTTCTCATTTTTCCAGTCCCTCCCATTTCACTGCCAATAGAAAAAAAGGTAAAGAAGTAACCATGTAGCAGGAATGGCTATCCATGCTTAGTGGTGGACTTCTGGGCCAGCATTATAGAGGGCCTCTGCAGACTGCCAGAAATAGTGCAGATTGAGTCTACTTTAACTGTCCTGGCTCAGTGCTAGGGAATCATGGGAACTGTATTTTTTTTTCTGGGACATTGAGCCTTCTCTGTCAGAGAGCTCTGAAGCTACAATAAA
Organism: Phrynosoma platyrhinos; assembly: GCA_020142125.1. Lineage (NCBI taxonomy): Eukaryota > Metazoa > Chordata > Lepidosauria > Squamata > Phrynosomatidae > Phrynosoma > Phrynosoma platyrhinos. The sequence continues at coordinate 135,876,113 of CM034708.1, read as the reverse complement.
TTACAGGTTCCATGATTTCCTCGTACTGAGCCAGAGCAGTTTGAGGGGGGAAGCAGATGGTGCTTTGCGCCTTCTTAGAAGCAAGGAAGGGGAGGGGCAGCCTCACGCTGGGTGTCCCAACCCCTTCCCGAACACATCAGCGGAGCCCCCGTCGCTCCACACAATGTGTGCTCCGATGACGTACTTCTGCTGCAGCATCTGTACATGCTGCAGCGCAAGAGACGTCAAAGGTGCTCCCAATGCCTCTTGTGGTGCACCTTCGGCACCTTGTGGAAGGAGCGCTATTTTAGTGCTCCTTCCAGGGCCCGAAAAGGGGAGGATTGGTACCGAGGAGTGCAGCTATCCTGGCCCCAATTTGCAGCTTCTCGGGGCGGCCTACGGCTGCCCGTCTGCTTAGGCCAGGGGTAGGCAACCTGTCCTCTTTAAGGGCTGAGGGACTTCAGCTCCCAGAATCCCAGGAGCTATTGGCCAACATGGGACTATTGGCCAACATGTCTGAGGCTTCTGGGAGCTGAAGTCCCTTGGCCCTTAAAGGGGACAGGTTGCCTACCCCTGGCTTAGGGCAAAAGTGGCCTCAATTTGCACTATTTCTGGCAGCCTGCAAAAGAGTCAGAATCAAACTCCTTGCTGAGGTGTGAGCTCTGGCAGATGGCTAGCAGTGTTGACTCCTGATTCCCTGGTTTAAAAAATATATGTAAGTAGTATTTGCTTCTCAGCTTTTCTTGGATATGCACAAGAATAGTCATGATATGAAATGTGTTGTACCTGCTCTAACCTAAGACCCCAAATGGGCTGTAGACAGAATGCCTTCAAAACCTTCCTTAAAGTATGTCAAAGGAGACCATCATCACAAGCATAAGAGCATAGACATACTATACAAAAGGGCTAAAGGCTTACAGCCAATTCTAGTTGGATTTTCCTGGAAAAATCACACTAACTCACAAAGGAGAGGGAATTGCTGTTGCTTAATAAGGGGTTTGTCACACAGAGTTTATCTTAATAAGGGGTTTGTCACACAGAGTTTAAATGGGATTTAAATTGGGAAAATCCTGCAAAAGTTGGATCGTTTTCAGATGACATCAGGGGGCATCCTGCACAGAAAGTGGAAAAATCCCATAAAAGTGGGATCATTTTCCCCATAATAAACAATGAAATTCTTTTTAGAAATTGACAAAGAGATATATCTAAATTTATTTGGGGAGGAAAAAAAGCTAGAGTAAAGACTAAAATAAATGCAAGATAGTTTAAATAGAGGATGTCTAGCCTTGCCAGACCTAAAGATATATTACTATGTTGCATTGAATGGATTACGGATTGGTGTAAACTAGAAAACAGACTGTTTCAGTTAGAGGGAAATGAAATTATTTTTGGTTGGTATGCCTACCTATTTTATGGGAAAGTCAAAGCAAATAGAACTTTTGAAAATAATTTTATCAGAAAAGCCCTATTAAAAGCCTGGCAGAAATACTATCCATGGATTTATAGAAAGCTCCCCATGTGGGTTTCTATAAATGAAGCTTTCCATAAAGCACAAGAATTGAAACCCAATAAATGGATGGTATACAAAGACCTACTAAAAATAGAAGAATCAACAAATATGGTATATATGAAGTCTCAATAAGAATTAATAAAAGGATATAAGATCAGTTGGTTTACTTATAGACAGTTTAAAGAAAGATTTATAAAATATAAGAATACTCAAGGTTTTGAAAGTGATAAATTAGATTTTGACGATATTTTGTTCTCCGAAAAACCACATAAAATAGCAAGATTATATATCTTCTTTCTTTAGAAATGCAAGAAGAGTCTATTAAGAAATCTATGGTAAAATGGGCACAAGACATACAAACAAATATACCATTGCAACAATGGGAGTATAATTGGAATATAAATTAAAAATGCAACTAGCTATGAACTAAGGGAGAATTATTATAAGATGCAGTATCGCTGGTATTTGACACGGACAAAACTGGCAAAAATTTATAAAGACATGGACTTTAAATGCTGGAAATGCTCAAAAGCCCGGGTACCTTTTTCCATCTATGGTAGAAATGCGAATATGCTATCAGTTTTTGGAAAAAGATACACTGTTGTACCCAGAAAATATTAGATTGTATATTCTCAATGGAACCTTCTTTTTATCTTTTAGGAATAGTAACAAATGAGGAATTGGAAAAAAATATGGAAAATTGATATTTTATTTAACGACAGCAGCAAGATTAATTTACACAGCAAATTGGAAAAGTAAAGATCCAATTAAGTATGATAAATGGTTAATAAAACCTCTAGATATGTCAGAAATGGATAAACAGACTTAATGTGAGGCCTTTCATTGGAAATCTGTAAAAAGACATGGAATCAGTAATACATTTTCTACAAATAGAAGAAAAGATAAGTTATACATTAGATTAAAAATAAAAAGTATGGAAGGGAAAAATAAAAATAAAAACAGTAAGCAACCAAAATAACCCTTTCCCCCCCATTTTTCTAATTTAACTTCTTCTTAGTTGTGAATACAATCTACATGTGGATCAAAAGGAGAACATTAAAGGAAAAAGGTTAAGGAATTACACTGTAAGTAGGTTCAAATTAAAAGATATAATCACAATTATTACTTAATGATATATAAATGAAGGAAGTATTGGAATCCAGGAAGTTAATATGTTTTAATGGTGATGGGTATATGTTGGTATAGTTGTAATTAATGGTGTTTTATTTGTATAGTTTATATGTGTATATTGTTACTGTTAAATGTTGTCTGAATGTTGTTGGTTTTTTTATGTATTATATATATATATATACATATAAAGGTGGGATCGTTTTCAGACAACATCCGGGGCATTGAGCATTAACCCGACATTAACTCATACAGAAAGTGGACAAAATCAGCCACTTTTTATTTTTGGGAGAAACCCAAAAGTAAAAAGCGGCTAATTTTGTCCACTTTCTATGTGGGTTAATATCAGGTTAATGCTCAATGCCCCCAATGTGTCTGAAAATGATCCTGCTTTTGTAGGATTTTTTCTGGGATTTAATTCCTGTTTCTGCACATTTGGGCACTTTAAGGGCTTAAGCAGACGGGCAGCCATGGGCCGCCCTGGAAAGCTGTAGATTGGGGCTGAGGTAGCTGCACTCCTCGGCCCCAATCCGCAGCTTCTCAGGCCCTGGAAGGAGCGCTAAAATAGCATTCCTTCTGCAAGATGCCAAAGATGCTCCGCAAGAGGCATTGTGCGCACCTTTGGCATCTCTTCCGCCACAGTGTGTGCGGACGCTGCAGCGGAAGTATGTTGTTGGAGCGCCAGATGCGCAGAGCACCGGGCGCTCTGATGACATATTAAGCCTGCCTCTTAAAGAGATGGGCCTTACATGCCACAGTAAAATTTCAGTACTTCAATATATTCAAATGATTTAGAGAACAAAAGCTAGGATTATGGATTTCAAATCTGGGCTTGTAATGTAAAAGCAAATTTCCATGCTCTGAGATAACCTCTTCGAAGTGAAAGTAGTAAGAAAGCATCTTTTTTGCATTTCCATGGTTTCATCCTACACTCTAAAGAGAGAATTTTCCCCAATGAAAATAAAATAGTTGACTGTTACTTGAAATATGGGAGACATTATCCAGTTAGCAATGCTCTGCAGATCTATAGCTAAGTAGATGGCTTTCATCAGCCTCTAGTAAATGGCAAATCCTAATAATTCCATAAAGAGTGTTTCCCAGTGTTGATCTGCTGAGCAAAAGACAGTGACATGGCAAAGCTCAGCATCTCCCTTTGGTGTACTAAACTGTAAAGTCTACAAAACTGTGAAGTCAGAAATGCCATAGATCTGTATTGTTAAACCTAAGAAGTGCCCCCCCCCTCAATCCTGGAAAAAGAGAAGAAGCAGCCAAGTTTGCTGCAGTAATATTTCAGCAAGGACTAGTAGCTATCATTTAATGGGAGAGCACCATCTGTGTGTAGGCTAATTTATATTAGAGAGACTGCTGCAAGTTTAACTGTGGCAGTGAGAAAAACATGGATTTAATGAAATATGGAGGAAATGGCTGGAATAAAGGGATGCTGAGATAGGAGCTTAATGATCTCATTTTTATTTTTGTTCTCTACATGAGGAGGGGTTGTGTCTTCTTCTGGTAGGAATAGTAACTGAAAAATCTGTTGTCATTAAAACATAACATTAAAACTGTATTATTTAATGAGTATACTGTATACTATTTTGGAGACAGAAATGTGATTTTTTTTCCTCTTATTAACACGAAGCTTTTTTTAATTGAAATACATTGAAGGCTATTTCTATTTTTTAAAGCTTTTTTAAAAACAAAATTTGCCATTTAAATAGTGATTTGTTTAAATGAAGCTTTTTTTAATTGAAATACATTGAAGGCTATTTCTATTTTTTAGAGCTTTTTTAAAAACAAAATTTGCCATTTAAATAGTGATTTGTTTAAATGAACAAAGTGTTTCATAGGATTAGTACTAGAGTTTTGCAAACATAGGACTGAGAATTATTTGTCTGAGGCCACTATTTGTATGTTAATTCATCTCTATGGGTGACAAACATATTTTCTTTGTACAGGCATGTGCACGTCTCTTTAAATATATGCATGTGGGATCCCTGATAGAATTGGACTTTCAGGTGCAAGCATACAGGTTTTAAGGTTGTCTAAGCACAGGGGTGTGTCTTCCACATTTTGGCTGAGCTCTTGCATCAGGAAATGTATGTGTCAAATAGATATGTCTCCATAGATATGTCTCCTAATCCTGCCCTACAACCCAGCTTGGAAGCTGTGCATTTCCAGCAATATGACAATTTCAAAGTTGTCAGAGAGCAAGGAGATTACTGGCAATGCACTCAGCTATCTTCCTTTAGTCTGACATGCTATGAGAGGCACCTACAGGGATCTTCAGGGATTCTTAGAATGTCCTTGGAGCACATTTAATTAAAGGAAAATAGCCACTGATCCACTCCCCAACTGACAATTAGAAAATGACTGTGTTGGATAGATTGCATGGTTTACAATGTGGACTTTGGGTGGATTTTTGGTCATTGGTTGTAACAAAATTCTGTTCCATGCTATGATAAAAAAAATCAGTTGCTATGGCATAAGCTGACTTCTGTCATCATAACTTACTAACAGGATGCCAGCCTTTATTTCCTGGCATGACTTTACAAACAGCAATCATGGTGGCTACATAAAAGTGTAGGACAGCCTTGAGATAAGATTTAAACTATAGCATTCCAGGTCAGTAAGATATCAATACAACTTTTAAAATGTGGCCAATTTCCTTTGTTTTTTGTTGAAAATGTTTTTATTGCTGTGGTTTGCTGCTGCTATTATTGTTCAGGGTAGGCACACTCTGGAAGTTCCAATTTTTGGCACTTAAAACCGGTTGTGGGCTTCATCAGCTCCCGCCCCACAAAAAACCATGAAAGTCACTGGAAGTTAAAATTTTTAGTTTTGTTTTTATAATTTATTTATTTATTCAATCTATACCCTGCCTTTCTCCCCTCAAGGGACCCAAGGTGGCATCTGTAAATCACAAAAGGGAACATGGCAAGGTCTGGAAGGACTGTGGCTTCTCTGCAGGGATAATAGGCAAAACTGGGCCAAGACTCTAGCCCAGGGTTGCATCCTGTAAATTTACGCAGGTAGAGTTATGTGTTCATCACACTATGTGACTCTTTAATTGAATGCCAACATTGCACAACTGAATGCATACCTGGATGTACAACAAAGGGAATAAATACTACTGCCAGTTTCAGCAAGAGTATATGGAGATTCATCAGCTGTAAGTGTCCATCTTTATGCACAATGGCATCAAATGTGCAACTCCACTTGTGCAATCTTGAACTGAATGTGGTTGTTGTGTTGGGAAAAAATGTCCAAGAACTCTCATAGGGGAGCTTACACATGTAAAAGACACAACAGGATTCTAGGATCCTGGTGACTCCCAGGACTAGGAATTCTCACTTTAGGCTGATTTTTCTTTTTTGCTTTAGAGATGTGGAAGGGGCTCAGGGCACTTAAAAATGACCAGGAAGGGTCATAAGCATTGCATGAGCTGCAGGATTCCCACCTGTCTTATTTGGGCAGAATGACATGAACCCCTTTGGCTAGTTGTGTCCACAGAAATCTCCACAGGGACTTTTGTAAGCAATATTTTTACCACCAGTAGTTCCTGAAATGGAGGTTTCTGGGTCAATGACAGGGTAGGATGGAGGAAGCCTTGGTTCCACTGGATCCAAGATCCTTTTTTTCTCTATAGAAGTTCAAAAGTCTCCACTCCAAATCCTCATTCTAATTGCAAGAAGTGAGCTGGTATACTTAAAAAAACCCTCCATAAGACAAAAGAAAGTAAGCCCCTCTTTGATACTTCATGTCCTGTCCAGCATGTCTTTGAAGGTAGATAATTTTCCATACTTCATTCCTAATTCCACTTAGGTTTGTGTTGCCCTTCAGCCATGACACCTTGAAATGTTATATAAGCTTTCTGTCAGCTTTTTTCATTGTGTCTAATTTTATCCTTTGCAAAGATTAGATGAATTTATGTATGGCAGTTTCAGAATTTGCAAATCAAGGCGCAGAATATGAACGATGATTTATTTAAAAAAAGATGCAAAGAATGCAAAGTCCAATTTGTCGAAGAGCATAAAACAAAATTGCAGGGTCTTCAAAATTATTTGGTCCATGGTAGTAGAGGTATCAGTCATAGTTACTATATAGCTTTTCTTACAGTCAAAAGGAAAAGGATTATATGTACCAACTATGTCCCTTAAGAGTTTATGGACCAGCAACTGGCTAAAGCACATTATATTAGACATTACTGGTGTGGTATTAAGATCTATAAATTATTCTCTAAAGCAAACCAAGCGAATCTACAAGATATGAAAAATAAGCACTTACATGCTTATAGTTGCCACTGCAGAGAATGGTGGCAAGGATGCAACTGATGCTTTTACTGATACTTTGTGTTTCAGGATGTATTTATTCCTCACTTTTGTTTACCAGCTTACTCCAAAGAGATCACTATATTACTCTGTACCCTTTACTACACTGTGCCCTGCAGGAGGTTTTGCTTTGAAAAATTGATGTTGCTTTTGACTATTGCATTCTGAAAGTAAGTGTGGGTGAAGCTACACATTGCAGCCTCAGATTCACATCCCTCTTTAGCTAATAAATGTGACTAGTGGCCTCTGGCAACTTGCTGTCTATCGGTATTAAACGGCTTCACATGAGTGCTGAAAGCACAGATATGATATAAATCAGAAATTATTCACAATAAAGCTGTACAGAAAAGGTTAGGGAAGTACCTCATGTGGTTGCTGCCATACTGCAGAATCAATGTAGTTTAGCACCACTTTAACAGTCATGGCTCCATCCTATGGAATCATGGGATTTGTAGTTTTAGAGTGCATCTACACCAGGGGTAGGCAACCTTTCCCCTTTAAGGGCCGAGGGACTTCAGCTCCCAGAATCCCAGGAACTATTGGCCATCATGGGACTATTGGCCAACATGGCTGAGGCTTCTGGGAGCTGAAGTCCCTTAGCCCTTAAAGGGGAAAGGTTGCCTACCCCTGATCTACACTGTAGAAATAATGCAGACTGACACCACTTTAATTGCCATGGTGCCATCCTACAGAATTCTGGGATTTGTAGTTTTGTGGGGCACCAACACTCTTTGTCAGAGAAGGCTATAGACCTTGTAAAACTACAAATTCCAAGATTCCATAGGATGGAGCTACAGCACTTAAAGTGGTTTCAGACTGCATTATTTCTACAGTGAACATGCATCCCCAAGAAGGCTTAATACCTCACAAAACTACAAATCCCAGAATTCCATACCATTGATCCATGCCAGTTAAAGTGGCATCAAGGTGCATTAATTCTGCAGTGTAGATGCAGCCATAGTAATCAGAATGCAGGACATAGCAGGGCACATTAAATTCCCAGTGAAATCAATGCATCTAGCTCTGGTGTCCCACTTTCTGTGTTGGAATGTCTCTTTTTAAATATACAAGGAAGAAAGGTATGAAATATTATTAAAGATCCATAACAGGCACAGCTCACCAGAGGTAAATTTGTCTGTGGTAGTGAAAAAAACTAGGTCTAAATCAGACCCTTTCCTTCCTTCCCCTTCTGAGTTGTTCTCCAGCTTCAGGGGAAGGAAATGTCTCGCTCTCACCTAGAGATCTAATCTAACTTGTGGGCCACTCCAATTTAACCCATGGAAAGTTGGGAAGAGGATCTTCCTCTCTGAAAGGTTTTCCCCTAAATCCTTTGTATTGGAGAAAAATTTCCCCATGCACTATTACCCTTCTTTGCAACTGGAAGGGCACATGACACACACAGGAAAAAAAGGGAAGGGGGAGCAGAGATGAAGGACTTGTTTGCACTGCAGAAATAATGCAGTTTGACACCACTTTAACTGTGATGGTTCAATGTTATGGAATTCTGAGATTTGTAGGGTTTGTTTTTTTTTTTTGAGATATTTAGCCTTCTCTGTCAGAGTGCTTTGGCACCCCCACCATACTACAAATCCCAGAATTCCATGACATTGTGCCACAGCAGTTAGTGATGTCAAACTTCCATTATTACTATGGTGCACATGTAGCTGGGTAAAAGGAGGAGGGAAAACAAATAAAGAGCTTAGTTTAATACTTTTTTAAAGGGGTGGGTGGGTATTGGTTTTAGGATTCTATACTATGTATTTTTACTGTTGTTAGCTACCCCGATTGTGCTCAGAGGGGCAGGATATATTATTATTATTATTATTATTATTATTATTATTATTATTATTATTATTATTAAAAGAGAAGAACAAAGAGAGAGGCAGGTATATATGAACAGGGTCTGTAATAGGGATGAAAAGTTTTTAAAATTTTAAAATAATTTTTCTAGTGCTGAGAAACCTTGACACGAAGAATCTAGGACTGGCTAGAATCTCCACAAATTTGGGATTTATTCTGGGCAAAATTTCTGTGTGGTTCCTTTGGGTAGAAAAACAGTATCTTCTGCATAGGATCAGCTTTTTTAGTGCAGAAAAAGTAATACTTCTGTTCAGGAATATTATTTTCAGCACAGAAAATGCCTTTTTCCATTCAGAACAAGCACATGTGAAAATTTTGCGCAGCGTAATTCCTTCTAATATGGCTTGGTGTTTGAAGACTTTCTTGCAGCTGGAAGAAAATAGCTTAAATTGTTTGTTGGTTCTTTAGAGAAGAAAATTTAGAGAAGAAAATTAGTGAAAAAGTACATTCCTCATGTGTAACCATTTAAAGTCAAGGCTGAAATGGCCAGATGGCTTCTCACAATTTCTCTGACTTTTGGGAATGTATGGTTTTGGTCAACATACTCCAAAGTGGGACCCTATTCTTTGCTAGAGCTCAAAAAGAATTTCTTCTTCTTCTTCTTCTTCTTCTTCTTCTTCTTCTTCTTCTTCTTCTTCTTCTTCTTCTTCTTCTTCTTCTTCTTCTTCTTCTTCTTCTTCTTCTTCTTCTTCCCAGTTTAGGACTCAAAGAAGTTTTGTTATTATTATTGTGTGCCTTAAAGTCATTTCTGACTTATGGAGACCCCAAGATTAACCTATCATGGGGCTGTCTTGGCAAGTTTCTTCAGAGGGGGTTTGCCATTGCCATCCTCTGAGGTTTCATCCATTGGGTTTATATGGCTGAGCCAGGATTTGAACCCTTATCTCTAGAGTCATGGTCCAACACTCAAACCACTACGCCACTCTTACAACAACTTAAAAACACATCATTTAAACAAAAATCACAGGATTCAAAGGTTAAAACAAGATTCAACAAATTTGAAACCAGACAGACAGACACCAGCATACCAACTAGCAGGATCTAGCATATGGTTTAGGTGAGAGGAGCATTGTATTGTCACTCATCAAATGCCTGTTGAAACAGAAAAAGTCTTGACACTAATTTGGTGTCTTCCAAAGGTGAAAAGAAAGTAGAGAAAGTACCAGTCTAACTTTTCTGGAGAGGGAGTTCCAGAGCCTAAGAGCAGCTCCCAGGAAGGCCCTCTTGCATGTTTCCATCCCTACTCTTTAGACAATTAATGTGTGTGTGTGCATGCCTTCAAGTCACCTGTAGACGTATGGCATCCCCATGAATTTCATAGTGTTTCCTTAGGCAAAGAAAATTCAGAATTCGTTTGCCATTGCCTTCCTCTGAAACATAGTCTAAAGCACCTGGTATTCTTTGGTGGTCTCCCACCCAAGTACTAAATAGGCATGAACCTATTTAGTTTCTTGTGCCTTATGCCATCTGGTGACTTCAAGGCATTTAATACCAATATTGATCTTGTATTGTTACTGGCTGCCTCCTGTACTTTTCCTACTTTTCCATAAATACTGTAGATATTTCTTCTAATTCTATAATTGTTAAGGCTGCTCATGAGTCTTTTGTAAGGGACATTATTAGAGGCCTTTGAAAATCTAGGCAAACTCCATTCATACATTAAATGATCTTCTAAAAAAATTATAGAAACCATACTGATTCTTCATCAAGATTTTTTCTTCTATATGCATGATCATTCTGTTTTTCCACTAATTCATTCAGAACAAATGTTAAACCAACTAATTTGTAATTTCCCAAAAGCACCAAGTTCTCTTTCTGGTATTATCTTGGTCATTTTACAGTTCTATATTAAATATTACTGTTCAAAATTTTTTGTTTTCACATTTGACTTTCTTAAGAACTCTCATGTGGACCTGGGGATTTATTTTCAATTTTTCAATAAGGTCTAGAATTTCAGTTACTGTTTCCATTATTTGTTTCATTCCCTTGGAAAATATCAGTCTAGGCACAGGGACCTGCCCTACCTCATCTTCTGTACTCAAGAGAGAGCAAAAAATAAAATATGTTTAATAAATCATTCATCTTCTCTATAGTCTTCTTCTCTTCTCTTCATTCACCCTCAACTCTGTTGTCATCCAGTGGATCAACAATATTCCTTGTTGGCTATTTGTCCCAGAAGTATTCAAAGATATTAATTATTGTTAAGCTTTATTGGTTACAGTATACATAACATATAACTTTACAGTACAGCCAATCCTCTGTATCATTGGATTTTGTATGCATGGATTCCATCATCCATGGCTTGAAAATATTCCACAAACAAGCAAACAAACATATTCCAAAAACTAAATATTGATTTTGCCATTTTATATAAGGGACACCATTTTACTATGTCATTGTATATAACGGGACATGAGCTTCCATGGATTTTGGTATCAACAGTCAGTCCTGGAACCAACCCTAGTGGATACCAAGGGCCCACTGTATTTCATTTTCCATTAATCTGATGGTAGGTTGTAATACATAAGAAAGGCCTGGAAAAATAAATAGTTTTTCGACAAGTTTCAAAACATACAAACTATCAGAGAACATCAAAATTCAGAAGCCATCGCAGTAGT
>CM034708.1:135828957-135843878 GCA_020142125.1 Phrynosoma platyrhinos | reverse complement strand
GATGACCACTTGAAGAAATACTGTTACAGGTAAGCAACCTGTCCTTCTGCATCTCCAGAGAAAAGGATCAGAAGGAGACTCAACCACACTCTGAGGAAGTGTGTTCCACTGTCAATCAGCTCTTACTGTCAGGATGTTCTTCCTAATGTTGAGGTGGAATCTCTTTCCCTGTAGTTTGAATCCATTCCAGATTACTCAGAGTGTGGTGGAGTCTCCTTCCTTGGAGGTTTTTGAACAGAGGCTGGATGGCCATCTGTTGGGAGTGCTTTGATTGTGTGTTCCTGCATGGCAGGGTTTTGGACTGGGTGGTCCATGTGGTCTCTTTCAACTCTGTGATTCTATGATTCTAACTTTCATTACATGTCAATGACCCAAGCATTGGCCACAGAGAAACTGGTGTGGTCAAAATAGGGCTCATGGGTCTGATATGATCCCCAAGGTCATTTTCGTGGCTCCAAGTATTCCACTCAACAAATAGTAGAGTGAGGGCTATTTTTTACTGTTAATATTTTCACCTATCCATTAACTACTAAGCCTTATTTATTTATTTATTTATTATTTATCAGGTCCAGCAGTTCTTTTTTTCCCTCTGAGGCTTGGACCATGGCAGATGGACTGGAGGGAGGGCTCTTCTTAATGTAGGCTAAGTCTGATTGAGCTGTCCTGTGTCCCAGGCCATTCTTTAAAAGCTTTCTGTTTTGTTTCATTTTTTGTTTCGACTTATTTTCCAATTATTCTTCTTTTTGAATTATTAAATTTTGTATTTCTTGATCTTTATTTATTTATTTATTTATTTATCATATACTGGCATCCTGGTTGATAAAATGGCCTCTAAAAACTGCTTTTCCCAGACTGTAGTCATTTTAATGTCACCTGTCACATTTTCATTCAAAAATGCCTTTATAGTTTCTCTGGTTTTTGCAATGTTTTTTTAAAAATTATTTTATTTATCATTATTTACACTTCAAAAGAAAAAAAAAGTTTTCACACATAAGCTAAATACGTCCATAATTTCCTAAACTACATTACTAAACTTCCATAAAGTTCCTTTGACAACAAATACCATTGTACATAGTCCTAAGTCATACATCTTTTTCTTTGCTATCATCATTATTAAACCTCAGCTCACTTTCATTATTTCATTATTTGTATCTTATAATTTCCATATATATTTCCATACATCCTATCTTTTAATTGTCTTATCCTTCCTCAATAAGATTCTTTAACATTTCCATTAGTTTACTTGCTCTACTTCAGCCATCTTTTCTTACTATATTTTTTCACAGGAGACCATTCTTTATCTATCCTTGCTAGATCAACCTGGTTCAACAGGGCTGTTAGTCTATCCACTTCTTTCATTTCAGTCAGCTTCAATAACCAATCATCCACAGTTGGTAACTCTTGTTTTTTCCACTTCTGTGCTATTAACAGTCTTGCAGCTGAGACCATATATAAAAGAATTCTCCAATATTTTCTCTGTAACATCTGGTCTGTCTGATTTAACATATTTAATAGATATATTTCCGGTTTCAATTTATACTTAACTTTAAGAATATCTTGAATTGTTTCATGGATTTTCTTCCAGTAAATTTTCATCTTAGAGCATTTCCACCAAATATGAAGCCAAGATCCAATATTTTGTTCACATTTCCAACAAACATTTGAATTCGTATTATAAATTTTTGCAATCTTTGCTGGAGTTAGATACCATTTTTGTTCCATCTTCTTATAGTTCTCTTTTAAATCTTGCAATTTAGTAAATTTCTCAGTTTTCCTTCTTGCATATTCCCAACTTTCCAAATCAATTGTTTTCCCTATATCCGTTGCCCATTTAATCATAATTTCTGAAATTAAATCTCTTTCTTGTTTTCTATGCAGCAACATTTTATACAGTTTACTTGTCCATTTCTTTTCTGATTTCGTCAGGATCCCATCTAATTCATTTGGCTCTTCTTCAAAGTCCTCTATTTTGCTATCCATCTTAAATCTTTCCCTCAGTTGTGCATACAATAACCAATGCATTCTAGGATCTAGCTGCTCCAACTCCTCAATTCCTTTAATTTTAATTTTTTTTCTTCTGACTTTTTAAGTATGTCCTTATATCTCAACCAAGAATCCACTGCAGTCCATCTTCCAAAAAAAGCTTTATGTGGAGATATCCATAATGGAATTTTTCTATATATCATCTTCTTTGTTTCTTCCCATATCCTTAAAAGTACTCTCCTTATCACATGGTGTCTAAATTCTTTATGCACAGCCACTTTCCCATACCATACATACCTGTGCCATCCAAATCGGTTGTTAAAACCATCAATATTTAATATTCTATTTTTTAATAGGATCCAGTCAAACAACCAATTGAGTACGTTGGCACTTCTTCCCCCTGCTTCTTTATGTCATGTCATCATTAATCAATTAACTCTCACTCTTTTTTCCTTCCAAATAAATGCTATCAAGTCTCTATGCCATTCTTTGAATACTTTTGTATTGTGTATAATCGGGATACACTGAAATAAGAAGTTCATTTTAGGTAATACTACCATCTTGATTGCTTCAACTCTCCCCATCATTGTCAAGTTCAGTTTATTCCAATTTATCAAATCATTCTTGATTTCTTTCCATTCTGTTTTATAATTATTATCAAGCAAGTCCATATTCCTCTTGGTTAACCAAATTCCTCAGTATTTAACTTTATTTTTCACTGGACACAAATCTCCTCTAAATGGATCTCTTCTTTTTTTTTGGTAATATTCTTTGTCACTATAACTGTTTTTCCCAATTAATTTTAAAACACAACATTTTACCAAAATCTCATATTTTTTGAAAAGTTTTTGTGATTTGTAACTTTGGGTCATCTAGAATAATAACCAAATAATCTGCAAAGGCTTGTAATTTATACTCTTGTTTTTTTTAAATTTTCATCCCTTTTATACCATCCTCTTGCCTTATTCTGTTATGAATAACAGTGGTGATAATGGATAACCTTGCCTTGTTCCTTTTGCAATTTTAAATTTATCTGTATGATTCACATATATAATCGACTGTGCAAATTGTTCTCCATAAATCTCATTTATCCATCCACAAAAATTAGACCCCATCTCCATGTTTTCAAATAATTGCTTCATAAAACTTCAGTTCATGTTGTCAAATGCTTTTTCTGCATCAGCAAATATCAATAATATTTTTTAATCATTGTTTTCCCCCCATAATACTCAATGGTGCCCATTATCAACCTAATGTTATTTTTTAATTGCCTTGATGGTAAAATCCTGACTGATATTTAGTAATCAGATCAGTCAAAATCATTTTAAGTCTCTCTGCCAGTATTAATGCCATAATCTTATAGTAATTATTCAAAAAGGATATAGGTCCATAGGTCCTGATTTCTTTCTTGTCTTTATTTTCTTTTGGGATCATCATGCTATTCACAGTTTTCCAAGCATCTGGAATCCCTTCCTTAATGACATTGTTTAATGTTCCCAATAAAGAAGCTTGATCTCTTCTATAAATGTTTTATAATAGGTTGCTATAAAGCCATCTGGTCCTGGAGCCTTATCTTTTTTCAATTTCCCAATAGCTTGAATTAATTCATTCTCAGTAATTTCTGCATTTAATAACTTTTGTTGTTCTGTTGTTATTTTATTGATCCTTTGTTTGTCAAGGTATTTACTAATCTCTTCCCCATCACAGTCATCTGCCTTATATAATTTTTCATAATATCTCTGAAATGCTCCCTGTATCTCCTCTTGTACATGTATGATTTTGTCATCTTCTTTTATCTTAGTAATCATTCTCTGGGATTTCTCTTTCCTTAATCTGTATGCTAACCATTTCCCTGATTTGTTAGTGAATTTGAAGTGTCTTTATTTAATAAATTTCATTGCTACTTCCTCAGTTATTTTCTTATCTAGTTGTTTTCTAAGTCATTGTAAGTGTTTATTTTTTTGTTGCTTGTAGGATCATTAGTAAGTTCTAATTCTGCATTTTGTATGTCCTTTTCCAATCTTTCCATATCTTTTGCATGCCACTGTTTCAATTCTGCTCCTTTTTGTATCATCACCCCTCTCATCACAGCTTTGCTAGCATCTCAAATAGTTTTAGCTTTAATAGAGTCAGAGCTGTTTTCTAAAAAGTGTTGATTCAATTTTTTCCTTGATTTTTCTCTGAAATTTTTATCATTCAGTAAGCTGTCATTTACTTTCCAAAATAATTGTTTTTTCTCTGTTTCCAATCTTAGTAAAATTGGGTTGTGATCTGATATAGGTTTTGCAATTATTTTCATTTCTTTAATCTTGGTTATTAGTTCTGATGTTATCACAGACATATCTATTCTTGAAAATGATTTAAAGCTTTCAGAGAAAAAGGTGAAACCATCTTTTTTGGATAAAAATTATCCCATACATCAGTCAAATTAAGTTGTTCTTGAAGTTCAAAATCCCTTGGTTTTTTTTTTTTTACCTTCCTTGTTGAGAATCTGTCCTTTTTGGGATCGATTACCCCATTCCAATCACCTAGTAAAAATAAATTTGTATAGTTTTCCTTTTGTATTGCTTCATTTATTCTTTTGTAAAATTCCAGCTGTTTCTCTGCTGGGGTATAAATCCCAACCAAAAGATATTTAAGATTATCTATTTGTATCTCAACACCAATATAATGACCATTTTGTTCCTTAAAAATTTCTTTTGCTACATATTTATGCTGAACATACATTACTACTCCCCTTTTTTTTCATTTGCTGCAATGAACATCTGACCAAGTTTTGTATTATTCAAATAATTTGTTTCCTTTTTCTTAATCTTAATTTCTTGTAAACAGATCACATCCAATTTCTTTTTAATTAAGTAGTGGAAAACTTTACTTCTTTTAAATTTTGAATTTAGGCCCTTCACATTCCATGAGATGATTTTGGTTACCATTTCTTATTTAAATTAATTAACCAATATATTATTCTATATCTTCCCCCTCTCCAGGATGTTTTTCTATGCTTTTGTCCTCTTCCGAAAACAGCTCTCCTGTTATGTTTACTTGGGAGTCTTCCTCATTCTCTTCTCACCTTTTTGATTGTTTTAATTCCATGTCTTCCTCTACTCTCATCTTTTGTTTTCCTTCATGTTCTTCTTCAAACTTCTGCAATTGAAGTCTTCTTAAGAACTCTCTAGCTTTCATAATGGAGTTTATTCTATATCTTCTTTGGTTGTACCAGGGCAGAACTCCTTCGATTCTATCCCATGCATATCTAATTTGCCTTCGGGTCAATTCCTGTGTTAAAAACCTGTAATCTTGTCTCCTTCTCAATACTGCCATAGGAACGTCCTTATAAATTCTTACAGTTTTCCTTTCAATTTGAAGATCTTCTTCATAACTCCATTGCAAAATCAGCTCCTTCACCCTACTTCTAACAAATGAAATCACTACATCTCTGGGTACATTTTTCTCCCCCACCACCACTGAGCTGATTCTGAAAACTTTATCGATATCTCTCGTTATCTCTTCCTTGGATATTCCAATAAAGTCTGCTAGAATAGATGTGACTCTTTCATATAGATCTTGTGCTGGTTCTTCAGGTAGCCCTCTCAGCTTCAGGCATTTTCCCTGTAATGGACCTCTTGTAATAAATTTAAATTGCTCTGCCATTTTTGTTTCTCAGCTGTCTCTGTTGTTGTCTTCCTCAATTCATTTGTTTTGCCTTTCAAATCCTCTACATCTATCCTTAACCTTCAACTTCATTGGAAATCTTGTCCAGCTTCTTTCCAAATTCTCCTAACTCTCTCTGTAGATCCTCCTTTGCTTCTTTTCTAGATTGCTTCAATTCATTCTTCACTTCCACCTGCATTTCATGTCTAAATTTCTGAAACTCCTTTAGCAAAACTTTCATAGGATCTGTTGTTTTGGTCACTGTGTCTGTGGATCCTCTTCTCTGAAGTGTGGCTCCACTAGGAGTCAGTTTTTTAATTCCAGATGCAGTTCCAGTTGCTGTTCTTCTATATCTTTGATAGGCCTTTGCCTTTTAATTCCAGTATTTTACTTCCTTTAAATTTCTTCTTCTTCTTCTTCTTCTTCTTAATCTACATACTTTTTAAAAGGTATTCCATATATTTAAATACTCAAAAATATTCACTAAGATTAAGTATTCACTATTCACTCCTGGTGTCCCATTCAATATCGAACTCAATGGTATTAATCAATTAATATAACAAGTTTAACAATCTTTCCCTCTCAACTTATTCAATATTAATATCTTATATATCCGATAATCAACAATAATAAATTCTAATCAATTGTCAGTTAGTTACTTAAACCTCTTTCAATTCAATTCATGCATATATCAATCCTTTAATTGTTAATAATTAATTCTAATCAATTATTAATTAATCAATTATTTAATTGTTAATCAATAATCATAGTCTAATTAAAATCGTTTCTAACCTTTCTTGATTCTTAATTTCAATCTAGTTATATATAAAATCAGAATGGATGCTTAAATTGAAGGAATATATGCAAGCTTCTTATCCTTAAATTCATTCCATTACCCTCTGTTATTAAATCATACAATGTTTTGAATGCCTGTTGGAAAAGAAATGTTTCCACCTATTGGTGGAAGGCAATAAAGGAAGGGGTCATTCTGGTTTCCCTGGGAAGGGAATGCCAGAGTCTAGGGGCAGCCACAGAAAAGGCCCTCTATTGTGTCCCCATCAACTGTGCTTGTGATGGTGGTGGGATGGAGAGAAGAGCCTCCCCTGAAGATCTCAGAGCCCTGGCCAGCTCATAGAGGGAGATACAGTTGGCCAAATATCTTGGACCTGAGCCATATAGGGTTTTAGAGGTCATCACCATCACTTTGAATTGTGCCTGGAAACAAACTGGCAGCCAGTGGAGCTGTTTCAACAGGGGTGTTGTATGATCTCTGTAATCTGCCCTTGTTAGCAGCCTGGCTGCAGCTCTTTGGACCAGCTGAAGTTTCTGAACACTGTTCAAAGGCAGTTCCAGGTAGAACGCATTACAGTAGTCCAAATGGGATGTAACCAAAGCATGTACCACTGAGGCCAGATTTGGCATCTCAATGAACGGCCACAGTTGGCACAGAAGTTTTAAATGTGCAAAAGCACTCACTGCAGAGACCTGGGCTTCCAGGTTTAAAGCTGAATCCAGGGGTATTCCCAAATGGCAAACCTGTGTCTTCAGGGGGAGTGTGAACCCATCCATCACAGGCTGGATTCCTATTCCCTGATCTGCCTTCCGACAGATCAGGAGCACCTCTGCCTTATCTGGATTAAGTTTCAACTTGTTTGCTCTCATCCAGTCCAATACTGATGACAGACACTGGTTTAGGACAAGGAGAGCTTCCTTGGGATTAGGGTGGAAAGAAGTAGCAGATCTGAGTGTCATCAGCATATTGATGACACCGCACCCCAAACCTCCAGACAACCTCTCCCAGCAACTTCAAGTATACGTAAATAGGACAACACAGAATCTTGAAGGACCCCACAGGGCAATGTCCAGGGGGTCAAACAGGAGTCCCAAAGCACCACCTTCTGTGTTCACTCCTCCAGGAAGGAACAGAGCCACTATAAAACAGCATTTTCAAGTCTCATCCCATAGAAATGGCCGAGAAGGATACCGTGGTTGTTGCTATCAAAAGCTGCAGAGAGATCCAGTATAACTAACAGGGATACACCCCCCAGTCCAGTTCCCTGTGTAGGTCATCCACCAAGGCGACCAAGGCTGTCTTTGTTCTATAGCCAGGCCTGAAACTAGATTGAAATGGATCTAGATAATCCATTTCATTCAGAAACCCCTGGAGTTGGGAAGCCACCACATGTTCTAAAACCTGCCCAAAAATGGTAGGTTGGACACTGGTCAGTAATTATTCATTATTGTGGGATTCAGGGATGGCTTTTTAAACAAAAGCCTCACAATTGCCTCCTTTAGGCAAGATGGAACTCTACCTTGTTTTAGGGAGGCATTGACTACCTCCTTTACCCACTCAATCAGTTCTGTTCTGGCCTGTTTAATAAGCCAAGAAGAACAAGGGTCCAAAACACATGTGGTGGCTTTTACCTCTCCAAGGATCCTGTTCACATCATCAGGTTGCATAAGTTGAAAAGTATTCATTAACACTGGACAGACAGATGCCAAGATTATGTTCATTGGCACGGTATCAACTGTAGCATCCAAGTTGGAGAGGATCTGAGTGACTTTGGGGCTCTGCAGATGGGCAGCCGTAGGCCGCCCCGAGAAGCCACAGATTGGGACCAAGGCTGCCCCACACCTCAGCCCCAATCCACTCCTTTTCCGGCCCTGGAAGGAGTGCTAAAATAGTGCTCCTTCCGCAAGGCACGGAAAGAGCACCAGAAGAGGCAGCACGTGCCTCTTTGGCATCTCTTCCGACTCAGCATGTCTGGACGATGAGCTGGAAGGGTGTCATCAGAGTGCCCGCCATGTGGAATGGAGGGCACTCCAATGATGTCCTCAGGAAAGGGTTGGGGCACCCGGCGTAAGGCTGCCCCTCCCCTTCCTTGCCTCCAAGACGGCGCTTTGCACTGTCTTCAAAGGCCCTTTATCTGCAAAATCTGGGCAAATTCTTCACAGCAGGCCTCCGAGTGGTCTGCATTTTCTACTTGAGGGTGAGTGTGTAAGAGATCCCTGACCACTTGGAACAGCTTGGTAGGATGACGTTGTGCAGATACAATGCTAGCAGCAAAAAATAATTTATTTGCTGCCCACACTACCACAGAGTAAGCCTTCAAATAGACTCTAGCCCATGTTCGGTCAGATTCACTTTGAGTTTTTCGCCAACATCCCTCTAGTCTCTGTCTCACTCGTTTCATCACCATTAGCTCTCTAGAGAACTAGGGGGCTGGTTTGGCTCCACTCCTTAAGAGGGGACACTCAGGAGTGATTGTGTTTACGGCCCTGGCCATTTTATCATTCCAAAGGTCAGTCAGGGCTTCAACAGAATTGCCTGCCACGGTGACAGAAAACTCCCCAAGAGCCCTCAGGAATCCATCTGGATTCATCAACCTCCTGGGGCAGACCATCCTAATCAGTCCCAACACCCCAGTTCTGAGTCCCAGTGAATTTAAACCTGACCAAATGATGATCTGTCCATGACAATGGAACTGTGGAGAGTTCCTCCATACCAAGATCATCATCACCCCAATCCAACACAGAAAATAAGGTCTAGCATCATGAGTAGGGCCAGATACTATTTGGGACAGACCTATGGTTGTCATGGAGGCCATGAAGTCCTGAGCCACTTCTGAAAGGGAAGTCCCAGCATGAATGTTAAAGTCTTCTAGCACTACCAGACAAGGAGACTCCAACACCAACCCTGAGAAAACCCTGGCTAGCTCAGGAAGGGAGACTGTTGAGCAGCAGGGTGGGCGGTACACCAACAGAATCTCTATTCTGTTCTGAATCATGATAGACCACAGCAACTCCACCTCCTTGCCCCCCAGGTCTTGCCTGTTGCTGCACAGAGAATCCTGGTGGGCAAACTGAGAGAGATTACCACCCCCCAGCCTCATCCAACCAAAGGTAATACAGGGCAGATCAACTTGTTCCTCCAGGATCAGGTCCTGAATGGCAGCTGTTTTACCATTCACTGACCTGGCATTCAGCAGCAGTATCTTCAACCCAGGGTGTCTGTTACCAAGGCAATCCAAACTATTTGGACCAGGAGACAGTATGGGAACAACAAGCACCCTCTTCTGTTCTTCTCTTCCTTGATATTTTATTTTTCTTCTCCCTCTATATCTCCCTCTGCCCTGTATGACTCCAATGGCTGTTACCTGAAACTGTGGGCCTAAGCAGACAGGCCGCCGTGGCCCCCCCTGGGAAGGTGCGCTGTGGGACCGAGGCATCCCCATGCCTCGATCCAGGGGCGCACAGTCAGCGCCCCTGGAAAGGAGTGCTAAAATAGCGCTCCTTTCATATGTCGCCGAAAGTGTGCCCCAAAACGTAGAGGTGCACTTTCGGCGACCCTCCTGCCGCAGCGTGTCCGGACGCTGTGGCAGGAGGTCCTCCTCGGAGCGCTGGCCATGCAGAGGGCCGGCGGCTCCGAGGACGACCTCGGGAGGGGGAGGGGGCGCCGAGCGTGCGGCTGCCCCTCCCCTTCCCTGCACCGAGGACTGCTTTTTAAGCCGTCTGCCGAAGCCCTAAGTCTCCCTTCTCTCCTCTGAAAAGCATATCCTTCCTCTGTAAGGCTGAAAAGCCAGTAGCTATTAAAGACAGTTCACTAAATAGACTGGCAGATAAAAAGAACAGAGATAGTCAAAACAGATAAACCAGGAAAAAGCCAGGAACTTGCCCTGTGTACGCAGAATAAATATGCTGGCAGGGCCTTAGTCCTGAAGAGAGAGTAATCTCACTTGGAAGGCAGAGGTCCAAGCAGTAATAGCATCAGCAGCATCTTCTTCCCCCTGGCCCCCAGATAGTCACTGTGGTCCTCCTTCTCTCTGTGTGTTTTAGGCTCTCCTCTCCCTCAGAAGCCCCAGCAGTGGCAGTTAGAGTGGAGGGAGAGTGCCTGACCAGCTGCTGGGATTAAGCAACAGTAGCTCTTCTTTCCCTCAGAGGCCACAGCAGTGGCACTTGGAATGGAGGGCGGGTGCCTCACCAGGTGCTGGGACTAGGCAAAGACGGCTCCTCTCTCCCTCAGGGGCCACAGCAATGGCACTTGGAATGGAGAGAGGGTGTCTCACCAGCTGCTGGGGGTAGGCAATGATGGCTCCTCTCTTGTTCAGAGGCCCAGCAGTGGCAGTTGGAATGGAGGGAGGGTGCTTCACCAGTTGCTGGGATTAGGCAATGATGGCTCTTCTCTCCTTCAGAAGCCACAGCAATGGCAGTTGCAATGGTGGGAGGGTGCCTCACCAGCTGATACTGGGTATTGCAATGATATTGGGCATTCATTCATGTTTGAGGTAATTTCGAAGTTTCTTTCACATTTTAAAAGGCCTTTATAGGCCTTTTCCTGGGATGTACAGGCCTTTTCCAAGGCCATTTCCTTGTCACAGACTAACAGTCTGAGCACAGTCTGACCCTCTCTTGTTTCCAAACATAAGTTCTACAGAAGCCTTATAGAAACATAATAGAGAATCCAAAGAAATTTGAAAACATAGAAAAACAGCCCACAAAACCCCTGACACTTGAGAAAATTTGTCCATGGGGGGAAAATAATATTTTTTCAGTCCTTCAAAGTTTGAGAAAGGCATGGGAGTGAATCATTTCAGATTAGTTACTGACTATAATAACCTTTGTGATCTGATGATTTCAGGAAGATGGTCTTACATAGAGATGCGGGCTAAAGATGAAGATGAAACCACATGGAATCCCCATTTGGCTTACAAGTTTCTTCTATCAGTGATAAGAGATAGGGAGATAACAGGCAGGATAGCTGTGGGCAAGGTGATGGTCTAGGCGGGCTTGCTCCTGATTAGACATGGACAGAATTGATTTGTTTTGTAGGCTTTCCAAATAGTCAGGAATTACATCTGCCCTGGACCATCATGCTTTGGCTATCCCAAGGTCTTTATCCTATCCACTACCATAAGGCAATCCCTAAAACCTAGAATTTTCTTCAAACTAAAGACTGGGCTTCTACATGTTACCTGCTCAGTATGGTCTCCATCTTTTCCTTATGGTGAAAAGGCACAGGAGAAACTGACAGGAAGTGGGCTGGAGAGGTGCAGCCATTTCTTCAACTGGGGCTGCATCTGTACTGCAGGAATAATGAAGTTTGTTGCTGATTTAACTGTCATGGCTCCATGCTATGGAATTATGGGATTTGTCAGTTTTTTTCCAGAGATATTTAGCCTTCTCTGTCAGAGAGTTCTGGTGCCACGACAATCCCAGGATTCCATAGCATTGAGTCATAGCAGTTAAAGTAGTGCCAAACTGCATTATTTCTATAGTGCAGATGCAGCCTTGGATGAAGTGGTCCATTTATTCTGTAGTGTTGATTAGCTAAAAATCAATGCTATTTAAGAGCAACCATATAGAAATAATGAGCATCTTACATTTAAAAATTCCTAACTATTTGCAGGGCACATACAACACTATGCTAAATACAGCCATCTGTCCTGGGTTTGAAATATTATAAAGAGATAAAATAGATCCTCCACAATCTATTTTCAGTTTACTATGGTAAAAATGACTCATTGTCCATTAAAGCCAATGAGAATTGTGCATGCTTTTCCTTCTCAAATTGCACATGGAAAACTGGTTTCTAGGTAATGCAGAAGTTAAGATAAAACTACCAAATATCCCATTAAAAAAGGCACAGTAGCAGCAAGTAGATAGTTTTTTCTTTGGCAGGCAGTATGAATACTAAAAACCTGATGCTGAAGTAGACTAACCTAGTATGTGTAACAAATGGCAAAGAAATGATAATGAATGAATTTGGCACTGTCTGTTGAGTGGATAGATAGCACTACAGTTTTATAGATGACTAGACAATACTGAAACAAAACGCATAGCAGGTAAATGAAAAAGGCACTTTCCAAAGCTGTCTGATCCTTTTTTTATGTCTTGCAAGTATACAGATGGACCGTCTTTCCTCATGGCGCTTAATATACTGTGGATAGTGGATGTGGCTAAGTACTCACACACTGAAACTTAATATTCTGAACTGATGCTTAAGGCAGTCATACCTGACCAGTTTTATGAAACAATGAGATCTTTGGGTTGTCAGAATCCCAATTTAATTTCACAGAATCTTGAGGTGAAACAGCAGGGATGTTCATGAAAGGAAATGATTTTGCTCATCAGCTTTCTCTTTATGGGAGGTGAATTATCTTTTGCTGAAGCATTTGTCAGCATTAGAGGATGACACTTGGGTCTTCCTGTTTGTGTAGTAGATATTTTGTGTCATTTATATTAACACATATGTGATTCATCAGTCTGTAGATAATGCTTTAATTTTAATACCATCAGTATCTGCTTGTCTAAATTGTACCTACCCGACCCCCCATCATGCTCTGTTTGACTAGAAGCAATGTTTTGTGGTTCTAGACATGTTTATTCAGAAGCAAGTATGACTAAATTCAAATTTAGTAAAGTTAGGATTTATTTCCAAGTAAGTGTCTGTAGTATTGCAGCCTTAGACAGATAGTAAGGTAAAATAGACAGAGGAATTACATCCATGCCCAACACAGTCAATAGCTTCAGGCAGGGATGGAAAATAATTTTATTAGGCTTTAGATTCTTGGCAAAAGTATCTGCTTTGCATCTCCAGTGACTCATTGTGAGACAACAATGGCACAACAATGCTGAGATTGTTTTGGAAATTTATACAATGGAAAGACTGTTCTCAGGGCACTTCATATGCCACAGACAGTGGAATTCTTGTTATAAATTAAAATTTAACATTTATTAGAGAATCAGGGTGGTATAGTAGTTAGAGAACCAGTCTGGGACTCAGGAGATATAGGTTCAAGTCCACACTGAGCCATGAAAGTAATTATTGTCTCTCAGTCTGGCCTACCTCCAAGAGTTGCTGTGAAGATGATGTGGGGATGGTAAGATCTATTTTACGCTGCCTAGAGCTCACTGGAGAAAGGGTATGATAAAAATGTAAATCATGACCATGAGGCAAAAACAGAAGTACAAACTCCAAAGCTGGGCACCACTCCAAGCATGACCTACCCCAACACAGCCAGAGAGATCATTTTTATGCCATGCTGGTGCAGCAAGGCCGGGTGCCAGCATGCTAGCAAAGTCTTTCAAGACAACCCCTTTGTGAGACATCTTGCATATTCTGGCCTATCTTTCTCTCTTTTTTCTCCTTCTGCTTTCTGTCTTGGGTGGTGGGCATCACTGCAAGCAAAAGGTCTAAAACGCATGAATTGGCATGCAAAATGGAAATCTTAACCTACCATGGTAGAAGTTTCCAATAATTGTTTTACTACCTCTACATTTAATTTAAAATGATTTAAAACCAAATTGCAGAAAAGTGGATAGTCAAAGTAGTTGCCATTTTAGTTTGCAAACACTCATGCAAAAGTCACAATGCTGTAGGAGACAGGGTCACGTAGCAATTGGTCTCCTTTTCCCTGATAGCCTTGGATCAACACATCAACTGAACTTTATTTTTCAAATTTTATTTTCATTGTCTATACAAAATGTTCTGGAATAAACCTTTTTACATTTTAAATGGGCATTAACACTTCATGCAAAATGGATTCCTTTAAAAATGGATTCCTTTCCTAAAGCAAGTACAGGATTATTTCTAAATGTCATGGCAAAGACATAAACCATGCAAAATGGCTTAAAGAGCTCAAGAAGACATGTGAACAGATATTTAATTTGTATTCAACAATCTGAAACTATTCTGGGCACCTGATCTGATGATACAGCAAGAAGAACTTTCTTTTTGCCAGCCCAGATTCTGGAAGAGAAAATGCTATCCTTCCTTCCTTCCTTCCTTCCTTCCTTCCTTCCTTCCTTCCTTCCTTCCTTCCTTCCTTCCTTTCCCTTTTCTTTTTCAACAATGATGGCTCATGGCTTCCATGTCAGTGGGGCAATAATAATAATAAGTACCCTGCCCCTCTGTTAAGCAATTGGGGTGGCTAACAAGAATTAAAATTCCATACAATATATACAATCCAACAAACCCAAAACCCACCCACCCCTTAAAAAAGTATTAAACCAATTATCTGTTAAAACATCTTAATTAAACAACATAAAATAAATTTGAATCAAAGAACAACAATAAACTGACAAGGTTAAGCAAAGCAGTGGCTGCATCCAAAGTGAAAGAGGACAGGATGAGGGGGCTCCTGAGGCTGGGAAATCTAGTCAGGAAAGGCCTGCCAGAAGAGATCCATCTTAACAGCTTTTTAAAAGCTGCTCAAGGTCTTAATCTGATGATCTCGTTTGGCAGGCCGTTCCAGAGTCTGGGAGCGGTTGTCGAGAAGGCCCTCTGG